>CM071856.1:35554119-36145960 GCA_036507275.1 Sicyos edulis
AAAAAAACTATTAAGATAATTAAAGTGCAATACAATGATCAAAATTGATCCTTTATTACATGTATTGATTAATTGAAGTAATTGTCAACCAAATCTAATTAATTTAGATCTGATTATAGTTTTTATATAAGAACAATTATATTATTGATCATCATTAAAATCTTTAAATTAAAGAAAAAACAAAATTTGGAGAATTGCATAAAAGGGCATTGGTTGCTGCAAAGAAGGTGCCGTGATTGGTGATGACCGTGCGCTAGTACAGTTATGTCTGAGTCTGTTACAGAGAGCCCTCGCTGCTTTTTGTTTGTGGGTTCATTCATTTCCAAGCCTTTCGTTCATAATTATTGTCAATAAAATAATTGTTCTACATTTATTTTTTCCTTTTCTGCAATTATTTTCGTCTATACGGGGCTGTTTGTTTGACATATTTAAGTAGTTTTTGAGATAAAGAGTAATATTGAGTATTTAAAAATTGAGAGTTGTGTCAAAAATTCGTTTGGATGTAGTTTTTTGTGTAGAAGAGTTAGAGGCAAAATCTTGTTTGGATGTAGATTTAAAAATGAGTAGTTATTTTTAGTAGTTAAAAAAGAAATTATTAAAAATGAATAGTTAAAAATGAGTTATTTTGATTGATTTGAAATGATGATTAAAAATAAGTGATTAGAAATGATTGAGTAGTTATAAATGAATGATTAAAAATAAATGGTTAGAAATGAGAGTTACTTTTAAAAGTAAAAATGAGAAGAAGTTAATAAAAACTCGTTTTGATGTAGATTTTTGACGAGGAGTTAATAACTCCTACCTAAATATGCCAAACAAACACCCCCTACGTATCTTCTTTTTCAGATTTTATTTGGTTGATTTTCTTTTACTTGTAATTGCTCTTCCTTCTTTTAATTCACTTTCACTCAACTAAATTCTCCCCAATTTTTTACTTATAGGATTGAGAGGTGGATTGAAATGGATGATCGATGAAAGACGGTTTGCATTGAGAATTTAGTAACTACTGCTCAAAAAATCACATCCAAATGAGCTATTGTAACTATTCAAAACAAATCTTTATTTCTAACTACTCAAAATAACTCTTCTATTTCTAACAACTAATTTCTAATTACTCAAAATTATTTCTCATTTCTAACCATTGATTTCTAATCATTCAATTTTAATTATTCAAAATAGTTCTCAATTTTAAGTCAACATCCAAACAAACTATTATCACTAACTCATCTACAAAAAACCTACATCTAAACGAGTTTTTAGTTGCAACTTCTTCATAAATATCTACATCTAAACGAGTTATTACAAAAAGCTCAATTTACTAACTATTCAAAATAACTTATCCAAATAACTCGTCAAACTAACACTTCAGCCAAAATCTCATCCAAATACCTCAAGTACTCCGTTTGTTCTGAGTGTCAATTTTTTTGTACACTCCTTTATTAATAATTATTATTTTTGAAGAAACTAACTTTCATTCGAATATACAAACCAATATAATCATCCTCAGAGAAGACCTCTTCAAAAATTAGCATTCTAAAAGAATCCATACAACTATTTTCTTTAAACACTCCTAACTAGTGGTGGAACACTCACTCATTTAAATACATACATTGTAGTAAGAAAAATTTCCCTGCAAATTGAAAAATTCAACTTAAAATATATTTGACATCATTTTGTGGTGACATTAAGGGTCAGCATCGGACGGTTGTGATTAATTTTCCACCTCAACCTACAGATTGACCAAATCAATTTTCACAAAAAAAACAAAAAACAAAAAACAAAACAAACAAACAATTTTCACAAATTGAAAATCGGTTTTTACAAAATCATGAGATATAAGTCGACTTACTTTTTTTTTAGATTGACTAACTTAAACAAAAATCAACAATTGAAACAAGCCCAAAAAGGAAGAAAAGCTAAGGAACGTTAAGAAACAAATGGAGCAATTTCTTTTTGTCTAACCACAATTAAAGTTATAGATTCCAACTCATATATCCAAAAGGCCAATGATACGTTAGTTTTATTGTTTGGTAATAATTTAGTTCAATATTTCGATAGCACATTTAATACCAAGAACCGATATTTGATTCTCATTTATAAGAGAGCAATGCTTGTAGTTTTTCCCCAATTTGTCTCAAAAAAATATTTAACTCATTAGCTTCTTAATACATAAATACACATATATATTATTTTTTGAGTACATAGTAGGGGAAGGGAGAACAACAAACCCTACATAAAGGCCACAACTACTCTAAAATAATACACATATATATTATTGAGTTATTACTATCAATCCAAATTGAATAACAATCCAAATTGAGCATCTACATATGTGTTAATAAATACTTGAAGGACATAATTGAAAATGACATTTTAAACTCCAAATATGTAATATATTATATATTTACAAAAAAAAAAAAGTGAATTTTGTATTATTCATATATAAATAATAATAACATAGAAAAGGATGGATCAGGCAAAAAAAGATTCCACAAAGACCAGAGACTATGTGGCACCTTACACCATACCTTATAAATAAAAAGCTAAAATAAAGTATAGTCCAAAAGACATCTGCCCTGCGTATCAGATTTTCTATACATGAGAACGTGCATTCCATTATTGATACCATAAATAATTTATGCTATGATTTTCGAATTCTCAGAATATATACCATAGTTTTTGTCTCTTAACCTAGCCACACCTTAAACTATATATTATAATTTGTAAAGGGAAAAAAAATTCCAAACCAAAATTTTATTTTATAATTTTAGATTACGGTTGTGTTTCTAACCACTAACCACCCTGCATTTGCCCAAACTCAAATTTAAATGTCGGCCGTTTGCGGTGGCGTTGGGTGTGCATTCATCGCCGACATGTCGGATGAAGTTAAAGATTCAATGGTGATGTTTTTCTTAAAATCCTATCCACTTTTTCTTTTAAAAAACACATTTCTTTTTTTTAATTTGAAGAAATCGTGTTCATGTATTTGTTGCTTGCTGTGAAAATAGGCAAAGGGCCTTCTTTGCTTTGTATTTGAAGTTTCCTTTTAGAGAGAAAAAATACCGTTAAAGAATTGAAACTTTAAAATTGATCAATGGCCATTGAGAATGTTTGACTCGAGAATTTAAGTTTATAAAGCTTAAAGTTCAGAACTTTTAATTCATATATATTTTTTATATATATATGATTCCGCCATTATATACTAGATAAATGGTTATTATAGATTGAATCAATCAATGTAAACATTTCAAATGTTTTATTTGATTATTAAGTTACTCCATAATATTTATAATTTATATAATATAATATATACATTTAAGAATTTATTTTTTAATGAAAAAAAAAAATGAATGAATTGAAACAAATTTGAATTTGACTAAATTAAACAAAATTTCTTTGTTTTTACGTATTTATGAGCTATGAACCTGACTTTAAAGAGGAGAGATGAAATGCTTACCATTTGATTACTCAATTCAACTTGAAAAATATATGGATTGTGGTAAATATTGTATTTTGGTGTAAAAAGTCTAATTTATTCAATGATTATGATCATAGCGTTTTACTTTAAACTAGAGATTTTTTTATGTAATTTATGTAGTTCTCATATCTTGTATGTGTCTTATAATACTTATCTAATGAAGTATCTTTTCTTCAAAAGAAAAGAGAAATATATGAATAGAGTTCGATTAAGTTGTTGGATGAGTAGGTTAAACCGAAAAAATTTCCTTAACCCAATTCAATCAAAACCATTCTTGATATACTACCAAAAGTAAGTGAGAGTAACTGGACGAATTCCAATCTAGGAAACTCTAAAATTTCATGTTGTAAACATGGAATCCCAATTAAAACTAAAAATTCCAAATAAATTTTGTTTTTTAGTTCAATAGAGGATTGAAGAATTCTCGAATTACCCACTTTATGCTTTATGTTAATATATCAAGATGTTGTTGAACTATTGCTCTCGTTAACAACTGCATTTCATTTCTACTGACAGCATATACACGACCTAAATGTCAAACTATCTTAATAGTTTACTCATAAGAATTCAACAAAAACAATGGGAAATTCCAAAAGTAATAAAGGGAAAGAAGATGAAAATATTTATTATATTATCCTTTTAAAGAACAAAAACTATAAAAATTCAACACACGAAAGGATAATGAAATTTGAAAGCAAGAAAAAAAAAGGTCAAATAGTTGGAAAAAATTGCATGAAAGAGAGGAAGCCAGTTCATAATCTCCATTATCAACTTGGAAAATAGGGTCTGGTTCGGTTGAAAAATAAGTAACTTGACTAATAGTACACTTAGAAAACAAACTAAACCCTAATCAATAATGAATAATAATAATTGATAAAATTACAAACTCAACCCTTATAATTTTAGGCTAATTAATATTAATTTGATATTTATATTATAAATTAGTCTTTATAATTTACTATTATTTTTAGGCAAATTGAGGTTGTTGCTCTTTGTCTTAATTAAAAAATAATAATAAATAAGTGGAACCAATAAAATTAATCTTTTTCTTTGTATTTGTAAATTCTTACATAATAAAATGACTTTTCAATATTTGATTGTTAAAAAATTTAACTTTTATGATGCTACTTTATTATTTGGTCAACTTAGAATGGTTAAACTCTTATTAAATAAGATCAAAGTTAATATAAATTTTTATAATCTAACTTGTGATTATAGAGTTAAATTAAATTACAATTATTCTAAAAAAAAAATTACAATCAATCAAGTAAATTAACATGTCACCAACAATTTTTCTTGATCTTTTTTTTTTTTGAGTACATGAGGAAGGGGGACCAACAAACCCTACATGACACAACTACTCTCAAATAATATGAAAGTCCCTCGAACTCAGGACGGTGGAGTTGAAATGGATAAATACCAAACAAAATAAATGGTTTGATCTTTTGATCGGAATATATAATGTTTTAACTAACTATCTCATTTATACATATAATTCTCGTATAACAAAATCTTAAAAATAATAGAGGTCAAATAATAGAAACTGAATTGAAAATAAAGCATGATAATAATATGAAAAGAAAGCCAAGCCGTCGCTATCGGGCAATTTTAATAGTAAATTACCAACAAACTAAGTTTCGAAAAGAAAGAAAGAGCGTGCAAACACGACATGTACAAAGCGGACCACGTTTCATTGAGGGCCCACGGTCGGTTGGTGTTCCAATTCCCTTCTTCCTTTTCTTCTCTTCTCATCTCCCCCTTCTTTCACTTCCACTGATCCCTCTCAACACATATCTCTCTCTCAACAAAAACTCCTTAACTTCTTTCACTTCAATGAGGAAGCTTTGTCCCAACTACGACCGCGAGGACGGTCTCGACACCGTCCTCGAGGTCCCCATCCCGGAAGAGATGTTCTCCAGCAACACCAACAAAGCCCACACGAATATTTCATGGCACGCCATGAAGTCATGGGTCAAATCCAACCACGACAAATCATCCCATGTTAGTTCAATCACGACGCTCTTCGGCAGCCGCAACGCCGAGATTCAGCTCCTCCTGGGCGTTGTGGGAGCACCCTTGATCCCTCTCCCTCTCCCCAACCATCAACCCATGACTCGCAACATCAAAGACAATCCCATTGTAAATAAAAATCCAAACTTTGTCATTTTTTTATGAAATCTCCAACAACCCATTAACGTTATTTGTGGTTTGATGGAAAATAGGAGGCGTCGATGGCGAAATACATCGTGCAGCAATATGTGGCGGCGGTGGGAGGGGAGCATGCGTTGAATTCGATCGAGAGCATGTACGCGATGGGGAAGGTGAAGATGGCGGCGTCGGAGTTTTGTTCAGGCGGAGGGGGTTTGAATAATCATCATCATCATGGTAAAGGGGTGAAGGTGAAGAATGGGAAAAGCGGCGGCGGGGAGGTGGGGGGGTTTGTGGTGTGGCAGAAACGGCCGGAGTTGTGGTGTTTGGAAATGGTGCTGTCGGGATGTAAAATAAGCGCCGGCAGCGATGGGAAAGTGGCGTGGAGACAAACTCCGTGGCATCACTCTCATGCTTCTCGTGGCCCTCCTCGTCCTCTTCGAAGATTCTTGCAGGTAACTTTTTTTGTTTCTTTTTTTTAGAAAAATAGATTTCATCCAGTTTTTAGGCTGAATTTGTTGAGATTAAAAATTACAGTGTGAATATGTGTTGAACATTTGGTAAGCAGAATAAAATGAATGGAATTTTCAAATTATTTTATTTCGGCGTATTTGGTGGAAAGCGCTTAAACGTGTTGGCTACCACTGTTGAAATAATCCCACCACCACCTTCTTAAGTTTTGATTTTTTACCTAACAATTGTTTGCTTCTTCTTTAGACTTTTTTTTTTTTTTTTTTTTTTTGAGATTTTCTTATTGGATTCAATTATAAATTTGATTTAAAAAAAAATAATTGTGAAAAGCTCGAATGTAGTTTGATTAAAAAAAAAATTTAATTTAATTTTTATAGTTTGATAAAATTTTAAAAATGATTATGTTTGTAGTTGTTGCTAACAACTTAAAGGGGCAGTTTGGTATTATTAATGGTCAGTGACACGCAATTGGTTATCTTGTCTGGTGTTAATCCATTTCAACTTCACCATCATGAATTCGAGTTCGAGCTTGAAAATCGGTATTTGACTCTCATATTATTTGAGAGTAGTTGACAGTTTTCTATCTATATGTGAATAAAAAATATTATTTTTTATCAGTATGAGTTAAATAATTAATTCTCATGAGGTCAATTTTTTAAAAAGTTGCCTTAAATTATTAATTTATATTATTTTCTAATTAACTAGCAACTTTCACAAAGTGGAATTAAGAAACGATTCTATCTTGAAAGGTAAATCGTTCTTATTTTTATTATTCTTTTCAAAACCATGGTTATAACATAAGCATCTAATTGTAGATATTTTTTTCACATGATAAAGTCCAATTTAAGTGAACTTATCCATATATCATAAAACATTAAAGAAAAGTATTTAGTAATATATGGTATATTGTTTTTTGATTTAGTAATGGGCCGGAAAGCCCATTTGAAGGTTCAAAAGGACTAACCTAAGGAGGTGTATCATTGTACAGGGACTCGATCCAAAATCGACGGCGACTCTGTTCTCAAACTCGATCTGCACCGGCGAGAAAACAATCAACGGCGAAGATTGCTTCGTCCTAAAGCTAGAAGCCGAACCGTCCATCCTCCGATCAAGAAGCAGCACCACCGTCGAAATAATCCGGCACACAGTTTGGGGATATTTCAGCCAAAGAACCGCCCTCCTCGTCCACCTCCAAGATTCCCATCTCCTCCGAATCCGATCCCGAAACGACAACATCTTCTGGGAAACGACGATGGAAACTTCGATTCACGACTACCGAACCATCGACGGCGTCAACATCGCCCACGCCGGGAAAACGACGGTGTCGCTTTTCCGATTCGGGGAGACCGGCGACGGGGAATCCAAGACCAAGATGGAGGAGGTTTGGGAGATTGAGGAGGTCGATTTTAATGTTCAGGGTTTGTCCATGGATTTCTTTTTGCCTCCCAGTGATTTGAAGGAGGAGGATGGAGACGCGGTGGTGGTTCCGAGTCATGGGAGGTTTCCGGTGAGATGTGCGGCGGCGGGTTCGAGGATTTGTCTGGCGAGGGTGGCGGCGGTTGATGATGAGGAGTCGGAGGGGAGTGATCGGAGTGATGAAGATGAAGATGAAGATTTGTGAGAATTGTAATGTTTTAAAATGGGAGTTTTGGAAATTTTGTACATAATCCATGGTTGATAATTATTATACAGAACATGGACTTTTTTTTTACTAATTAGAAAGAACAATGTGTGTGTGTTTTTTTTTGTTGAAGTTATAGCTCTATTTTAACATAATAAATTGCTGGAATTATATGGTTAAAAATCACACTTGTCTGTTTACGAATATATAGACACTTCCGATACCAAATGATGATGATTGTACGCTAGTTTTATTATTTTTGAATAATTAAAAATTAAGAGTTCGATCAGTTCATTTGAATCAAATGTACCACCAACCTAAATCTACAAATCATGGAAAGAGAAAATACTAATAATTAAAAATTGAGAGTTGATGAGTTAATTTGAATCAAATCATGAAACAAATACAAATTTTTTAAGCTTCAAATTTGGTTGATAGGGGTGATAAGTGAAAATCGAAAACCAACAAAATCAATGAAACCAAATCGATTTATTGGATGGTTCAAATTTTTCATATAATATTGAAAATATTGATTTTTATTTAGAGAAAACTAAAATTTATTGGACTAGATCGAATTCTATATTTGTAAAATCAATAAAAACCAAAACGAATCAGTATTGATTTATTTATGTACGGAAACAAAATCGAAAACATAGTTGGTTATCTTTTTGTTAAATTAATTAGATCGATTCAGTTAATTTTGCTTATGGACATTGATTTGATTTCTCTCTTTTTATCAAATTGATTGGATCGATTATTGGTTTGACCTAAAATCAAAGAAAATCGACACTATAAAGATTGAATACATTATCTTATAGATCCAAGAACCTCCAATTGAGGGCCCTAAGATGGTTCATCTGACTCAAAATCTTGAAGAGGAAAATAATATTTGATAAAGAAATCTGAAGCAATATACAACATACCCATCCATTATATTTCTTCAAAGTTTGCATTTACACACACAAACATAAGTAAAGTTCAAAGGGTACCATGAAACAAAATACCAAAACACAAACGGTGCTCCAAAAACAGAGCACAAAATACAGACACAAAGCATCAACCGGCAATATCAATGGCCTTCACCGGTGGCTTCCTCTCCTCCTGTTTGGGAACCAGGATCGTCAAAACCCCATTCTCCATATTGGCCTTAATCTCCTCCATCTTGGCATTCTCCGGCAACCGAAACCGCCGCATAAACTTCCCCGAGCTCCGCTCCACTCTGTGCCACTTCTCACTTCTTTGTTCCTCTTCTCTGCTCCTTTCTCCACTAATCTGCAAAACCCTCCCTTCCTCCACCTCCACCTTCACCTCCTCCTTCTTCAACCCCGGCAGATCCGCCTTGAATATATGCGCCTCCGCCGTGTCTCTCCAGTCGATTCGGGCGTTCGCAATCGCGGTCGCTTCGCCGCTGCCGGAGGGGACGTTTGCCATTGTCCCTGGGAAATGAAACCCCTCTACTGGATCCCAAATGTCCAGAGAGAATGGATCGAACACATTGCTCCGGCGGCCGCTGAGGAAGCTTGGGATCATCGACATTGTGTTGGAGTGCTTAATGGGTTGCTCTGTTTTGGGGGTTGGAAGGTTCATTTATGGGGGAAAATGGATGGTGAATTTACAAGTGTCTTGTGCATTTCTTGAGTAGTGGATCAACAACCTGGCAATTTTGCATGTGCTACTTGTCAAGTTCCCTTATAAATTTCGAATTTGTTTGTTTGTTGTGGGGGTGTGCATTGTATTTATGAAAATAACTCTGTCGGTCTAAATCTATATATTTTGGATTCTAACATGATAGGACAATTCAATCCAATCCAACCTATATATTTCACTATCAATTGTAAACATGTTTACCTTACTTTTAGGGTTTAGGATGTTAAAAACTTATAAATTTGTATTAAAAAAAAAGTAGTATTTTTTATTCTAACAACTTTACTTATTAATTAGTGTGAGTTAAATTAAGCTAAACTAAATAAAAACCAAAAGAAAAGGACGGTAAGTGCAAGAAAATGAAGTGGTGGAACATGAGGCACAATCAAGGAGGGGATGCTGGCTATGGTGGGTGCTCATGAACGAGTTGATAGGCCTTGTGATAGGTAGGGGTGTTCATACATTCCTCGAAACTTGATCCGATCAACCAAACCGGCTGAATTAAGATCGGTTGGTCGGTTACAAAAATGGTTAAGCGAAAAAATTTCGGTTAAGTCGGTCGGTTTGATCAATCGATTAACCGAAAATTTTCTTTATAAAATATTTATATTTTCATATAATAAAATAGGTTCCTTATTAAATTATTGTAAAACTAACTTAAATTTAATTGTGTTTCCAAAAAATTATTTTATATCCTCATTTTCAAAAATTAATTCTCAAATTTTCATTATAAAATTTTATGATGAGTATATTTTTAATAAAAAATAAGAAAAAATTAATACTAATTAACCAAATTTAACCATTTTTAACCGACTTAACCGACCGGTCACTGTTGGTTTCATTTTTTAGGAAACCAATAAATCGGTTCGGTGTCAATTTTTACTAAATACCGACACCGACCGACCGATGAACACCCCTAGTGACACGTACTTGTTAGGGACAACCAGCATCCACATACTTAATAAACATATAAACTCTCATGATTTTATTTTTTTGGCCATCCCCTAAAAAGTCTAATATAAATGGAGTTGTTGTCTCTTTCTATATAATTAAATATTTCTCTTAATTTAATAATATAGATTTTTTCTGCATGCATTGACGTGTGTATAGGATTAATATAAGAACCAACTCATTTATAAAAAAAATTATAAATCATAATTCAACCTATCTCAAATAAAGATATAATTCAACCAAATTCTTACCATTTGGGTTGAATATTACAAATTGCTCTCATGGTCGATTTTTGTTCTTTACCCCCAAAATTTATTCTTCATTTTAAACTTAATTTCTAGATTAAAAATAAAAATAAAAATAAACTGATGTGATAAGCACCAAATATTGCTTGACGCTTACCAACTTAGAAATTATTCTAGAATCTTTGTAAAAACTCACAATAATAACTAACTTAGATCACACTCAAAATCTAAAATGGTCACGGTTAAATCCTAAGATTGACCATTATAAATGATACACCAAACGTTGCTTGACGCTTACAATAATAACTAACATAGATCACACTCAAAATCTAAAATGGTCACTCTTAGATCCTAAGATTGACCATTATAAATGATACTCTCAAACCATCTTCATTTCAATCTCTTCTTCACTTGTTGTGTTAATGTTGTAAATAAATTTGAGATGAAAAAGTTTTATCTCTTCTCGTGCATTGGCAAGCTTTTGAAAATGTAATATATATATATATATATATATATATATATATATATAAGCTTTGTATGAAAACGACAATCAACAATCGAAAAACGAATATATGAAAACAGATAACGATAAACGTGAAGGACGAAGAAAAAGTAACACAGAATTTACGTGATTCACCAACATTGTGTTGGCTAGTCCATGGGTAGAAGAGGAAAGCAATATTATTGAGAGAGACGAAAATTTACAGATACAAAGATTATGTCATTATACAGCTAGGGTTTAATTCGAGTTTATATAGGAACTCTCATTAAACCCCATTATAGAATGCGTAAACATTAACCAGAAAGCAAATGCGTAGACCTACTATGCAAACAAAATGCTCTGCAGAGTGTGGTTAGCGGGTGCAGAATGTAAAATGCGTTTGCGCACATAGATGCGTTCAAGCAACAAAATGCTAAATGCGCAAATCGCAGGGCATTAATGCGTTCATGGCATAACACAACAAACCTCTTGAATTTTTTTTGCCTTACTTCTTATAATAGGTCATTTAAGTACATGCAATAGATCAGTTGTCTGATTCGTATCACCATGGTCTATCTTAAGCAAGATACATCATATTTACATCACACTTATAAAATTAACCAAATTCTCGAGAGATTGAAACGAGGATCCTTCATTCTCAATACAACAATCAAGTTTCTCCTTCAAATCTTTAATCTTCATCACAATCTCACCATTTTCCTTCTCCCCCATTAACTTCTTAATTCCCATCTGAATTTCTTCTCTTTTAAGCTGACCCTCCAACAAAACTCTAATGCCTCAAACATGGCTAACATATCTAGCATTCGGCTACTGATCACTAAAATTGAGGAAACAGAGCATTGGAACTCCTTCACATAAACTCTCAATCGTCGAATTCCAACCGTTGTGCGTCCAAAATCCTCTAATCGTCGGATGTGCCAACACCTCTTTTTGCGGCACCCATTTTACAATCAAGCCATTTTCACCCACCATTTCCCCGAACCCAGCGGGCAGCTCAGGCCACTCGCAGCCACTGACCAACCCAGGCCGAACCACCCAGAGGAAAGGATGGTTGGAGTTGGCCAGACCCATTGCGATTTCGAGGAATTGGGGTTAGTCGACGGCAGTAAAGGTGTCGAAGTTGACGTAGAGGACTGATTTAGGGTGTTTGGTGTCGAGCCATGAGATGGAGGAATGAGAGTGTTTAGGGAGTGGAATTGAGAGGTGTTTGTGGAAAGGTCCGAGTGGGAAAATGGAGATTGAACGAAAGAGTTTTTGGCAGAGGGTGAGGGGTTCTAGTTCGAGTTCGGTAAAGAAGTTGAAGATTAGACCGGATGAAGCTCTTGTTTGGTTGAGGATGGATGATAAGAGCTGGTCAATGAGATGGGGACTTTCGTCTCCAATTTTTGGTAGATCTCTAACTCTCAGGTATGGAAATTTGGGACTCGATCATCCGTATTAGTTTCTGCAATTGTGAATTCACAGAAAAACAATAGGATACATTTGAACATACATATGATATATTTGATAAAAACTTCTGTCATGTTATAGTGTAAGCCCCATGAGCCTTGTGGTTAGGTTAGTATAGTGTAACCTATACGTAGTTAGTGTTTAGGGTTGTATGAAGTGTGACCCTGTGTGCCTCCACCATTATCTTTTTCAATATAATTTTTCTCTACATTCTCATGTGACTTCTACTATATATTTCTATACTCGCTCATATCATATCAAAACTTTAGTGTATTAAAAACTTTATAGTTCGTATCACTTAAACTACATAAAAATTGTATGAGGTAAAATCCTGCATTTTATAAGTACTAAATCTCATAGGTAGGAACTAACAAAAATGGAAAAGAAATATGAACCAAACTAATTATAGCTATTTTTTAATAGTTCTTTTATTATCTTTATCTTTTATTTTTGTCCGCACATATTAACTTTTCTTGCTGGCTACTTGAAAGGATTTTGGAAAAAAAATATAAGTCACGTAAAATATGATGAGATTATATTAATGTCAATCAAAATAGTTTACTATTCTTCTTATCCTATGTCTTTCAAGATCATATTTCTTCGATTCTATATTCCTTTATGTCTAATACTTCTACTTTGAGTTTAATTATAAACTCAAATAACATATTAGATAATCATATTCTTTCTTTCTCATAATCAAGAAAAAAATAATAATAAAAAGAGATATTCCTCTTATCTTATAGCACATAATTAAAAACAACCAGTTTTTTATTGGCACATGAACAAATCAGACGACATTAAAATAAAAATAAATAAAAGATAGGAATGGAAGCATGAACCTGTAGAAGGCAAGAGCCCAATTTAACGCAGAGCAGGCAGGCTAACCATGGCCAAGAAAGCAGAAATATTGGCAGTCATCACAACAATTCTCCGGATCTGAAACTCATCAGCCACTGCCTGAGTGAAGTACCAATAAGCATCCGTAATCAAGCACCCGAGCTCCCGGTCGCCTCCACCCGCCACCAACTCCGCTACGCAGCTCCTGAAGGGCTCGACGCAACGGTTGTTCAAATTAGATATGAGCTCTATGATGCGCAGGCTGCCAGTGTCGACCTCCGAAAGGCCGTCGGGGATGTATCGGAAGGCGAAGTCGGGGTGGCTTGAAAGGTCAAGAGAGTTGAAATGGGTGTGTAGATAGTGATGGAGAAGCCTTTGGAATGGAGGATTTGGGCGAGGTCAAGCATGGGGTTTATGTTGCCTTGGAAAGGCAGAGGAAATAGGATTATCCTCATTTAATTTTTAGACTCGAACTCGTAACCGTAGAGTTAAAATAGATTAATACTAAATAAGATAATCAACTATATCACTAACCTTCCATGACAATTACAAAGTTACCATTACAAAAACTCTAAAATAAAATATAAAATTGTGAAAATATAAAGAAAAAAAAATGAGGAGTAAAAATGTCGCATTTTAAAGTTTAGGATCAATAAATAAATAAATAAACTAAATAAAAATTTAATACTAAAATTATGGCATTTCAAAGATGGAATAAAAAGTATCGTAAAAAAAGATGGAATTTTATTTATTTATTTATTTATTTATTTTTTAGAATATTTTGGTGGGGTGAGGAAGTAAAAGTTAATTGAAGTGCTTGATTTAATTATTTCAAGGGAAAAAAAAGTGGTGATTTTGGTACCAATGGTATGTTGGGACATGAGTCGGCAAGCTGCACGTCAATTTTGTGACTTCTTAAAATTTCTATTTGGTTCTCAATTTAGGAACTATTTTTTTAATGTGAACAAATGGTTCTTTTACAAAAAAATATGGTTTAATAACAACTAAGAAAAGAAAAGATCAATACACATGTAGAAATATCATGAAAAAAATTGCGAACATGTAATTTTATGGTTGTCACAAATATATTGGGAAATTTAAATTTTAAAAATTGAGCAATCAATGTTATATTATTATTATTATCCTTCTTTAATATTTTTTCATGTAAATATCTACCTAGCATATTTTACCTCATGTATTATATTTATAGTAGTTTTTTTTAAAAATAATTGATGTATCTCAACTATTGATAGAAACTCAGTCTGGATTTCTATCACCAATTCCTACCATTTGGGTTAATATTGATGGTGGATTTTTGTTTTATACCCCAACTTTATTTTTCATTTCAAACTTAATTTTTGGATTCAATCCACCCACATTTTGATAAGCAGATAAAAAAATAATTGATGGTTTGCATGAGCAAGATGCATCATGTTTACATCATTCGGATAAAATTAACTAAATTGTCAAGAGATTGAAACGAGGAGCCTCCATTGTGAATACAACAATCAAGTTTGTCCTTCAAATCCTTAATCCTCATCGTAATCTCAGGATTCTCCTTCTCCGCCATTAACTTCTTAATTCCCATCTGAATTTCTTCTCTATGAAGCTTACCCTCCAACAAAACTCCAATTCCCCAAACATGGCTGACATATCTAGCATTGGGCTGTTGATCACCAAAGCAGGGGAAACAGAGCATCGGAACCCCTTCACACAAACTCTCAATCGTCGAGTTCCAACCGCTATGTGTCCAAAATCCCCCCACAGCCGGATGAGCCAACACCTCTTTCTGCGGTGCCCATTTTACAATCAAGCCATTTTCACCCACCATTTCCCCGAACCCGGCAGGCAACTCGGGCCACTCGCAGCCGCGGACCAACCCAGGCCGAACCACCCAGAGGAAAGGGTGGTTGGAGTTGGCCAGACCCATTGCAATTTCGAGGAATTCGGGTTGGTCGACGGCGGCGAGGGTGCCGAAGCTGACATAGAGGACTGATTTGGGGTGTTTGGCGTCGAGCCATGAGATGGTGGAATGAGAGTGTTTGGAGGGTGGAATTGGGAGGTGTTTGTGGAAAGGTCCGAGTGGGAAAATGGGTATTGAGGGGAAGAGTTTTTGGCATCGGGTGAGGGGTTCCGGTTCGAGTTCGGTAAAGGAGTTGAAGATTAGACCGGCGGAAGCTCTTGTTTGGGTGAGGATGGATGATAAGAACTCGTCAATCAGATGGGGACTTTCATCTTTTAATTTTGGCAGATCTTTGAGTCTCAGATTTGGGAAATTTGGGACTGGATCTTCCAAATTTGTTTCTGCAATGTTGAATTCAGAGAAGACAATATGATACATTTGAACATAAATATAAATTAAAAACTTTATAGTTCGTATCACTTAAAACTCTATAAAAATTGAGTTACTTGTGCAAACTCAACCCTGCATTTCTTAGTATAAATTAATTTAGATCACGTATGTATGTAGTAGGAACTAACAAAATTGGAAAAGAAATGTCAATCAAACTATTCATAGCTATTTTGTTATAGTTCTATTTTTGTCACAAGCATATACCTAATATATTAGATCATTATCATATTCTTTTTCATAATCAATAAAAAATAATGTCCTTAATGGGCACATGAACAAAACATTCAACATAAGAAAAGAATTTAAAAAAAAAAAGATGAGGAACGGAAGCATGAACCAGAAGAAGGCAAGAGCCCATTTTGACGAAGAGAAGGAAGGCCAACCAAAGCCAAGAAGGCAGAAATATTGGCAGTCCTCACAACAATTCTCCGGATCCGATACTCATCGGCCACTGCCTGAGTGAAGTGCCAATGAGTATCCGTAATCAAGCACCCAAGCTCCCGATCACCTCCGGCCCCCACCAACTCCGCTACGCACCTCCGGAAGGGCTCGACGCAGCGGTTGTTCAAAGTAGATATGAGCTCTATGATGCGGAGGCGGCCAATGTCAGCCTCTGTAAGGCCGTCGGGGATCGAGCGGAAGGCGAAGTCGGGGTGGCTTGAAGGGTTAAGAGAGTTGAAATGGGTGTGTAGGATGGTGATGGAGAAGCCTTTGGAATGGAGGGTTTGGGCGAGGTCAAGCATGGGGTTTATGTGCCCTTGGAAAGGCAGAGGAAATAGGATTACCCTCATTTTGTTTTGGTGTTGGTTTCAATGGAAATAGGTTGGTGTATTTGTAGGGGTAAATTGTTAGAAGGGGTTCTTTTTAAAAAGTTATTGTCAAAATGGGTCGGATTTCAAACAATTGGTTGTATGGGGTTGTGGCGTCTCTTCAACATTAGTAAAACCTCAGACGGTTTCGTCTTTTTTTTCAATAATTTTGTTTTCTTTATTTACAAATTTATATGAAGCCCCTTTGTTATAGATATCTATTTTCCCCCCTTTTTTTTATATATATTTAGTTTTCTGTATTTTGGCTAGCATAATTGATTGGGAATTTGTTGTCTTCCTAATTTAATTATAACAACATTTTAAAATTATTTTCTTTATGGTAAAATAATTTAAATTTAATTTGATTAAAAATAATTTTAAATTTCACTGGTTTAAAATCTTAGGAGTCCGTTCAATAAATCTGTTAATAATTTGATTAAAGAATCGATAAATTTGTTAATAAAAAAAAAGAAACAAAAAATCTGTTAAAAAAAAAGAAAATCTACAAAATTGAACCGAGATTTTTGTTATGTTGACTAAACTGCCACGTGTGTGGCCGTGGAATTAAGCAAGCCAAAATAAACTCATGTGGCGTCTCTTAACCCCTTTTTAAAATTCTTTTAAAATCCGACCCATTTTGATAATAACTTTTAAAAAAGAACCATATTTGACAATTTATCCGGATTTGTAGTAAACATATATATACTCAAAATTTAAAAACCAATAATATATTTTATCAAATAAAAGATACTTTATGCAGTGGATCTGATTTTGTTAAGAATGGTTGATTGGGACAGGCTGTGCTCATTTGTTTTGGTTCGTTTCAATCGATTTGTTTTCTCTTTTTTTCATTCAAGTTATTAAAAAATAAATTAAAGGAAAAGTATTATGTTTGGTCACTACGTTTTAGGTATAGCTTTCATTCATTTCTTTACGTTTCAAAATATTACAATTATTTTTATTTATCTCTGTGTCATAAATTTTATATTTTAACTCTTGAATTTTGAATTTAGTTTTGATTTAATTCATAGGATTAAAATTTTAAAATTTTACATAGCTAACATTGAGTTTTTACTCTAGTTATTTGTGTAAACTTTCTTTTCATTGATTTAAATATTATGAAATATTTTTTTAACTCAATACCGGCAATGAAAACCAATGAAAGTTAATAAATTTAAAAAATTGATATACCAACAAAAAAAAATTAGGCCGAAAATTAGTAAGAACTCTAAGATAAATGTATAAAAATGTTTAAAATGTACCGAGTGAAAATGAAGAATAAATATGTAACATTTTAAAAACTGTGATCAATCAAAAAATATGTAGAAACTAAATTGAAATTAAATCAAAATTTAAAGATACACATTAGGGGTGTTCGTCGGTCGGGGTTATTTTTTGGAGAAAACCGACATCGATAAACGACATATTGGTTTTCTAATAATAAAAACCGAAAAAAAAACAATTTGAATCGAGAATTCCGACCTACGGTCGGTCGGTTGGTCGGGTCGGTCGGTTAAGGGTTTTTTTTTTTAATTTAAATATTTTTCATTGGAAAACCATGGATGTTACTCTTATAATTTAATTTTTTTAGAAAATTCTCCGACCGATCGACGGTCGGTTAATTATTTAATTTAACCGAATCCAACCGACCTTATCAAAAAATCGACTGACCGACCTTGATTCGATCGGTTTTGGTCGGTCGGTTCGATTTTCGGATAAAATGTGAACACCCCTAATACACATGTAACATTTGAAATATGGAATAAAAAGTATACTCAAAATTTTAAAATCAAGAAGATATTTTGGGGAAAAAAAGTTAATTTGGGTAGGAATGGTTGGTTGGGAGAGGTTATTTGGTTTGTTATGTTTGATCAGTCGGCAAGCTCCTTGCTGCTGCATGTCAATTGTGTGAATTCCAATAAGTAGGCAATTTAGGGAAGTTTTTTAATGTAAAGAAATGCTTTTTTTACAAAAAAATATGGGAATTTATTTAGTAGTCATTTTTGGACAGTGTATTTTAATAACAACTCAGGAAAAAAAAACACACATGTAAAAATGTCATGAAAAATTTACAACATATAACTTGATGTGTAACCTCAAAGCTTTATGTCCACGTTATTAAGGAACAATAAAGTCTCGAGAAATTTTTATATTGAATATAATATTGTTTACTTTAGACATAAATTTTCAAAATTTTATTTTTTTGTTTCATTTCATAACTTTCATACCAATAAAGATATTAGTCATTTCTTATTATTTATAAATTCATGATTTACCTTTTATTTAGTCAATGTGGAATCATAATTTTGTATTCTCAATCGTTAGTTGTAAGGTTAAAATTAAATAATGGGTTTGTTCTATTTATTTTGATATGTTTTTTTTTCTTTTTGGACACATTATTTTGTTATGTTTGATGAGTTCGAACTTCGAAGTACACGGTTTTTTTTTTAATGTTTCTATGTAAATATGAAGAAAATTTTGTTGAACGAATATTTTGAAAAAAATTTAAAAATAAAAAATTGAGGAACCAACGTTATATTATTAGTCCTTTTATATTTTTATCAATTAGTAGCATTATTGAACACGTGAAAATGTCAGAACGTACATTAAATAATTTGTACATGTTTAATCATATTATTTATAAACTTTGTCCCGTGTGAGCTTCCGATCTTTATGCTACTCTCTTTTGAACCAAAAAAGGAAATATATATATATATATATATATATATATATATTAGATTTATATATATATATATATATTAGATTTATGAATTTGAAAAGTAAGTATAGTTTTTTTTAGACCAAAGTATAGTTCAATTTTCCTAGGTTGCAATAACAACTCTAAGATATATATGAATCAAATTACAGAAAAAAAAGGTCTAAATAGATAAAAGGAAAGAACAAGGTTATTGTATTTTGCAGTATTTTGATTAATAGACAAAAGCTTTTATATAATAGGCTGGTTGAGAGATACAAGGAGTTTGTTAACAAAATATTGTTACAATCAAAACAGGCAAATACATTTACATTAAATCTAATCTAAACAAAGTGTAACCATATTCCTAATACACCCCCTCAAACACAAGACGGTAACGTAGTCATGAGTTTGTTCGCGCACAATTGAAAGGCATGGGAGGAGAGAGCCTTAGTGAACATATCACCAATTTGGTCTTTGGAGGATACAAACTTAACAACAATATCTTTACGAACTACCTTCTCACGAACAAAGTGATAATCAATTTCAATGTGCTTTGTCCTAGCATGGAAGACGGGATTACTAGCGAGAGATATAGCAGAAATATTATCACACCACAGAGTTGGAGGAGCGTCAAGGAATATCCGTAGATCACATAGTAGTTGTCGTAACCAAAAAATATCTGAGGTAGTATGAGCCAGGGCACGATACTCAACTTCAGTAGAGGAGCGAGAGACGGTGGACTGTTTCTTGGCAGACCAAGAAACTGGACAAGAGCCAAGGAAGATGACATACCCAGTGGTAAACCGACGATCAGCGGAGTCACCAGCCCAATCAGCATCACTATAAGCATGAAGTTGTAGAGAACCCAGTTTGAATGAGATACCCAGGGTTGGAGAGCCTCTCAGATAACGAAGTATTCGTTTGACGGCCGTGAGATGAACAGTAGTGGGGTTCTGCAAGAATTGGCTTACACGATTAACAACAAAGGCAATGTCAGGCCTAGTGAATGTAAGATATTGGAGAGAACCGACTAGTTTCCTATAGAGAGTAACATCAATAAGAGGTGGAGCAGCGGAATTGAGGTCAGCTGTTGTGGACATAGGCGTTAAACAAGCTTTTGCGGCAGCCATACCAGAAGATGCTAATAGGTTGGTGAGATATTTCGCTTGAGTAACAAGAAACCCTCCAGAGTGATAATCGACTTCCAAACCAAGGAAGTATTTAAGACGACCTAAGTCTGAAATCTGAAATTCAAGGGCAAGCGCTTGTTTTAATGCTTCTATATAACTAGGATCAGGTCCAGTAATGATGATGTCATCAACATAGAGCAGTAGATAAGTGATGGAGGAGCCGACAGATCGGACAAATAATGAAGAGTCTGCATTCGACACTAAAAAACCAAGGGTTAACAAATAATTAGAAAATCGATCATACCATGCACGAGGTGCCTGCTTGAGGCCATAAAGACTCTTGTGCAGAAAACAAACACGATCTGGATAGTTGTTATCCGTGAATCCAACTGGCTGAGTCATATAAACCGCTTCTTACAAATGTCCATGGAGAAATGCATTTTTGACATCCATTTGATTGAGTGTCCATCCATAATGGGAGGCCAAGGCAAAAATAACCCGAATAGTCGGCTGTTTTACAACGGGGCTAGACGTCTCCTCAAAATCAAAGCCTTTTATTTGATGATACTCTTTAGCAACCAAACGTGCTTTATGACGAGCAATAGTACCATCTGCATTATACTTGGTACGGAAAACCCATTTGCTACCAACAACGTTCATATTAGGTAAACGAGGAACTAGGGTCCAAGTCCCCTGTTCTTGAAGAGCCATAAACTCATCAGCCATGCCAGAACGCCAATTAGGATACTTCGAGGCTTCTGTATAAAAGACGGGATCAGATATATTGGTTGGACTAGTAGTGACATGCAATGCGCGAGGTTTAAAGATACCAGATTTGGAGCGAGTTCGCATAGGGTGAGTATTCAATGAAGGTGCTATAGGGTCGAGCACACCACTATTGCTTGAACTAGAGGTTGGTATAGGGTCATGGTTTGAGATAACTGTATTTTGGGTGGGAAAGGTTGGTAAGTTTGTTGTAGGGGTACTTGGTGTGGTAGAAAATGTAGTAGAGGCAGGTATAGGTTCATGGTTTGATATAGTTATAATTTGGATGAGAAAGGTTGGTAAGTTTGCTAGAGGAGTACTTGGTGTGGTGGAAAAGGCATATGGCCAAAACTCTAGAGGAACAGATGAATGAAAAATCAAAGATAACGCAGTTTCAACAATATGTCTATGTTTTCTTTCAGCTACCCTATTCTGTTCGGGGGTATATGGACAAGATTTTTTATGAAGAATCCCTTTTGTTTGAAAGAAAGTTGTAATATTTTTATTGCAAAATTCGCCACCTCCATCAGATCAAAATGTCTTTATACGAGAGGAGAATAAATTCTCTACAAATGGAATAAAAGTTTGAAGGACAGTAAACACATCAGATTTATTGCATAAAGGAAATAACCATGTATATTTGCTGAAATCATCAATAAAGCTAACATAGTAGCGATAACCTTTATGAGAAATAACTGGACAAGGTCCTCATACATCACTATGAATTAATTGTAGAGGTTTAAAAGAAATGGAATGCGATAATGAAAAAGTTTGTTTTGACATTTTTGCACTTAAACAACTCGTGCAATCACAAGTAGATAGAAAATTACTAAAAGAAAGACCCAAACAAGATAAAAGATTGACGCAAGACCTTGGGTGAAGGATGACCAAGACGGTGGTGCCATAGAAAACACTCCTTATTTGCATTAAAACTAAAAGTTTTCGATTGTGCGATAGAAGACGATAATGAAGTAGATCTTGGAATTGGATAGAGCCCATTATTACTTTTTCCTTGATATAAGATTTGGCCAGAGGTCTAATCCTGGATTAGAAAGGAATTAGAGTCAAACAAAAATATGCAATTATTGTCAAGGCACAACTGATTAACAGATAAAAGATTAAAGGCAAGATTTGGTGTGTGAAAAACATTTTTAAGGTAAAAACCGTGCGAGGGAGTTGTAAGTGTACCACTACCATTATGTGTAATATTCATGGCTTGTCCATTGCCGACAGTAACTGAGTCTTCACCATTGTAATATTGAGCTGGATTTATATTGGAAATGTCATTGGTTAGGTGCGCATTGCTGCCACTATCAGATAACCAATAATCGTTAGAAATAGAAGAACTATTTGATCTTGCAGCCATGACTGCTAATTGAGCCGGTGGATGACGGCCCTGATACGCAAAATTCATCCTTTGATAACAATCGAGGGCATTATGACCTTGTTTATTACAAATTTGACAAAAAAAATGGAGTTCCACCATTACTATTGTTATTAGACTGCATATTGGAATTGTAGTTGGGCTGAGAATTGTAAATATGCCCATTATTTTTAGAATAATAACCATGTTGTTGTGAAAATGGAGTAGGCTGTAAATAATGCCCATAAATTGGCCAGGTACCTGAACCGTCTAAACAAGAATTGGTAGTTTGTCTAGGGTTTTGATTTCTTCCTCTTCCTCGATAACCTCGTTGGTCGCCGCGATTTGAAAATCTACCTTGATTATTACCACCGGAAAAGGTTCGTCCATAACTTCCATTCACGGCTGCCATTGCCGTAGGTGTGGGTTCTACTGCAATTTCTGATTTTGTGAGGCTTTTCTCTTCCGCATCTAGTAGCACATCAAGCTCTCCGAGGGTGATTGGACTACTTCGTGTTCTGATGGACGTTCGAAAAGGACCATACTCAGTAGGGAGACCATTAAGGATGTGCAAGAGTGTTTCTTCATCATCGATTATAACAGAAGCGGCCGCCAATTTATCAACCAAGTCTTTAACACGTCGGGTAAATTGATCAACCGTCTCTGTTGAGCTTTTTTGAACTGTATACAAGGCAGATCGTAAGCTTAAAATATTCGAATGTGTTTTTTAAGAGTACCTATTTTCAAGTGAAGTCCATAGAGCACGAGCAGGGGAGGCTATCGTCACATGGGAGAAGGCCGAAGGTGAAAGAGTCACATTGATGAGAGTGATGAGTGCCTGGTCCCGATAAGTCCAATGTAAAAATTCTGGATTTACTACTCTTGATGAGTCTTCTGATCTATCATCTGAATTTTTTGGTAAACATTCATCTGGTTTTGGTGTTGAGCCATCAATATGGCCAAATAGGGCATGAGCCTTAAGGATTGAAGAAACTTGGACCCTCCCATGAATGTAATTTGTGGAATCCAAACGAACGGGAACAAGATTGCAAATATTGGATAATAAATAATGATTTGAATTTCCCTTTATGTTACAAAAATAAAATCATGTTCATTTAATTCTCAACTAGTAAAAAAACTTTGATATTCTCTTTAAATTAAGAAAAAAAAATAGGTCGTGTTAATTTAATCTTAAACCTTAAAAAGTATTTCTTTTATAGCCTAGAAAAAAGTAGTATGGTTCTTCACACCAATAACAACCTTATTAGACTGTGGCACCGGATATAGTACTTTGCAGCTAAGTATTTTCTAGCGGCTTCGAACCAGTAATCTGTCAAAGAAGCATGTCTTGAACTCCTTAGCCTCAACCGCTGGACTGCCCCTTGCGAACAGTTAATTCAAGATTCTTTTAATATAGACATTTGAATTATCATGTTTGTTCAAGTGTAATAGAAGAATATCAAACACTCTGGGCATTCTCCTAGCATTCTTATATGAAAAGCATATGACAAGATTTAGATGTCTTTTGATTGATAGGATTTTTAAGATTTCCACGGTGTGGGAATCCTCTATTGATTTTCCTTTCTTTTTAAAAATGTTTTTATATTTATAAATTTTCTTTATTTACCAATTTAAAATATACATTTAAAAATTAAAATTATTATATATCTCAAATTATTTTTCATTTAAAATTTGAGGCTTTTTATTTTACTTTTCTAAAAATGGTTTATATTAAAAAAATCTATTTCTTCCCAAATTTTTTTCTATCTATATATAAGTTAATAAAAAGTACAATTAACCCTAATCATCTTTTCAAAATTTATAATTCATTATATGCATGAAACTAAAATTTATTGTAAATAATTATATTATATAAATTTAAATTAATGCAAAAGTTTATGAATATTATATAGCATTCTTGGAACATTAAAGAAATTTACTCAAATTAAGTACCATTCCTACAAAAGAAATACAATTATTTAAATATTATCAAGTATTGATAAAAAATATTTCGATTTAAGAATGTCAGACATCTGTTACTCTGATATTTGAAATTCTAGTTATTATAAAATTTCAATTATCTTGATTACCAAGTAAATGTCACCTTAGTATCTTCACATGTCATTACGTTTTACTATTTACTTTTTATTTTTTACTATTTAATTTTTTGCATATTATTTTTGTCAGTGTTTATCAAAGTTTTACATGGTATAAATTATTTTAAGAGAAAAATGGTCCATTACTCCTATTCATCCTTTTAATGTTGCTTTTAAGATTCTACAAGAATGTTTTCATACATTCCTAGTTGAAATTATTCCCAATTACCGAAACTTTCACCGTCATAGTACTTAAAAAGAACGAGACATTCCAAAAACAAATGGGCCTTAATTTCAAAAAAAACAAATGGACCTTAATTTCAAAAAACAAATGGGCTTTAATTTTTTAAACCTGGTAAATACAGGCCCATTTGGGGTATTTGTAAGAAATGTTTATTTTTTAAAATAAAATTACGGAATGTCTACCCATTCCAAGTACTAAAATGTATGGCTATTTCTTTTCTTTCTTTCTTTCTTTCTTTTAGTACAAACTTACATTAATATTATGCCTAAAATTAAGGAGAAATATCCTCCCACAACAACCCTTCCAAGTATCCCGTTTTTTATTTTAATTCAAATTATTTTAAAGACAGATCTTTCAAATTTAAATATTGATATTAGATTATGTTAAATTACCTTTTTTTTAAAAAAAATAGATTAAAAAAATTAATAATAGTTACACTTTTGTTTAAGTAAACAAAAAAAAAGTTTTACATTACAACACACACATACCCTCTATACAACACAAAAATAAAACATTCAAGGAGCCTTTTTTTTGTGTGTAACATTCAAGGAGCTAATCCTTTCCACAAAATTTGATTTATATATTATTTTTAAAACAGATATTTTAAATTCTATTTTGAATATTAGTTAGATATTTTTATTAAAAAAACAAACGGTATCATGTTTATAATAAAAGAAGATAAAATATTTCTATATATAGCACAAAATCATAACTAATTTATTCATGGAAGGAAATTAAATTAAATTTTATCACCAAAAAAATTTAAATAGTATGATAATTTTATCAATGATTTTTTTTTAGTACATAGTGGGGAGAGGGGGACCAACAAACCCTACATAGATGGCACAACTACTCTCAAATAAATTTGAGAGCCAAATATAGAGTAGAGTTGAAATGGATTAAATCAGACAAGATAACCAACTACGCCACTGACCCAAGGTAATTTTATCAATGATTGGGCTTATCATGGATAGAATTTAATAAGTGATAACTTTATTATATCAATTCGTAGATTCACGGGTAGATTTATAGACGTTTTCAAAAACATAAATTTAAAATCAAATAGCGATTAATTGAAACCTAAGTTATTACTTCTAAATTGCATGAGTATAAATTGGGGCAGTAGACCAACAAACCCTATATAAATGATACTTAAATAATATGATAGTCAAATACCGATTTCCAAATTCAAACTTATAATCATGGAGTTAAAATGGACTAACACTAAACAACATAACCAACTCTACTACTGACCCTCGATCCAAAAATCAATTCTAGTTCCATGACTAATTTACATTGAACAAGTAGATGCTTCTACCATTCAAAACAATCAATTAAAAAAACACAATTAATTTAAAATGTGATTCATTTGAATTTGAGTGGCTCATTTGGCACCATTTGAGATTTAAAACTCATTCAAAATAAGAAGATGGGATGGTAGACAAGTCAGCACGTGTGTCCAAACACAAGCATTCGAATTTCGAAATTCGAAAATGTAAAGACATATATAAATAAATAAAAGAAAAGAAAAAAAGGTGTTTGACTAAGTCAAGAGAAGCATTGAAAGTCAGAAAAAAACAAACATCGCGAGAAACGAGGATATTCCGAAATTTGGCCATTCAAGAATAAGAAGCGGGAAAAAAAAAACACTTCAAGGAATGGGCCCACTTTTAAATTACTACTCAAATCTTTTCTGGCCCCACATTCCATTTCGCTTTTAGAAAAAAATAAAAATTAATAATAATAAATTAAATTCCTTCGACTTCAAGCTAAATTCCACTGTTTCAAATAGTTTTTTTTTTTTTTTTTTTAATAATAAAAGTAGAGTGTGGGACAGTGTTTTTCGTAATTTTCACAGTTTCTTACTGTGCTTAAAATAAATATAAAGTGAAATGTGAGTTCCCATCAAAGCTCTGGACTTGAATTCAACTTCAAGCTATCAACTACACTTTGCTTTTAGATTTGTATCCAATTATTATCTATTTTTTGTACAAAATATGAAATAGCAATATTTGGCATTTGGTACTCTTTTTAAGAGACCTAATTGGATTAATAATAACTTAATTAGTGTTTCATATGGATCCTAACACACCCTATTGTAACTTGTCATTTATAGTAACTTATGTTTATAACAATACACCTTTATAATATTAGAAATCCTAATTAACCCTAGAACTACTCATTAGACTCGCCAACCCCTCATATTATGATAATTTTATTTATTAGAAATCTTAATTTAAATTTGAAAATAAAAATAATTTCTTTTACGTACAAACATATGCAAGAGATAAATTAGAAAAATAATGCATCACAAAATAAAGTTTGAATAACAAAAAGTAAGGGACTAAATGGATTTTTTCATGTATAGCTAATGTAAATTTATGATTAGTTTTTTAAAAAATATATTCTTTTGCTAATGATATATATTTGGTTAAAATACTATTTTGGTCCCTCAACTTTAATTTTTGTTTAATTTTAGTCTCTCAACTTTAAAATGTTTAATTTTAGTCCTCAAACTTTTCTTTTTGTTTAATTTTAATCCTCCAACTTTCGTTTTTGTTCAATATAAGTCCTTACCATCTGAAATTTTATGTTAAAAAACTCTCTCTCTCTACAATTCTCCTCCCCATCCTAATTATTGTCTCTCTCATCTTTTCCTTTATGTTCATCAACACCACAAAAACCGGTTGAGTCTCAGCCCAACCTCCATCACGACGTGATACGCAACGCCGGGGCATTTATTGGCGACGATCGAGCCGCCATTAATGCTAATTCGCTCGAAGGTCTGGTCGGAGGAGTTGACGACAAGATCCACCATTAATGATTTCTAAATTTTGCATTTGGAGGTTAGAGGTTTGAATCTATTGATAATCCGTGGTGGTGGAAGATTTAGAATTTCAACCTTTTGATTGAAATGACCAACCATTTCTTTTTCTTAAATTAAATAACAATGGAATTTTTTTCTTCTTCAGAAACTATAATCGAGAGTTCAAAATTGGAGGGAGGTGAATTTTGGAGTTGGAAAATTTAGGTGCTTCATGATGGGTTAAGAAAAAGATGGCCATGCTCTATTTTCTTTCTTAATGTTTTCTCTCTTTTTGTGGTGTTGTTGGCATAAAAGAAAAACATGAGAGAGACAATAATTTGGATGGGGAGGAGAATTGTAGAGAGAAATTTTTTTTAAACATAAAATTTAAAAATGGTAAGGACTAATATTGAAGAAAAATGAAAGTTGAAGGATTAAAACTGAACAAAAAAAAAAGTTTGAGGACTAAAATTAAACATTTTGAAGTTAAGGGACTAAAATTAAACAAAAATAAAGTTGAGGGACCAATATTGGACAAAAATTAAAGTTGAGAGACCAAAATTGAACATTTGAAAGGCCAGAGACCAAAATAAAACAATCATGAAAGTCGAGGGACCAAAGATATTTTAACCTATTTATTTTTTACATTAATATGCATATTTTAAATTTATTTATTATATTTTTAAAAAACAAAAAGATACTTATTTAAATACTTTGACAGCCACCATTTAATTTTGATATAATATACACCAAGTTTACAAGTTGTCGTTGCCTGATTAGTCTATTATTTAAACTGTTTTATTTTGAATTCCCGTCCTATTTATTTCTACGCGGCCTCCCGCCCAATACATTCATCGTTTTTTCAATACAAATATCAAACACTATTTCAATACATATATTTGAAACATTTAAAAAATCAAATAGCTTAAATTTCACTATAAACCAAATTAATAATAAAATAACAAGGTTTCACCTTTTCTAGTTTTGGTGTACAACTCCAAATCAAAAGTAAAGAGAGAGATAGTTACTATACAGTATGCAACAAAAGCAAACATATATATATATTATTATTTATAAAGCATGACCTTAATCCTTGAACAAAATTACAAGCCAGAGTGGGTTTTTTTTTATATAAATATATTTTAACCCTCACTCAAAATAACATAACTAAAATGACTATAACACAAAATTACAGATTAATTATTACAAGGACTCACAACTGACATCCCTGTCCTTTTGTTTTTTCAAGCTTCTTCCACTGCTACCCCTTCTACCACTTTCACTGTTTCTTTATTCTAAAGCTGCTGCAACAAAATAACACCATCATTCCTACAACTAAAATCTCCCTTTCTTTTCATGTTCTTCATAAAATTATGCTTCTAATCCCTACTTTAATGGTTTCTTTTTCCAAACCCTACAAAAATAAAAACAATTGGATTTCAAGTCTTCTTTTTTTTTGCCCTGTTTAGTAAGTCCATTCCTGAGGTAGTTGATGAAGTTCTTGTTTTACAGCTCCCTCTGCTTGAAAACCCCTTGGAATAGGTTGAAATGTATTGTTTCTTCTATATATTATGGAATCTGTATGATAAAAGAAAAAACCCCATTAAGGAAATTCATACAAACAAGAAAAAATTATAGACATCAACTGAAAATTTGGGGAAATTTTGTCTTACCCATGATTGGTGCTTGAATGGGGGTTTTCATTTCTTCTGGAAATCGAATTGTTGGGTTACCTAATTAAACACATCAATGAAGATTTAGAAACAAACCCATTAGATTTTTTTAACAAAAATGAGATTTTGAGTGAAAAATACCTTGTTTTTGACGGAAATCCGTAGGGTTCACATGGCGGCGAGGAAGGAAAACGCCGGTGCCGGAGGAAGCCCTTTTGACGGCGGGTCCGCCGGGATGAACACGACGCATGGCGGACGAATTGGGAGGAACAGGATGATTCTGCGGCGGCGGAATCCTTGGAGGATGGTACAAACCGCCGGGACTTCCACCGCTCCGGCGAGTAACGTTAACAATATTCATCTCTCTGTTTCGAATCTCCGGCTTCCGGTGCGGCTGAGCTGCCGTCCAGCCGACTTTCGCTTGTCTTCCGAAAGAAGAGGCATAGAGAGCTCGCAATACAAGATTATCTCTCATTAGCTGCACCAGAAAAACCAGAAATCTCCAAAGTTTCAAAAATGGAAAACAACTCTTCAAAGAAACACAGAAAATCAGAGCAAAACAGAGTAAAACAGAGAACCCAATTGTTAAAATGCTCTGTTTTGGAGGATAACAACACAAATAAGTTACCTGAGCGGTATATGCAAGATTCCTAGCACAGTTCTGATTCGAAAACAGCTCATATTCCATATTGTTCGTAGATTTAACCGGAACAGTACACGGAGCACCCATAAATCCATTCATAAAAGAGCCATTCTTTTGAAATGGAGCTGCTTGGCCGCTCATCTTCAACCGCGCAGCCTCTCTAGCTTCATTCTCAGCCCACAAAACCGATTTGAGCTGAGAGGAAGGAGTTCACTACAAGAAATAACAGATTTTATAGCTAGCGAAAATAGCTATAATAGACCTTTCATAGCTTTTTTCAAAGGTCCTGACAGCCCATGTTATTAAAAGTCCGAGACTTTTTATAGCTTTTTTATAAAGTTATATTAAATGCTATAATAGAGTATGATAATATAGCTTATATACATTGCTATGAATTTTTTTTTATAGCATTCATATTTAAGCTATAATATGTATATATAGCTAAAATAATGTGCTATCAATAACTTATAATATCTTTTTTGTAATGCTATTATACATTATTTGTAGCTTCGATCTTATTTTATAATAACCTTTGGATAGTATTTCATATTTGCTACATAGATTTTGCTATAGTAAAAAGTATTATGAACAATATTATCTTTAAATAAAATTTACTTCCATAACTCATTTAGCTAGAAATATCTGATCTAAAAAAAGAACCAATAAAAAATTTCATAACACACTAAATAACACAGTAACTTGCATTCATAATTGAAAATTTATAATTTATTTAGTACAATTCATCAAGTGCTCAAATTCTAGTATCATATAGTTGAGTCATCATTTGTGATAAATAAAAATAGCTGGATCATTTGAAAAACATCATCTTCTGCAGCAATCCTTCTGCAACAATCTTTCTGCAACAGTCTCTCTTTATAGAAGATCATCATCCTTGTTCAACAATTTCACATAATATATAGGCAAAGGATTCCAACAAGGTCAAATTCCTTTGAACTTCTTATCCCTCCTCCCCTACAACATAGTAAATACAATAAAGGCTTTTTTAAAGTACCAAGAAATAACAACCAGCTTTTAGTAGTAAGCATCTTGTATATATATAAAAATGAGAGAGTGAGAGAAGAAGAGAAAAAGCTCACCTAAAATCTTCATCTATCATGTATAACAAGAAGAATGTTATATCATGTAGTGAATGTTATATTTAAAAGGTAAGTCATATTTCTTGTAGTGAATGACCCACTTTACTCCATAACAATTTTTCAATCCACTAAAAGACCATTTTAAAAGATCAGAGATTGTGGTGGTTGTTGCATGGTGTATCAAAATTTGTTTGCGGTTGGCTGATGGCTATGGCTGAGAAAGTCATGGCTAGTTATTGAAAAGTTGTGGTTCAAAAGATGGAATTCTGAGTTGGTTAGTTGGGGATACTTTTTTCTTTTACTGATTAGAGAAGTTGGCAAACTAATAATCCTCCAACGAGTACCGAAGTGTTTGAAGTTAATTGATTCTTCAATTCTAAGCCTAAATTAGAAATTGTGGTCAGCCCATCAAGTTTTTGTCTTACAAAAATCATGAAATTGAAACTCAACGTTGCTGTCTTTACCCAAACAAACTTGAAGGCATTTTTTTTTTTAGCAAGTGTTACTCAAAGCATTATGATTGTAAGAGCAAACACCTTTTTCTAAGGCAAAATCCCTTCACATTTTGGACTTTCAGTTTTATAAAGTGAATCTTGTTGCTATAATGGTGTTCGCTTAAACAATATGGTAAAATTCAAGGCAATAACATTTTTTATTGGTTCAAGAAGCAACAAAGTAACCACAGAATATTCAGATAACAAAAAACTCTAATTCCTAATCGAAGAGAAAAAACTGAAATAAATAAAAAGGAAGATTAGAGAAGGAAGATTACTTGAAAGAGAACAAACAGCAAGAACTTCAATAGGCCAGCATCTTCAACAAAAGATTTAAATTTTCTTGAAGCCTCGTGAACTAGAGAGAAGAAAGTAAGAGAAACAAATCATCTTTTCAATTCAACATGTCCATCCATCCTAGTCATGAAATAAGAAAAAAAAAAAAAGAATTCAACATCCATCCGTAGTCATGAAATCAAATAACTCAACCTCATTATCCTAAGCATCTGCATTTAAACCCACCCTTAGAGAGCTTGGTACAGATAGCCAAATCTTCGACATAATCAATCAAAACTGGAATGAAATTGGACCTGAAATCAAAATACCTCTCTGTGCCGGAAAATTCCGAACATAACTTCAGTTTCACCCATTCAGCTCCAAACATCCCGCCAAGGTTCGGAAGCAAAACGGCGACCAGGAATCACACCAGTTAGTGGGAAAACTACCGATTGTGTAATGGACATTGGCGATTAAACTACACCTCTATTCAATTGTTTTTAAAAGATGATTTGTTCTCATAAAATCTTCCATTATAAGGGAAAAGAGAAAGGAAAAGAACAAAAAAAAAAGAATGAGGTTACCGGATGGAAGATGATGTTGAAACTTGAGAGCAGAAACAAACCCTAAAACATTTTTTTGGAGATGACCGACGCTTTACAAAATTTTCCCTCTCCTAACTTTTGGCGAATGCGCTTTTTTTTATTCCCTTTCTAAATTAATTATTTTTATTTCTTATTTTCTTATTATAGCTAATGTTAGAAAATGCTATAACCAAAAGCTATGAAAACTCTTTTTTGTTGTAGTGGTTTCATGGCGAAACCAGGCATCAATCCCACTCAAAGTTGACTGAGGAGAGCCAGCTTTCACAACCTTCTAAAACAAAACCCAGAACCTAAATCAGAAACAAATCCAAACGCCTCAAAATCATCAGAAATGAGCATTGAATCAAAAGGGTACCTTTGTATTGTTAGGATTAAAGCAGGGAGATTTAGAATCCTCTGTTTCACAAAGAGAAGTCCATGCAAGCTGCTGAGCCAACCCAACAAAGAACTCATCATCTTCACTGCTGCCTTCAGATGAGTCAGTAGAACTCACGACCGATTCAACCGGCGAGTTGAGGTCCGAGTTAGACCCGAACGAGTCACACTCGTAAGGGAACTCAGTGGGAAAGCTCAGACAAGGGGGTTCAAAGGAGCAACTTTTCTTGTCATTCTCAGAGGGAAGCCATAGATTTGTAGAGTATAAAGATTCAGCCATGAAAGAAGGGAAAAAAGGGTATGGAGAGGGGAAAAAGAGGGGGGGAGTTGGGGAAGTGAAGAGTGTGGAAGAGGAAGGTTTAATAAAGAGGGAAAGGGGGTTGGAGGGAGGGTACCCTACAAATGAAGGGATGGAAAAGCAAAATGGACAGAGTGAAGAAGATTATGAAGGGTGATTTTGGGGGTTAAGGGGACAGTTCAAAATGTTGAAGATGTGAGGGAAGACAACTGGAAAGGAAAGGGGGCAGTGGGTGGGGACATTTGTCGTTCTTTGTAAACCTTATGCCAAATGTCATAAACCTAAACTCATATTAGCTTTCTAACTGTGTGCGTTACTTTTTTACAGCACAACATCTCAATGTTTTTCATTTTCATTTTGTTTTCTTCCGTCCATTCCCAATTTCATTCCATTTCCATCTCATCATTTTTAAAATTTTAACTAGGTTTTTTAATTTTTTTATATTTATGATTTTATAAATGAGTTCGTATGTATCTCAACTAATATCATATAACATATTTTTTTTATTTTATAAAATTTGAACGACAAAAAGAGACTTAAAAAGTTAATTTTTAAATATTTATTATGAATTTGACTCATCATTTTTTTAATATCGACAGTTCTTAACCACCTTAACACTTTATATGATTAAAAATAAATTAATTTATAAAAAAAAAACTTCTCTTTCTATAATGTATGTTTGAATTTGGTAGAAAATAGTAGAATGAAGTGGCAAGGTTAATTATAGTTTGGGTATTTGAAAGGTTTTGTTGGGAGTGATTGGAATAAGTAACTACTCCGATTGAGAACTCATTTTAATAATGGTCGAAGTAATTTACTCATTTGAGAATTAATAGAAATAATAATTAAATGATAAATTTGATGTGAAACTTGATATTAACGAATGTGACTCTTTGTTACCAAGTAAGGGGTTTTCTTTTTGAATGACCAAATAAGGGGTTTTATAAGAGGACAAATACAGCCGTAGAGTAACTATTTACCCATATTTACCACCATATCTGTGTTTTACTTTCAACCAATTGTATCATTTCATCAGACAAGGCTAACTTCTCTAGCAATGAATCCACCATTGTGGACTTGGACGAACCCTAAAATACAAATATCAAAATTGTATTTAAATCTTTTTCATCTTGTAGTTGAAGAAAAACAAATGTTTGTTGGGAACCTCCTTGTATTGGTGCAAGTTGTGATGTGGGATTTATGTCTTATATTGCTAAATTATGCTGAGGAATTATATTTGATGTGTTTGTCCATTTTAATCATGTGGATAATGAAGCTTGGAGCCTTCCCAACATGAAGCAATGAGTTTGATTCCTACCTTGTAGTCTGAATTAATTTCCCATGAGCATAAAAGACTCGCTTAAGTCATAATTAAGCTCGTCTGAAAATGCCTTGCTCTTATTCATGAATAGATTAACAACCCTCATAAATTGAGTTAGTGGTAAAAAAACATCTTGAGAAGGGTAAACTGACTCTAATTGTCACACATGTCAAATAAATAAGAAATCAAGAGTATATAAGCATATAATATAAATGATAAGTTGAAATTGTTCATCAAATGCTAAAAATCTAAATGAATGGTAGAGAAAAGAGTTAATCCTGCATCATAAAAAAATGGTATGCGATCTGTGAGATTTTTTATTCACTTCAAATGCAACGGCTACTTCGCGCATTAGTATTAACCACAGTTATTTGTTTTTTTAACTTGGGTTGATTCCTTTTTAACTAAGGCTAGTTAAATACATGATCTGATTCTCTAACTCTACTCTATGTAAACTCATTTTCCCTCTTGTTTGAATAAAATTCTCTCTCATTTGTCCCCAAGAATGGCGCGATTGGTTGAAGATTTGAACTTTAAAGGTATGCTTCTCTTAATGTCGCTGGTTTAAGACTCGTTTGTAACATCTCTCAATTGTGTTTCCACTCCTTCAATAGATCTTGATGATGCATATGAGGGACCGGCAGTGGTGCCCCAAGTATGGGAGTGAAGCTCCAATTCCCAGTCTTCAAATTGAAAAAATTCTTTCTCGAAAGTGGATGTAGGTCGATTTGACCGGACCACTTTAACCACTGTGTTCATCAATTTTATAGTCGAAGGCATGTGAATGAATTCATTAGGTTTTGTTCGTGCCGGTTTTTCTTCAATGATCAGTTGTGTTTAGCTTAATCTCAACATGATCTCAATAATTAAGCTCACCAGGTGACCGATCTCATGTCTAAGAGAGGCAATATAAGAAAGAGGTATGTAGAGAACTAATGGATGATGAAGTTATAGAAACTACTAGAGTGTATGGACTCATCTTGATGAAAAGAATGAGGGATGAGCATACACATGGACTTAGGAAAAATTACATTGGGCTCAACACATTATCTAGACTATGTTATCATCATATTAGAAGTTCAAATGGAAATTTTATTTACTCAACTTCAGCATGAACTCATCATACCATAGTCTTCTTCTATCATTTGGCATAAATTTCAATTAGGGTCTAACTCAAATCCCAAGTTCAATTAGAGAATGTGTGGAGCAAAGAGAATTTCTCTCATAACTTTTTTTTTTTTTTTTGTAATCATTATTTGTCATCTTCCTAATAATCATTATTCATTTCTTTTATAATATATTTTTTTCATAACCATTCTTTTGCACCCCAAACACCGACAACAATTTCTATTATAGTCATTTTCTTTATCTCCAAATATGCATAATAATTATTTTTCATATTTTACTACATAACTTCATTCCTTCACCAACATTATCATTCTATTTGTTCGTGGCATTTTTAAGGATTTCAAAATTGTGATTTATGTCTTATTAGAGAACTTACGTAGTTTTATTATCTTGCAATTTTATCAATGGTAGATAATATTAAGTAGGGGTGTTTTTGTTCTTTTGCTATAATAGCCGATGTAGCATTTGGTTTGTTTGGGATGGTATCTAAAGCCTTGCCATTAGGTTGTAATAATTATCATTAATGAATTCTAGTGTTTGATCTTTTCCTTTCCAATTGCCAAGAGTTTTGGTGAACTGCAACTGATGTCTTTTGTGTCCAAACTACCTTCAAGGCAAACTTATGTGCCTACAAATTTTATAAGTGACCCACGTAAATTAAACTAAATAACATTTTAATTCTTCTGTATCTTCTTGAACAATTGGTCAACCTATGATGATCATGCCTTCATGGTTTTCGATTTCAACTCACTATGATTTTCATATTATTTGCTATAAGTGTGACAACGATTAAGAAGAACCCTCCCTTAGTTGAGCGATCGCTATGCCAACAATTAACCCATTGTTGCTACATAGTAGCAACCTAAGTTCAAACTCCAGCCATCCAATTATATGTTGGGTTCATATATTATTAAACAAACAACACAAAGCTAAAGCAAAATCATATCAGCCATATTTGTAACAAAAATTCAACACACCATAGACTACATAAAAAGAAGATGAATTCTGATTTGAAATATGAAACTAATGGAACATTTTAGTTAATATTATTGGAGATTTGAAGGAGACAAAGTAGTATTTTTTGTGTTCTCAATCTTAGTCTTGTGTTTCGACTTTAATTATCTCTGCCTGATCAAAACTAACATAATCATTTCCAAATCTTAACTTGTCGTACCAATTAATTATCTTTAATTTATTCCCATCTCTTTCAAATTGCCTCATTAACCAACCTTGTCCCCTATTCTTTTCAGACATGTTTGGACAGGAGAAGACAAGTGAAATAAGAAAAAATGAGAAATTTTGAGTTCATGGGTAGAAAAATGGCATTTGGATGAGAATGTTTGAATAAGTGGTGGTACAAATTTATTTTTGTAGGAAAAGATATTGTTTCGAGTAAAATGAAGAAAAACTTTGTTTAAAATGTTTTTATTAAACACATCAAACTAATTTAATTCCAAATGATATTGTAGCCTAAGAGGGTGTTTGTTTGTCCTATTTAATGAGGATTTAGATTAAAGATTTACATCCAAACAAGTTATTATTGTAACTCTTCATTTTTACTTTTAATAATATCTATGCATTTCTAACCATCAATTTTTCAATCATTTATAATCAATCAAAATAACTTATTTTTAATTTTTTTAACTACTTATTATAGATTTACATTCAAACAAGTTTTTACTCCAACTTCTCTCCAGAAAAAAAAAAATGACATCTAAAAAGGTTTTTAGCTACAAACTTTAATTTTTAACTATTCAAATTAATGGTTCATCGAACCCTGGTCCAAACACCTCCTTTATTAAAACCATCATTTGAATTAATTTCAAAAAAAAAAAAACAACACTTGTCAAACAAATGGCCATGATATGGGGAGGATATAAAATCTGTGGGTGACGCTGGGGCACAGAAGTTCAGTGCCTCTGTTGGTAACCAAAGAGAATCCCCGGCCTTTAATTCGTCTTTAGAATCAAGATATATGACGTGGCACCAGTAGAGATACAGAACACAACTGCCAGTCTAACCGGTGGGGCCGTCAGTTTTGCCGTCTCTTTTAACGGATGTTGTCTACGGCGTTACTCTTTTTTTAATGGATAAAGTAGCGGACCCCAAAAGAACTATCCGGTGGATTTAATAAAATTCCCGCCAAAATAAGGGCGGATAAAAAAAAAAAAAAAATAAATAAATAAAATTTGAATGGAATGGAGGCAAAGTCCGGAGGGTGGGGACTGACAGGTTTACCTGCCAAAAAAGACACTGACTGCAGTAGTAAGACATTGACAACTACCCTACTAATAAACAACAATAATATGTTTTTATTCAACATTTAATAAATGTATTTACTTAATTTTTATAAGTATAAAAAAAGAAGAATTATCATGGTTAAAATATCATTTTGATCTCTCAATTTTAGACTATATTTTATTTTGATTATTTAACTTTCAAAAGTTCAATTTTAATCTCTTAATTTTAAGTTTTGTTCCACTTTGATCCCTTAACTTTGAATTTTATCTTACTTTAATACTTAAACTTTTAAAATTTTAAATTTAGCCTTTTAAGTATCAATAAAATTTAAAAATAGTCCTTCACAATAATTTGATGTTTTTTTTTTGAGAAAGACTATAATTTGATGTTAATCCAAAGTTAAAAAATAATAATATTTTATATCCTTTACACTTATCTCTTTCTTTCCCTTGTTGATCTTCTTTCTCCCCCATACATTTTATTTTTCTTCCATCTTTTCTCTTTATTTCCTTTAGAAATGGCTGTAATTTTTCATAATTTTCAGAATCCACATCTTAGAAGCTATGAAAGCCCCACCATTGATTTCGGCCTCAATTTCTTTACTGGATTTTCTTGATTTGATTGGAGAATTCTTAAGTTGGTGGCTCGGCCTGTTAAAACAGAGCTTCATCTCAATAATGTTGATTCCTTTTCAATTTTCGTCATCATTATCCTCTACATTACTTCTAATTTTCTTCACGGCTGCCTCCGCCGTGACAGAGTTCGATTTCGGGACCATCGCACTCAGTAGCTTGAAGCTTCTCGGCGATGCCCACTTAAACAACGGCGCCGCCGGCGGGTTTTTGGGTTTGACCGATAACAGGGGATTCAGATTCAAATATGTGGCGGTAGAGTTTGACACTTTGATGGATGTTGAATTTAAGGACATTAATGGAAAACATGTCGGATTGGATCTGAACGACATGGTTTTGTTGATTCCATATAATTAAGAAAATCCGGTAAGAAAAGAAATTAGAGGGCAAATCAAAGGTGGGTCTTTCATAACTTCTAAAGGTTGTGGATTCAGAAAATTATGAAAAATTACTGTCATTTCTAAAGGAAATAAAGAGAAAAAATGGAAGAAAAATAAAATGTATAGATGAGAAAGAACGATCAAAAAGCATAGAGGAAGAGATAAGTGTAAAAGAGATAAAATATTATTATTTTTTAACTTTGGGTTAACATCAAATTAAAGTCAATGACTATTTTTAAGTTTTATTAATATTTGAAGTACTAAATTTGAACTTTTAAAAGTCTATGAATTTGTGAGACAAAATTTAAAGTTGAAGGATCAAAGTGGAACACAATTCAAAGTTAAAGGACCAAAGTTAGACTTTTGAAAGTTGAAAGACCAAAATAGAACAAAACCTAAAATTGAGAGACCAAAATAGTATTTTAACCAATTATTATATTCTTTGTAATCTTGAGTAAAAGCGTTATTTTTACGGTTTGAATTAAAGACCTAAAAAAACAATTAAAGAAGAAAATTTAAAAAAAATGTTTTATTAAAACATTTTGTTTAAGTGGGTGTTTACTTATCATATTTAAGAAAAATTTAGCTTAAAAAAATTATTTCGAAAGCAATTTTGAATAGTTAAAAATTGAGAATTATAACAAAAAATTTGTTTGGATTCGATTTTTGTATAAAGGAGTTAGAGTCAAAACTTTATTTCAATATAATTTTAAAATGAATAATTATTTTGAGGAGTTAAAATATAATAATTAAAAATCAGTGATTAAAATGAATTATTTGATTAATTTGAAATGAATGATTGAGTAATTAAAAATAAATAATTGATTATAAATGATGAGTTGTTTTTAAAATAAAAAATAGAAATTAATAAAATTTCGTAAAATGTAGATTTTCAAAAAAGAATTAGCAAATCATTGATCTAAATCCTCCTTACAAACAAACAGTCCTCTCTGTGTACACAAAATAAAATATACAAAACTTATTTTTATTATTTGGCACAAAGGATTGGAAAACTCGACGGAATTTAAACAAAGAATAGATAAGAATCATTAGCCTTTTTGAAATATTAAACCTAAATTAATATATGAACTAAGAATATAATTTATTGTTTAATATATTATAATTTTAATCATCAAGTAGATTGAAAGAGTCAGTTTGATTTTCATGTGTCTTTTTTTTATTACACTTTTGATCTAACAAGGAGTTTTAACCAACGATTAGAAGCTGGCAAATGAGAAGTTTTCGCTTCAAATTCCTGAGAATTATTTTAAAAAAATGAAAAAGAAAAGGGAAGCAGAAAGAAATAATGATTTGAATTTTCCAAAAAAAAAAAAGAATGATTAGATTTGACTTGATTTGATTGGGGGCCTATCGACGTTTGTCAAAATTTAGAATTCTTTTGTACCCGTATAAAATAATTGAAAGTATAATGTTCGTGTATAACAAAACAAAGAAAAAAAACAAATGACATTTAATTAATAGCAAAAATTTGGAAATCTTCCGTGCATGATTGTTTTCAATACGTTCAATTGATTGAAATAAGTTGTGACGTTCGAATTTATGAGAGGTACATGAATGAATCGAAATCATATCCGAATTAGAGAAATCATGGTGAATAAAAACTTTAAAAATAGTTGATTTGTACTATCTATACTGACAATGTGCACCAAATTTGGAATAGTTCTAGGTTAGGTGATCTCCGAGAATTTTCATATAATGCATGTGGGTGAAACAAAATATGTTGAAGGGATCAATGATGATTTGTGGGAATAATCTTTACTCTTAGAAGCAATGAAAGCTAGTTGGTAGCATGCTTAGGCTGCAAGGATGTAGGAGAATGTCGATGCCCTAGGGGTTACTCAGGATTCCAAATCCTAAGCCTCGATATTATAAATTGTATCAAAGTCAAAACTCTCCTAATGAGATGTGGTTAAGAAAGACTTAAAAATAATTGATTTTTACTACCTATACCAACAAAGCACACTTTCCTTTTTTGTGGCTCAATTGTACGAACTTCACAGTTAGGCATGCTTAACTTGGAGTAGTCGTAGGTTGGATGACCTCTCGAAAATTTCCTAGGATGAACGTGAGTGAGGAAAAAACATGTTGAATGACCCATGTTAGTTCGACGACGATGAATGTCGGTGCTCATAGAGGCAAATCCAAATTTCAAATATCGAGCTAGGCGTTACACAAGGAGACATCAAAAGAGTAGTGTCACTAGTGAGTCTCGAAGTTGAGACTTTGATGAGAGCATACCTCAAAGTTCAAGTCTTCAACCAATGCGCTATCTCTTGGAGACAATTTCCTTTTAAAAAAATATATAAGTGTTTATAGATTGGTAAAATATGCTTGAACCATTTAGTCATTTTTTCTATGAATTTAATTATTCATAATCACTTTTTATTTTCTTCATAATAATATTTTTATTCTTTTCATATCTATTTTTTATTATCTTTGTAACAAATTTTCACTCATACGATACTCAAATGCATTAAATTATTCCGTCCATAATCATTTTGCTACATATTCTTTTTCTCTTCTTTTTTTTAAGAAAAATCATGCTACATATTCTTCCCCTAATTGATATTCATTACATAATTATTTTCATTTTATTTCGCAACGCTTTTCCCCTAACAAACATCCTTGGCAGTATTTTGTTCTTTTTTTGTCAATATTAATTAATATGAATCTTTCTTAACAAAAATTAAATTCATTGAAAAAAAAAAAAAAATCAAGTGAAAATAAATTTTGTTTCCAATCAGACAAATTTAAAATAGCATAGATATTTTGAAAAGCTTCATATATTCATTCCATATATACAAAGTAGGTGGGATTTAAATTTAAAATTAAAGGCAAAGAACAATTTCGTACTTCTTCAAAAAAAAAAATCGTACTCAATATTTAAATATTGGTGAAATTTGAGTAAATGTTCTGCATTCATTTTAAAATCTATAAAACTAAACATTAAATTTGAATGGGTACAAAATTGAATCCTGGTAAAAATGAAATGATAAAATTTATGAATCCAATTTTTTTTTTTAAAGTAATATGGAATCCAACAAATTGTTTAAAAATGAAATAAAAAGATATATGAAGAAAAAATGAATGGGCAAGCAGGGAACAGATGTGTTTGGTTGTGGCTACAACAGAGATTGGAAAAAAAGGTGCAAAGACCAGTCAAAATCAAGATTTTATTAAAAGAAACAACCACGTGAATGTACGCGCGTGAATGAAACGCGTACTTGAATCCCTTTGAGTCGTGTAAGACACGGCCACCAGAGAGCGTGAGAAGAAGAAGAGTGAATGGAAGTGGCAAAACTAGAAAATTAAAGAACATATAAAAATTGAAAAGGAGTTTGTGGGAACAGAAAGAAACTCCCGCCAACAAATATTAAGCACAAAAATCGAACGCAGGCGTCACTGTCGACAAAAATATGAAACAAAAACCAAAGACAAAACCCTTTATCTATATTCTAATTTTTACCATTATTTTATAAATAAGTTTTAATTTCTGCCACTAAAAAAAATTATAAGTGTGTGTTTGGGTCACGTTTATGTAAACGGCCGTGTTAGTTATTATAACTCAACTGATATTTGTCTCGCCGTTTATTATAAATAGTAGTAACCTAAACTTCCGTGTCCGTTTATCTAAATCTTACCTATATTACTTTTTGTTGCATAATCAATCCCTCAAACACCATTTATCATAATCCTTGTTATAATAACTTACCTCTCAAACATCATTTATAATAATCTACCCTTTATCATAACCTACTGTTTATCATAACCTTCCGTCTATTATAACCAAACTGATGCTCCAAACACACCCTAACTTCTAAGTTATATTCTTCATTTCTTTGTTTATTTATTTTTTAATTTCGAATTTCAAACGCAGCGGTCTTAGCACTTCTATATATCAATCCAACCTAATTCCAGATGACCTTTTCTTCAATTCATATTAAATTAAAAAACTGAGCATTTTCATGGAGTAAAAGAATATTTTCAAGTATGTGATTTTGAAATATAAAAATCAGATAAAAACTACACCACAAACCTAAAGACTAAATAATATATTATACCTTAAAAAATATAAGAATTAAATTGAAAAACTTTCTAAAATATGAAGATCATACCAAAATCTTGCATATGTTCAAAAACTTCATTGTGTACCTACTTGTTCATGCAACCACCCTTTTCTCTATGTATTTTCAATGGTCATTTCCTTATTCATGCAAATTGGCTCTTTTTCTTTATTTATGAAACCCATCTCTTGATCATGATGTTGAGAATGGCGACAGCACTGTCAAGCCTTTGGATGTTCTTATGTAAGAGCGTTTCACTCGAAAAATATTTTTTCTAAGTTACTCCACATGCAACCCTATAATATAATCAAACTTTTTTTGAAACAAGGTAACCATGTCCGTTCTTAGGTCAGGTACCAGAGACATCAAAAGAATAATTTCACATGTGAGTCTCGAACTTGAGATCTTAAAGGGAGCATACCTTCAACGCCCAAGTCTTCAACCATCGTACCACCCCTTGGGGACCTATATTATAATCAAACTTTACTACTTTTAATGTTTGTTTATCTCAACCAATAACTTCAATAGACCTCAAGTGGTTTAACAGTTATGTGTTGATTGTAGATTCAAGTCATTTCTTAATTTTGTGTCGGATGAAGCTTATAAAGGAAAGTTATGAAAACCGATAGAAACAATCACAAACTAATTGTTTGTCTCCAAGGGGTGGCACAGTGGTTGAAGACTTGGGCCTTGAGGATATGCTCCCCTCAAGGTCCCAGGTCCGAGACTCAGCTGTGACATCACTCCTTCGATGTCTCCCGGTGCCTAGCCTAGGGACAGGCGTGGTTCCCTTGTTTTAAAAAAAAAAAATCACAAACTCATTGTTCCCACTATGTCAAACACTTTTTTAAAATTTCAGCGAGTGTTCGAACATTATATGTGCACCTTGATTTTTGTCCTACATTTAAGTATTAAGAAATCCAGTAGAAATTTCATTTTTAAGTTGATGACTACTGCACATTTATTTTCTACCTTTCCACCTAAACCAGTATTTAATTCTTTAAACCACCTGAAATGATTTAGTGGTCGAGAAAACATTGGAGAATTAAGAGGCGATGGATTTAATCCATGATAGCCATTACTTAGAAATTAATTTCTTACAAGTTTCCTTAAATTCTAAATGTTGTATGATCAGACGATATGTTTCGTGTCGATAGTCGAGGTGCACACAGGCTCTCTCAATCAAATGATAGAAAGAAACAGAAAGAGTCCTGCTCTTATTTTTAAGGGATGGAAGGGCAGAGATGAACTCTATAATCACTAGCCAATATACTTTTCAGTCCTCCATTTCTGTATCCGTGATGTGGAAGAGAAACCATACCAATCCTTACCAAACTTGGTGCTTAAGCTCTAGTAAAGTAGCAATAAAATGTTGTGGTATCTTAATGCTAAGATGATTAAAACTAGAAGTTCAATTCTTATCAATATTTGATATTCAATATTGAAGGAAAAATAAATTCCTTACTATTCAAGATCCCAATTATGAAATCTTTTCCTTTGTCTCTGGCTCTATACCTTTATAAGTGAGCGTCTCCGTGTAGCACTATAATCTTCAATTGTTAAGGATATCCGTAGAAATGAATTCTTAACTAAGTGGTGATCATGATAGATACAATCCATAACTTCCTAATTCTACAAGATTCTCTTAACCACTTAGTCGATATATGATGGTTCTCTCACTCCATAACTTAAACGCATCTATCTTGCATAGGGCAACCACACATCTACTTAACCCAAAAAGTCGAATGGTTGGGAGGAAGAAATGTTTTTTAAGTTTTAAGGTACTCTCACCGATAGATTTAAGGGAGACAAGGTGAGACTTACAGCTTAAATGATTACAATACAAAAAAGGAAAAGGTTTCCTCTTTGGGATAGAATATTCATGACAGAGATAGCAGATCTAAAACTATGAATCTTAGGTATGATTCTTTCATTAAAATGAAAGGGCCTTAAATGACCATTTGAAAACCTATGCTAAAGCAACCAACAGGCAAATTAATAATGTAAACTAATAAAAGTAATGACAAACAAAATAAAGGTGGTTGAAAAATTCAAATCTACCCTCCAACTAGGAGTATGGACTTTCTGGTTGAGGGTGGATGTGGAGTGAGAGTTGTCCATTATTAATTTTTGGGCCCATTATTTTCTTTGAGAAAATATCAGTGTTAGTCTTATGATTTATTTTATTCATTATTTATCATTATTTTCCCTATTTTCCTAAGAAGATGATCATAACATGTTCAACTATTTAGACCACTCCACGTGTCCATTATGTGCCAACCCATAAGGGGGCCATAGACTCAGCATTCATCCATCCATCCATCCCCACATGCTATATAGATGATGAATCCCACCAATTTCCTAACAGGCCTCCATTGAGTTTCTAAACTAGAAAGTCATACTTCAACTTTCTTTAAACAAAGTGATTCATATTTCTTAAAAATGGAAACTAATAAAAACAATATTCAACAGATTATAAGGTTGATGTTTAAAACATAACAAAAAGTAGTACCATTGTCAACTATGTCAATGAGTAGCTATGTCTGAGTTAATTTATGTATTGTCTGATTATATTACATTTGATTGTCAAAAAGATCTAGTAGAAAATTAATTTCTAAGTTTATTATCACCACAATTCTTTTTTTTCACTTTTTTAATAAGTGTTTAGGCTAGAGTCTAACCCTACAATAATTTATTTATTTTTTGAATAAACCCTACAATAATTAATTGTATAGAAAACTCATAAAAAAAAAATTTATAGGTATGAAGTTGCCATAGATGAAACTAAAAACACCTAAATTCCCTAAAGACCCTCTTAACTACTAGGTTGACCCAGGATAGTCGTAGTCACCATAAATTGAACTTATAAACTCCGAACATTTTACAATTTTCAAACCAATAGAGCCTAAATTATTAATGATTACAAAGGGTAAACATCCTAATTGGGATACGTTGAGCATAGTTCATATGTAATTGATAAGTAATCCACCTTCTCTGGAAGGTTCAAATCTCCTACTCGGGTAGGTACTAAAAAAAATTTAATTAAAAGAAAAGGAAAAATAAAGCAAGCCGGGATAGGTAATCTAATAAGAGTTCTTTGTAATGTATCCCAATTTCTATTTCTTTTTGTATCCCAATTTCGTTACGTATATATTTTGTAAATATATCTATTTTCATCAACTACACAATGGGAGGAGTAGCGTGGGGTGGGGGTTCCAAACCTTGGGGTGATTTCAATTCGATTTTTCTTAGTTTAGTTTCAAATCGATAACTAGACCGATATCTTCGATTTTTCAACAATTTGGCCCAAATCAATGTTCAATAAAGAACAAAATCATTGGATCACTTCTCCATTGTTTAGATAGTTTTGGTTCAATTTCGATTTTGGTTTTAATTTTAATAAGAATTTAATTCATTTTCAATTTTTATCTCGATCTTAGATTTATTATTAAGGACAATTATTTTACAAAAAAAATCCAATTATTCATAATTCCATGAATAACATAATATTTATAATAATATTGTTTCATATTTCACATCTAAATTGGCTCTTCTATAAAATCTCAAACCAATATATTTTAATTTTTCTTTATTATTTGTATATTTGGTTCAATTTTTATGTTTGGTCTTCCATAAAAAATCGAACCAACCGATAGATTTTAAGTTTTCTAAATTATCTTTAAAAACCAAATCGATCAATTGGGGATCGTTTTGGCCTCGTTCAGTTCGATTTTGTCATTATTAGTTTTTTCTTTCACCCCCAGCTAACGTGGGAAATATATATGAAACAGCAAAAAGAATGAGCATTTAGGAACATTATTCGTACCTTATCTCACATGAAGTGAACAGCTGGACTTTGTCGTCATTGAATGAAAAAACACCCTGAAGAGAATTATAGTATATGAGTAAAATCGAGCCCATCTTTTACAATCACTATACCCATCTAATTACAGATAATTTATATTGATAAAAAAAAAATTGAATTCAACAATAATTTCGAATATGGATATACATGATGCACAATATATATTGATAAATTGATATATTCACAATATGATATGGAAGAAAAGAAATCAATTAACTACATAATATACAACGTAAAATATAATACGAATTTTCAATACTCTCGTGGTACTAAAGACATTTCGATGAAACAGAGATATATACTCAGCAGTTGATGTTGACGTCTTGACAAAGATGTGGTGATGATGTCCTTTGCTTCCGGCTCTTCTCCAACGAAACCTATACACACAATCAAAAACAAAAAAATTAAAAAAAAAACTATAATGTTTCAGCTAAAGATTTAAGCTATTAAGTTGTGAATCACACTCCATGGCTAATATCAGATTGAGTTAAATCGCCTAATGGATCTGCGTCAAAAAATTATACAAAAGAATAATCTGGATTCTTGCATTTTCATTCTCAAGTTTAGTCAATTTATCTAGCATGTATACCATTGATTAGTAAGTATTAAATGAATCTCCTTACATGCTTGTTGAAATAAACAATCAGATCCATCGATTATATCTCCAAAGTTAAAGTCGAAGCAAAATTAGACAGGAAAAGGATGGAACTGAGCATGTTATTTTCTATTTTCAAATTCCCATAGAATAGATAACAAGGTGAAGTTTGAAACAAGTACCAATAGGATATCTTCATCAGTACCAAAGCATTTTCGGGCATCATCTAGACACTTCGATGAGATCCTCACATGTTTGCTGCAAAAAAATTAGTTGAATTAGGTTCTAATGTTTTATAACTAGCTAAAGTCATTAATCAACGCCCATAAATCAGATCAAAGTCTTAAGAATACAATATTGTTACGTATATATTAAAATTTAAGCCACAAAAGAGGACATCCAAATTTGTAATGATCATGAAAAGATTGCACTTACAAAAGACATTTATGTGAGTTGACTTAAAAATCCAATATCTTGTTAAATATGTTAGTTTTAATTATGATAGGCCCTAAAATATTGAGAACTTTGTAGCTATCAATATGGCATTCTGATCTTGTGGTCCATCTCAACTAATCGAAAGAGGCCTTGTCTGGGTTTCTGTAAAGGAACTAATGTGAGGTTAGTTTGCATGGTAAGTAAATTTATCTTACATGATTTCCTTTGACTAAACTATGCATTATTCGATTCTTTAGACAATAAATAATTGAAACGAGTGGAGTACTGATAGTGTAGAATCATGTGATCATATCAGCAATATAATCTATTCATCCGATTTAACTGAACAAAAAATGCCAGATATTATACAATAAAATGAAGATATTTATAAACTAAGGGGATGATAGAACCTCGAGCTGGCAGGATCTCTGATTTCAAATTCATCCGAATCAGCATCATAGCCACATACCACAATATAGTGACCTGAAGAATATATTCTTTAGTAACGACTATATAATTCATATAAGGTCCAAAGTGAGGTATACTAATACATCACAACCACTTGTAAGCGGTATATCAGTGAGAAACCACACTAACCAGTATAGCTAGAATTGCTATCACAGATGCCTGACACGAGTACGTCTTTCAGCCAAGACCGACTGCAACACAAAATATTCCCAAGAGCGTTCCATTATAAGAAAATTGTGACAAGTGCATTTCAGAACTGAATCTAAAAACAAAAGTGGCAATCTATGATTAAAAAAGGAGTAGAGACCATAGTTGGATTAATATGGCTGCTACATGTAAAGCTAATAAAGTAGTTACTTCAAGATAAAACATTTGAGGAATTATAAACATTATAACTGTAGTATACCTCAAGCTCTGCTGATCAACTAACACTATAGCAACATATATCCCAGATAACATTAGGAGCGAAATTTCTTCTTTGCTGATAGATCTGCACTGTTAATTCAAGGATAGTTAATTAATATCAAAAGACCATTAGCTTCATATTTTCGATAGATAACAAAACATGCATCTATGTTATGTTCACAATTTTGATTTATATGGTAAAGATGCACAATGGCCAAGCTTCCCTTTTGCTAGTGGTTTTATTTAGCATCTTTCTTAAGGTTGTGAACTTAAATGAAAATCTTCTATTTTGTCCTCCCCCAACGTAAAACACTTGAGTTTATGTTACAACAAGATCAAAGTGCATAAATGTGTTGAGTGACCACACCTCAATTTTGATTCCAGATTCCAATGCCTTTTGAAATAGTTTATCAACCCGTACAAGGTCCTTCGCTAGTTCCTCCTGCAAAAACTATGTTTAGAAGCGCTGCTGCAGCAAAGAGAAAGGGTCATGCCAAAATATTGTTGCCCAAATTTGTTCAAACTTAGGATTCCCCCAATGAAATGGCTTTTAATCCAATTCTTGTATGACTTCCATAGTCAACAACAGAACCAGTCAAGTAATTTCTGTGCAAGAAACCAACAGCGTAGAAAACATTAAAATTTTCACCTTGTAAAATGATTCAACCGAATAATTAGGGTCAGCTCCAAAGGTCACCGTGAAGTAGGAGAAAGTGACTGAAAATCTCTGCAACAAATATGCCAAATCGACAGTCCATATGCTGCCCAAAAACAGTTGCAATCCAGAAATTATCAGCATAAAAAAGTGCACAATTATTACGAAGGGGAGTAAAAACGGATATGAAAAAGTCAAGACACTCGAACTAGTAATTTCATTCACTTTCATTGTTTTTATGCAAAAAACGATCCTTCACTTTCAATAAAGAAACCCATACAGCTCTGTGTTTGCAATACTAAGGAAGTGAAGATCTAAAGCAGTGAAGGAGGTTAAGTGTCACAGGGAAGTGAAAACTTAACTGAAAAAGAGTTCAGGTAGTCGGAGAGGGAGGTAGAATTTTGACTGGCTGTGAGAGGGAACGAGAGACAGGATGAATGGCAGGTGACTATGAGAAGAAAAGGGAGATTTTGTAAGCAATTCTATCGGTATTGGTCTTGATCAATTTATAGAGAAAAAGAGGGTCTAGTGATGAAATTGCTTACAAACAATGCAGATGGCTGGATTAGTGAGTAGAAGACTCTCTTACTCCACAAGGGATCTTCTTTTAGTTCCAACAACAATTGGGGGACGGGGGATGGGGATGGGAGATTCAAACCCATGACATCTTGGTTCATAGGTACATACTACTAAGCTATTGCTCTTGTTGGCCTTACTTCACAATGGATGGCAGTGGAAAACATGTATCGGTTGAAGAATTAAAATATCATCATGCAAACATGTAGAAGGTAGGCATATATTCATGAGAAGGACTATCAACAGATGCAAAATTACGAAATAGAAGAGAAAAGGACTGGGCTATCAACAGATGAAAAATTTACCACATAGAAGAGAAAAGAACTTGTATTAGCGCAATAAGAAGTAAGCCTCTTTCATAAGTAGAGCATGCATGCTGATGTGCCAGGCTTGGAGTTACCAAGAGCCACATTATCACAATCGACTCTCAGAACTTGGTTCACACTGATTCCATTGCAACTTTACCTTTCATAACACCAAAACTTTGTCATATCTAGAAGTCCAACGCAACCTTCCCTTTTTTTTGTTTTTTCCTTCTTAATTTAGTTTTCTTCTATCCATAGCTACCTTAGCTTTCAAGTTTCAAAACACCAATACTTCAGCATCTTTAAATTTCATTCATCCCTCGTCCCCAAGGGGTGGCACAGTGGTTGAAGACTTGGGCTTTGAGGGTATGTTCCCTTCAAGGTTCCGAGTTCTAGTCTTCCCTGTGACATTACTCATTCGATGTCTCCGGTGCCTGGCCTAGGAAAGGGCGTGGTTACCTTAATTCAAAACAATTTCATTCATCCCTCTTTGCTTTCTCATTCTTAGTTTTAATTGTTTTAATGCTCATGGAACATCAGTCTCTGCAGAAACAAGGGTAACCACGCCCGTCCCTAGGCCAAGCACTGGAAGGTATCGAAGGAGTAATGTCAGAGGTGATTCTCAAACCTAGGACCTTGAGAGGACGGGAGCATACCTAGGACCGGCATAGTTGTATGTCCATGACCAAAATGGGTTCAAATCCCTCCACTTTCCATTGTTGTTAAACTAGAAAAGGGTATCGATAGAATAAAGTCCTCAATTTGTCTTACATAAATTAGAAAGAGAAAAGAAAACTAAGAGCTCAAGTAGGTTGAGTGAGTAGTCCTACTAAATTTACCTATTGTTAGTGAAACTCTGAATTCTAGGCTACACCTGTTTAGATTTTTTTTCCATAGCACTCTCAAAAGTTTCTTTACCATAGCATATTGAAGCATAACATTGATGCTCACAGATTGAAACAAAACTAAAAATGTCAAACCTTTTCTCAAATCTCTCGTTACATGAACAGCATATTTAAGAAAATCTCACTATTAGCCTCCACCAATACTCGAGAAAGTGAATTTCAAGTTTCTAGCACGTACTAGAATTTTTTAATGTCTGAAGTTTCCTCAATTCTAGAATTTGGAAACTATATCACGATAAAAACCCCAACTAAATTTGATGTCTTTCATTGGCTTTTTCAATTCGGATTTTGATTCTACGAGAGATGCTCCACGATATTATTCATATACTCTCTTCTGATATTAATTTTGGCTGAAGTAATTTTGCAAGGGTTATAAATGTTGAAACCTATGAAAATTCTTCTTATTTGAGTATCTTGTAATTTGCAGGCAGAATTCATGTTCCTCTTAAACTACAAAGTGAGTTTCAACTCCCATCCCCGTGTTTATAAATATATGCATATGAATAGAAGGAATAGCTCAATAAGAAATGTTATAGATTGATGATGAAAAACGATCATATTTAAAAATAAAACACCTTGTTGTGCCACATAGATCTGCCAGTGATTGTATATGACAATCATTAATACCAAGAGTGTCCAGAATCATTAAAACACAAGCAAGGCCACAATCCCATTGTTGTAGCTGGTTTATGTGTGGTACCTGACAGAAAAACAAAAAACTCAACTAAGCCAAAAGAAAAACAAGCTTACTGCCACATCGCAATACTTTGAATTTTTAGTTTATGGCAAAATCATCGCATAGACCATTGGCTTAGTGAAAATATTAAGATACAAGAAAAAAAATCAAACAAGCTTACTTCAATAAACTGGGAGCGGGGCAGAGTAGGTGCATCACATTTGATTTTACTCAGAAACTTCTCAAATGGGTACACTTCTACTAAACACAAATCATCGCCACCGAACTCTCTTCGTTCCTCTAGCTTGAGAATCTTGTTGAAGAGAAGGTAAAATGGCCACATGAGAGCAATTCACCTGCAAGCAGTCACTACTTGGATTAGGGTTAGTTTACATATTATATTTGTTTTTTTGGATAGGAAACTGGAAACTTTCATTGATAAATGAATAATTACAAAAATACCTATCGGGAATTACACAATTAAAATAAGATCTTAGCAAATAATTAGGGGAGAGGGTTAGTTACAAAAAGTTCTCCATTGTGTAGTGAGAGTAATCAAAGTATCAAACTATATTCAGAAAATGGATACGTGTACAGTTCCAATAAGCAACAAAAGGTATAAACTATAAGGGAGCTCATTTTTATCAATTTTGTTGTTTTGTCTTTTTAATCTGAAATACAATTTGTCTACTGCCTCAAAAATCCAAACTTAACGGCAAGACTTGCGACATGAATTATTATTTATTACAAAAAAAATATCAAAGAATGTAGCCTGTAAGTTTGGGCAAAAGAAAGCTCGTGTTCATCACATTCATAAATGAGAATATGTTTCAATGATCAATCAATCATGTCTCTAGCTCGAGCCTTCCACAATCCAATAAACACCATGTCAACGACTTCAAAGTCAGAAATAGAACGATCTTCGCGTTGGATAATGCAGAATAAAATAAATAATAAAAAACAATAAACTCTCATGGATATCAAAAAATAATTTACACCCTTAGGTCCTTGAAAGGACTTGTCATGAGAGCAACAAAAAGCCCAGGGTGTCCTTTGCCTCAGCCTTCACATCCTCAATCCTATGGACGGACATGCAATTTTCTTTTCCCAAGTTTTGAATACATTACTTGCATTGCAGCAAACCAATTCCATGGGGACGTCTGTGTAACCCCCATGTCACAATCGTTAGGATAAAGCTTGTAATTTGGTTATTCAATCTTTTGGTATAAAGCTAATTCAATCTTTAGGACAATTGATCCTTGACATTAACGCTTTTTTGTAAAGCTTATTAAATCTTTTAGATAGACCTAATAATTTGGTTGTTTGTTCAATATCACTTGTTATCTTTTGGTTCATCAATGAAAATTCTCTAATGTTTTCTCAAGTTTGGATAAGTACACTCAACTACTCATCTAAATACTCATCCAATTTGGTATTCAACAGAAACAATTTTCTTGATGCAATTCCTTCTCCATATTAGTCACTATTTATATTATTACTATACTTACCTGGCAGAAGACAATGGACGCTAAACTTGTTCTAAATCCAAATTACACTTGGAGATTTATTTCCCTCTTCCCCGCTTTGTTCCTATAATGTTTTTCAATCTAATCTTCATTACTTCTAAGTTATTCAATGTGTAACCACAACTCAAGTAGACATGTTAACGCTGATTGACAAACTATATATTAAGAGGTTTTGTTGTCCCCAAAATCAAACATTTATATTAGTTACATAAATTTCTTTCCACTCATATTTTCACATGCCTTCTATGTATTCTGTATGATCTTGTAATCCACTTATTTTTCCTCAAATTACATGAGATTGGTGGTACAATTGGGTAAAGATTAAACAAGTTTATACTTTCCCCGCTTTGTTCCTATAATGTTTTTCAATCTAATCTTCATTACTTCTAAGCTATTCAATGTGTAACCACAACTCAAGTAGACATGTTAACGCTGATTGACAAACTATATATTAAGAGGTTTTGTTGTCCCCAAAATCAAACATTTATATTAGTTACATAAATTTCTTTCCACTCATATTTTCACATGCCTTCTATGTATTCTGTATGATCTTGTAATCCACTTATTTTTCCTCAAATTACATGAGATTGGTGGTACAATTGGGTAAAGATTAAACAAGTTTATACTTTATCTTTGTTCACTGGTTAGGTGGGGTTGGCTTGAAGTAATCCTCAGAAACTAACTTTTAAATGATCGTACTACCTACCCGATTCCTGACATAGTATTTGACTGAATGCACACTAAACCCATATGAAGACTCAGTCATAGACTCATAGATGTTATTGGAAAGGTTCAGATAAAATAAAAGAAAACGTTTTACAGTTAAAATTTTAAAATATCGCATTTTAAGCTAACTTTTCTTAAACAATATTTCACAGAACCAGTTTAGGAAATAACAAATGCAAAAAAATCTTCCAGTAATCCCATGAGTACTGATGACAGGATGAAATACCTTGAGCCAACTAGATTGCACAACGAATACTCAGTATAGGAGTCTCACTAAATGATGTATTAGGGTTTTGTGAAGTACTAAGGTTTTATGAGAGGTGATCTATAAACTCTCTTTACACCCCTATCCCCTTTCAACCTAGCATTTTGCACTCTTCCCAGTCTCCTAAATAAACGAGTTTTCTCTTCGGTCCATAGGCATAACAAACACAATTTTAGTGAACCACGTAAATTATGTAATGTTTGTTTTACATTTTCTGTATTCTTGATTGTTGTTTACAATTCTTTAATAACAAGTACTACACCAAACATCTCTGAAACTCTATAAACTAGGACAAAATAAGAGATCGCGAAATAACTAGAAAGACAAAGAAGTGAACAGAAGCAACATATTAGATTAACAAATAGCAAAAACCACATGGCAGAGAGAAAAAGAAAGCAAACTAGAATACAACCACGAGAAAACGTACTGTGCACACATGAATGAAGCTACAGAAGCCAATTGCAAACCAGAAACTTAAATTAAACCTTTCAACAAAGATCGAATACTAAAAAGGGCAAAACCCCTTACAATATATGCTGAAATGGATCGCAAAATCGATATAAACAGATTACGAACATTCAACGATACGAGAGGCTGAAGAAAACTTGGAGGATCTAAAGTTTTAGATGAATGTTCAATACCTGGAGACCGGAGAGAAGTGGAGACTGAACGGAGTCGCCGATGAGAAACGGTGAGCCACGAACGAATCGCTGATGTTGTGGGTAAGAAACCGGCCAACCAATGGCTGCTACGAATTGAAATTATATTACTATATTTTAGCCTAGATCAACATCAACTAAATGACTTATAAAATTTGAGTTAACAATTAGAAGGATATAACTGAGTCTTAGTAGCCAGTTGATTATCTTATTTGTGTTAATCTATTTTAACTTTGTTGTAAAGAGTTCAAGCTCATAAATCGGTATTTAATCAAATTTGAATGATCGTCTAATATGCGATAATCGTTATTATTATGTTTATCAATCGTCAATATGAACAATAGGGCACTAGTATATACTCAATGACTAGAGGTTTTGGTTCGAGTTGTCCTCACCCTTAATTGTTGTAATCTCAAAATATATATATGAATCAATTTTCTAAAAAAAATACAATTATTCATTTTTTTCTATTTTCTTTATCTAATATAGCACCCAATTTTAAAAAGTATAATTTTTTTTTTTTTTTGAGAAATTAAAAAGTATAATATATCCATGAAAAAATGGCCTAATGCATTTTATAGCTTATATTGAGTTGTTGATTAATATTGTTTTTTAAACAATCATAAACTTGATTTAAATTTTAATATATTGTTAGTTTATTTGAAGTTAGGAGTTCAAATTTATATTCTAAAATTTGATTGTATTCCATGAAATAAAAAACTTACTCACATGCCTTGATTTTACTAACTAGAGTACGTATTAAATGATAGTGCCATCACTATAGCAAGTTGTAAGGCTATACTATGGTCATAGTTGGTACTAATTTCAACATAGAGTTCATTATAGAGATGTTTGAAATGCGTCGAGTTGGGGATTTGATGGTGAAGTTTCAAGTGAAAATAAAGATTTTAAAGTCACTTTTACAAATCTATACTTCATCCAGTGTAATTAACATCAAGTTGTCAAAAAAATGTAACATATAGTGTTGCTTATATTTCAGGATAATTCCACCTTAATCTCTTTTTACTTGTTGATATCAAAATAATATCTTAAAACTCTATCCAAATCCATATGCTGGAGAATATAATCTTCCAAACTTATACGTTATAAAAAAAAAATTCATACGGTCGTAAAAACAGTTATCATATTTGTAGACATTTAGTTTAAAAAATAAAAATTTTAAATGAACCAATTGAAATTGGTTCAATAATTTAAATAAACCAAATACAAAAGTATTTTCTAAATTTATAGATTTTTTTTTTAATCAGAAAATTGAAATTTTCGCCTTATTGGACTCGCAGGTATTTGCACCCATTTCTAAACCCAAAGACAATTTTTTTTTTATAATTTAACTTATTCGTAGGACACAACCTAAAACTTATAGGGGTTGTTTGTTTGACATATTTAGATAGGAGTTAGCTTTAAGAGTTATCAATTCTTCTTCGAAAACCTACATCCAAACGAGTTTTTATTAACTTCTCCTCATTTGTACTTTTAAAAATAACTCTTATTTCTAATAATTCATTTATATTTACTCAATCATTTATAACCACTTATTTTTAATCATTCATTTCAAATAAATTAAAATAACTCATTTTTAACCACTTATTTTTAATCATTTCTTTTTTAACTACTAAAAATAACTACTCATTTTTAACTCTACATCCAAACAAGGTGTTGACTTTAACTCATCTACACAAAAACTACATCCAAACGAGTTTTTGACACAATTCTTAATTTTTAACTACTCGATATAACTCCTCAATATAACTTTTTAACCTAAAAACTACCTAAATATGTCAAACAAACAACCCCATAAAGAAGTATGCATTGAAAATTTCAAGACTCAATTAAAGAGTTGCTCCTTAAAAACTAAAAATTAACTAGAAACTTAACTCATTTATTTTTTATTTTTTATTTAATAAAAACTAAGAGTTCACATTTTAAAATTCAAATAAATGAGATAAAAATATCATTTGTGTTTTGAAATTTGTATCATTTATTTTAATTTATTTATACAGTAGAGAAAACTAAAAATTAATTCATAGAAAATTAAATTAAGATAAAATGTGAACGCCTTTCTAAAATTTATAAAACAATCTATATAAAGAAAAGATTACACAAAAATCGTAAAATTGTTTTTGGAAAATACAAAAAAAATGAAATTACACATTTAAAAGTTTGACCTATGAACAAACAGAATAATATTTGAACAGCTATAACTGGATTAAAAAATCAAAGGTGAGTTGACATCGCCGTTTAAATGCTTTTCTTTTAAACGTTAGCCTGTTCTGCTCTGTTGCACTTCGAAACTAGTTACCTTTAAAATCAAATTTGGGAAAAGTAAAAGAAAAAGTGAGAAATTTGAAAATCAAAATCAAAATCAAAATCCTCTGTCCTCATCTTTCTATTACAAGTGAAACAACCAACAATGAAAAAAAAATTGAACTCTTTCTCAGACCCAGTTCGCCAATTCCCGTGATCATGATCCGCCATGTTTGAGCCATTCATCAATCTTTAAAACCCACAATTTTCTTTGCGATTTGGGTTTCAAATTACCTTTTCTTTTCTTCCTAAAATGGTAGCTGGTTCGGTTAAGAGGAGTGAAAATGCTCGAAAAATTGGTGGGTTCGAGTCCATGACAGAGTCCAGTGCAGTTTCCGGCGAGAGCAGCTCGAGCCGGTCGAGCTCCGGCGACTTGAAATCGGCTGAGTTTTCTTCACCGGCTCAGCTCGGCTGGCCCATTCGCCAGAGTTCAAACTCTAGAGCTCGTGATGTTGAACAAAAGCCCAGTTTCAGTGATTCAAAGCTCAACAAAATGGTTACTGAAGTTTCAGGTTAGTTTGGTTTCATTTTCAGGTTAGCCAGTTTTGATAACACCCAAGTTTTTTTTTCACTAATATCTACATTTTATCTAGATATTTTAAAATCAAACCAAAATTTGAATTTGGTTAGCATTTTGAGTAAAAAGAAATTTAAATTTCAAAAACTGAAAAACAAATAGTAATCAAACCGGCTTTATTCTTATGCAAGAATTTTAAAAAGATTTAATTGGTTTAATAACATTTTAATGTTCTATTTAGGAGATGGTGAAGAAAATATAATTAAACCCGAGTAATCATAGAGCAACATAGTTCAGAACATTACGAGTCTTAAATTTATTGCTGACCCATTTTAGTTTTTTGGGGTTTTGATGAACTTTTTTTTAGCAGAGATGGAGATGATGAAGGAGAGGTTTGCAAAGCTGTTGCTTGGAGAAGACATGTCTGGTTCTGGTAAAGGGGTTTCCACTGCATTGACCATCTCAAATTCCATTACCAATCTCTGTGGTAAGCTTTTGATGTTAGATAGCACAAGGTTGTGTCTAAAAAATGTGAAGCAGCGATGTAACTCGTTTATCTTATAAATGCTAATAGTTCGCCTCACATTTTTAATGTAAGGATTCGACATGCCCTTCAAGATAGGATTCTTTGGATTCACCATTTATATGATATCATATCTAAGCTGAAAGTCATACTCATTTGAGTTTAATTTACTTTGATAACATATATATTAGATAACATGAAGTTCTATTGAATCTCAAAATCAATTGGTAATGAATGGAATAGACATCTATCTTATAAACGTTGGGAGATCTATTCACATGATCATCCACATTCTCTTGCTTTAATCCATGAAACTTCCTTTTTCTTTTTATTTAAATGACTATTTATTCTGTTCTGTTCAACTTGAAGCTACCATTTTTGGGCAACTGTGGAGATTAGAGCCTCTGCCAAAGGTGAAAAAATCAATGTGGAGAAGAGAAATGGAGTGGCTTCTTTGTGTGAGTGACCACATAGTTGAACTAATCCCATCTTTCCAAACATTCCCTGATGGAAGCAAGATGGAGGTAATTTTTTTTACTAATATGATTTTTTAAAATACCTGTGTGTGAGTGCGAGGACCACCTTACGTATAACTCGACTATTCTCACGGCACAAATTTGTCCGACCCTACTACGTTTGGTTATCAAGGAGACTCGTAGTAAATTAATTCTTAAGTAGGTGATCAATATGGATTGAACTCATCATCTTTTATATCCCCGAGCCCTCTTTGACCACTGAGCCAAATCGTGACGTTCTTATTTGATTGATTTATATGATGAGTTTCTGTTAAGAAGAATTGGTGTGAAAAAAATGTTTATTGGTTTATTTTACAGGTTATGACTTCCAGGCCTAGATCTGATATCTTCATCAACCTTCCAGCTCTCAGAAAATTGGATAACATGCTGCTTGTAAGATTGGTCATGTTTTGGCTGCACATGATACTCTTCAATTCATGTTGGTGATCAAATAATTTAGCTAGGATGTTCTTGGCCTATTTTACAGGAAATTCTAGAGAGTTTTGTCGATACCGAGTTTTGGTATGTCGATCAAGGCATTGTAGCTTCCAATGGTGATGGATCGTCCTCTTTTAAAAAAATAGTTCAGCGGCAACAAGAGAAGTGGTGGTTGCCCGTGCCTCGAGTCCCTGCAGGCGGTCTGAGCAGAGATTCAAGAAGGCAATTGCATCATACTAGAGATTGCATAAACCAGATATTGAAAGCTGTAATGGCAATCAATAACATTGCCTTGGCTGACATGGAAATTCCTGAATCATACTTGGAGACTCTTCCTAAGGTTTGTATGATATATTTTTTTTACTTATGTAAAACAGGCCATGGTCCTAAAATGTTGTTTTTCACTAAATGCTGCAGAATGGGAGAGCTTGTCTAGGGGATGTTATATACCGGTATATTACGTCGGAGAACTTTTCGTCCGAGTGCTTGCTTGACTGCCTCGACTTATCCACTGAACATGGTGCTCTTGATGTTGCCAACCGTGTCGAGGCTGCGATATATGTCTGGCGACGTCGAGCTCATTCGAAACCCCAAATCAATCCAACTCGTTCTACTGCTAGATCGTCTTGGGAGATGGTGAAGGACCTAATGGTTGATGGTGACAAGAGAGAGTTTTTAGCAGAAAGAGCTGAGGGCCTCTTGAATTCTTTGAAGCAACGGTTTCCTAGTCTAACTCAAACTACTTTAGACACTAGCAAGATTCAATTCAACATGGTAACAATTTTCATTCTTCCACTTTTGTCTTTGTTATGAAAGAATCATAAACAACGATCAAGAATTAAAGAATGGTAGACAAATAACACAGATTTATGTGGTTCACTAACATTGTGCTAGCTACGCCAACGGGGAGAGATGAAAAACTGTTTTATTTAAGAGATCGTAAAGAATGCAAATATTTGGTCAATAGGACAAGGGTTTTAAGTGAGTTTATATAGTGTTTCTCTCATAAAACTCTAATACAATATTTATATGGCGAGACTCCTATGCTAAGTTTTTGTAGCGCAACATAGTTCAAGACATTTCGACGTTCATTATCATTCATTTCCGATTCCTAAGTTTTAACCTCATATATGCACATTTCAGGATATTGGAAAGTCCATTCTTGAAAGCTACTCAAGGGTTCTAGAGAGTCTAGCATTCAACGTCATCGCTCGAATCGACGATCTGCTTTACGTCGACGACTTAACGAAGCATTCAAATAGGTTCACATCAATCAACACGGTTAATGTAGTCGGCCACAAGAAGTCTGCTTACTCAGTTCATTTCTCGAGCACTCCAGATAAACTCACATCCACAACTCCAAGCTTTTCACCAGCTCCATTGATTAGTCCTGCCAAAACTGAGAGAGTGCCATTTATCAACAGCACAAATGTCAGCAGACCTCCTAGACGCGGCTTCGGAGTGAAAAGAGCGTTGACGAATTATCTTGGCGCTGAAACGAAAGCGAAAACTGTCACTAATTCAATTGAAGGGCCTGCTTCAATTCAAAATATTGTTGTCAATGAAAGTTCAGAACAGAGAAAGAGTTGCTCTGCAGATCAAAGTGTGGTAAGTTGCAGCAAATTGCTGGCTGACAAGATTAAATAGTAAGTTGAGGAAAAAGAGAAAGGGCATATTATACAGAAATAGAGTAAATCAGTTTGTTAAAAAAAAAAAATCTTCCTGTAAGAAAATTTTCTATTTGCTTGAGTTCTGCTTTCTTAGAACCTAAAGCTGTTACATGCCATGGCCACCCATATCAAAACCAGACATGTTGACTCTACAAACATGTATTTGGTTCTAATGTAACTAGGAGCAGATTGAGTATGGTTTTTTACAATTGAGTATTTTGTTTGGGCTAAATTGTTCTTGAGCACATTTGTTCTCTTTTTTTTTTTTCTTGGTTCACAAAATTATCCCTTCCCATTGATCATTTTTAAGGGCTTTGCTCACATAGCATAGTAAACATTAAACAATAATCATAGAATATCTCCCAATTACAAGTTTTCAAAAAACTTATGTTTTCTTCAAAACTTAGCCATTTCATTATGCATATAAAAGTAGATAACAAATAAGAGAACTTTCAAACAGGGCCTAGTTCTTCATTTTTCAAATTTGTATTGAATTGTTACAAAAACTTTGGAAAACATCTCATGTATAATAAGTTTTTGGTTTGAAAAAAACTTGGATCCTTGAATTTTCAACTTCTGTATCTAATACGTTTTAGAAAATTCACCGTTAGATTCAACATTCAAAATTTAGGATCTTATTTGACACATAAATCATTTTGTTGTCTAAAATATTTGTGAATTTTATTTATCAAATATAACAGAGATCTTAGATTAAAAAAATAAAATTTTGAAGACAATCCAAAGAAGAGTAATTAATAAATATACAAAAAGTTGAAACATTATCATCACGTCGTTGTAGTATAGTGGTGAGTATTCCCGCCTGTCACGCGGGTGACCCGGGTTCGATCCCCGGCAACGGCGGAAAATGGAAATTATTTTTTTTTCCAATTGTTTTATCCTAAGGTTCAATACGACTTGTCGTTTTAGTGAAGGTGAAGTCGTCATGTCGTTATAAATTTTCACTAGTTTACCAATCTTGCCCCTACGCACGACAATCAATCCAATCCCGCCGGAATTCGGAACATATTTTTAAAAAACGAAAAAACAATCGTTCCATTCATACCAAATAGGTTAATCATTTGTTGGATACAAAATTGAAATTTTAAAATTTTTATTAATTAACTCAGTAGAAGTTATAAATATACATACCTGTTCATAATTAAGATGTCATTTATTTAAATCTTTCGATATTGCAATTAAAAAGAAGAAGAAAAAGACTAATATTTTTAAAGGTTTAAGAATGGACCTGATTGCTTGTAAAAAAAAAGTTGAATATATATATATATTTTTTTGGTTTAATTCTAATTAAAAAGGAAATGATAAATTTATATGATAGAATTAGATTAATCAGCAGCCAATCGACTAAGACAGGCCGCCAATTCTTTCAATATGAAACTATAATCAAAGAACTACATACAAATTCGTAAAAGAAAAAATTGGACCATAAACCTTTAAAAAAACGTAACATGTACAAATGGGTTGATTTGATAAAACTAGAGTTTTAATTTCTTTTCCTTTTTTGTTTTGTTTGAAAATTTTGCTATATAATATTAATAAATGGAAAAGGGAAATTTAAGACGTGAGGTTTTGGGTTCAAAATCTTCCCAATATATATATATATGAAAATTTACCGACAACAACACATTTTAGCTTTTGTATTGCATTTGCATCACAATTTCTAAAATAATTTCATCTATAGCATATTAATTTCTATCAATTGATAGAACTCAATTTGAAATTCTATCACGAATAGAAAATTCAAGCGGTGATGGAATAAATATTTCATTGATTGAATTCTCTATCACTAATAGACTCAACTAGTGATAGAATTTAATTTGAATTTTTTGCTACAAATAAATTAGTTTTGATTTTATGCTATAGATAAAATATTTTGTCTTTTTTTTGTTATACATGCAAAATCTCATATATATATATATATATATATATATAGTAAACATTAAAAGTAACCTCACTCAATTTTATTGATCACTACGGATTAAATTGATTTTGTTATTGAAAAGATGGATTAAATTGAATTGTATCCGCTATATATAATAATAAATAAATAAATTATGTCGGCTATAAATTATTTTAAAAAAAAATGTCGGCTATAAATCAATTCCGATTAAATTGACTTTATTTTTCTTTTAATAATGTAAATGTGATATTTTAAGGAATGGGAATGTGGTAAGTCGGTTTCAAAATGGAATGTCCTTTACGCCCAAAATCATTTGTGGAGATATTGCTGCCGAAATTAACAAATGTCATTTCTTCGAATGCTATCATTTAAAACTTTTTTTTAGTGGGTTCACCCAACACTACAAATGAGCAATATGAATATTAATATTTTTCCCCCTTTAATCTTTAAGATAGTACAACGATATTGTTGATATATCCTTTTACTTTGAAGGTTAACGTCCTAAGTTTAAACTATTTCATATTTTTTTAGTTGAATAATACTATAATTCAAATTTATAATTTATTAATTATGAACACATATTTATACTTTTTAAGTTAAAGATTTAAATCTTCATACTTCGTTCTTGTATACTAAAAAGAAAGTTTTTTTTTAGGAATAATTGATATAGACTTGCCACATTCTAACGAGCATATCAAATAATTTATCTTTTAAAATAGGAAGTGTTGATTTTGTTTAATCGGAATTAGATGATCATCATAGATAAGTAAGAAAATAAAATTAAAAAGTATATATATATATATATATATATATATATTTAATATAACTCAATATTTTTTTGTTCCGTATGAGAATTTAAATTCATAATTTTTTTATGATGAATATATCATAGTTGAATATACTAGAAAAGATAACTCAATTTATTACCTAAAAAAAGGAATTTAAGAACGATTATTAAATAAAAATGATTTTCTATTATAAAATGACAAAAATACATTTAATTAATTTTATAAATAACAAGATCATAGCTTAAAGATAAAATGTATATTTATGATCGAAGTTCAAATTTGTATTCAACTAAAAAAATTAATTCGAGAACAAAAAAAGAGAGAAAAGAGGTAATATTAAAAAATAAATCAATTAGTGGAATATCCACTTAATGTTGTGGATTTCACACACAAAGCCCAACCCAACAATAGTTCACAATCCTACTATAAAAGTGAGTTTTGTAAGGCCATTTCTTCATCTCATTAAGAAACAAGAAAGGAAAAAAAACAAAAAAACAAAAATGGAGTATCTTAAAAAATACACTTTCTTTATGCTCTTTGTTGCACTCTTATTTGTAACCACAAAGTCTGCATATGTTCAACCAAGGGGTGAGTGTGCACCATCAAACCCTGAAAGAGAGGCCTTCAAAATGATGCCATGTTTATCTGCTTCAAAAGATCCTTACTTTCCTGTTTCTCAAAGATGTTGTGATCAAGTGAGGAAATTAGGTCAAAGTACAAGCTGTCTTTGTGCTGTTATGTTGTCCAAAACAGCTCAAATGGTTGGATCTAAGCCTGAAGTTGCTATCACCATTCCGAAACGTTGTGACATTGTCGAACGCCCTATCGGCTACAACTGTGGAGGTTTGTATATATCGCAACTTATTTAATTTACTGATCATTTTTTTAATTCAATAATATTTGAAGGTGGGATCAATAAACACATATTTCATGTAAGTTGAGTTATGTTTTTATGGAGAATTTGTTGGTTGTTGCTCAAAACTAGTCCCTATGACATATTTTTGTTAATTTTTTTAAGTAAAAAACAAATACTAAGCACATCTCTTTTACAATTTTGCAGGTTATGAACTTCCTTGATGGAAGACATTAGTATGTTGTCTATGTAAGGTGCAATCTCTGCGCACCGTTATGTTGAAAGTTTAAGGAAAAACAAAAAAAAATAGATCGTGTTTCTAGTAAACTATGAAATGATTAGTAATGAATAAAAAGACCGGGTTTGTTTGTTTATGAAAAGAATGTATTTGTCTGTATACGAAATATATTAATGAATGGTCAACCAGCACAATAACTCAACAATATCAATATACATTTAATAATTAAAAAGTCATGGATTTGAATCTCTCATTTCAAATTATGCAACTATAAATAAATTTGTATTATAAATTAATAAGAGCAGTAGTTCAACTATAAATAAATTAATTAAAATTTGTATTATAGTTGAACTATTTGTAGTTGATTAAAATGTCAAGAATTGTAGTTGGAGTTGAACCAAAAATAAATAAATTAAAATAGTATGTTATGTCATGCTATAAATTTTATTGTGGGAAGAAGTTAAGCTTAAACTTCATTTCCAAACGCTTGATAACCGTAAGACAAAGAGCAAATTATCATTATGAAGGTTAAGTTTATAAATTTCATGACATTCTAAAATTAAAAAAAAAAAAAAAAAAAATCATCACATATTTTCGTGCATTTTATGACCATTTTAATTATATATTTTTTCTTTTTTCATTTTTTAATCTAGCCATATGCGTACCTTTTCATTTTACGGTAGCCATATTATTGTAATGTTTTTTTTTCCTTTTTTTTTTGTTGATAAACATATATGTAATGATTATAAAACAGGCCAAACACCAACAGCCAACTGAAATACATGGCCATTTATGAAAACGCATAGTGAAATTTGTTTGGAAGGTTATACAGTGGCCTAGGAATTATAGAGCTTGTTGTTATTTATTTAATATTGCAAACATGTTTGAATATGTTAACTTTTATATATATATATATATATATATATATATATATATATATATAAAGCGTCAACTTTTATAATTTATAGTAATTTCCTTTTGGAATAATATAATTTATAGCAATGAAATTATTAATACTTGACGTTTGTTTATTTTAAAATGAGAGCTAGTTTGGATAAATCAGTACAAAATTGAGACCTAGAATTGAAATTATAAATTTGATTAGTTATAATTAAATTTTAAAGTTTTTTTTAGACAATAATTTTTAAACTTATAACAGTCTCCATGGTTTAAAAACAAAATTATAAGATAGTTTTTATGATTTTAAAAATTAAAATTTCGATCACACATTTAATAAAATACTAACATAATAATCATTGTCATTGACAAAGTAATTACGAGGAAATTAACTATTTATGTTTAAATGACTTAAATTTAAATGATCGATTGAACAAAAATCATATCATTTATATATGAATAAATCATCTCTGTGATAACAAACTAGAAAAACTATGTTTAAATTATAATGACACGATTGACTATTTGGTTTGGTGTTAATCCATTATTAATATATATAGGGGGAGGGGACGATAAATATCAATTCTTGGGCTCGAACTTGTGATAGACTGGTATTGAACTGATTAAACAACCAAACAATAAAATCGTGGTGTTGAACTGGTTAAACAACCGCACCACAGACCCATTCAGTTATCAGGAAGTAAATTGGGCAATGGGCAGTGGAGAAAATAGTAACGGCGATTATATTTTAAGCAGTTATGAATATAACGGAGATTCTGTGCCACATGAAAAGCCGCCTTCAGCGCCTTTCCCTCCGTTATTCCGTTTTCTTTTCAGTGGTTCTACCCCTCTTCCCTTAAAACTCGCTAATAAAATTTCCAACAAATTTCCAAAAAAAAAAAAAAAAAAACAAACAAAAATCCTAATCCAATTACCACTCCCCCTTTGCCAAATTCATTCACCATTTTTCTTTATGGTTAGTTCTTCGTTATTGTTCTTCGGATTCTTTCAGCCCTAACTGTGTGATGATTGTTAATTCGTTTATTTGTTGTGATGTTCTTGAATCTCGCAGGTGTTTAGGCTCGGAATTTGATTAGGAATTTGATCAAATGGCTTACAAGGTCGATCATGAATACGATTATCTCTTCAAGATCGTTTTGATCGGTGATTCCGGCGTTGGAAAGTCCAATATTCTCTCCAGGTTTACGCGTAACGAGTTCTGTTTGGAGTCCAAATCCACAATCGGAGTCGAATTCGCTACCAGGACTTTGCAGGTTCGCTACGCTACAGCTTTGTTTTATTCATGTTCTTCCTTCTAATCAAAGGCATTTCCATTTTTTGAAGTATTCATTTCCATGTAGATCGGTGAATTACTTCCCGCTGTTGTTGATCGTAGTTTTACGTTACCGAATTAACAATTCGAGGAGTTTCATTGCTTCTGTTGAGAATTTTTATATATTGCGATGAATTTGAATTAGTTAGCAGATCGCTATCATAACTGTGGAAATAGGCGTGGATTGAAAATTTACTTTCCTTATGTGTGAATCTGAGTTGGAACAATTGATATTGATGCTGTTGTTTATGAGGGGATTTGAGGCATGATTGTTTTCTACTGATTACAATAGTCAATCACTGGCAATATGAACTATGGAGAAACCCTAGTGGTCGAAAAAGAGTTTGAAACAACTAAGATGTTATGAGTTCAATTCGGCTTAGACACTTATTTAAGGCTTAATCTCCTATGGATTTCCTTAACGAAACACAAACTCACCTACAATTTGAGAGTGTCTCAAAAACCTCTCATCTCAAGACTAGATAACCAAATGTTGTAGGGTCAAAGTGATTTAGGACATAATTTTCCTATGGGCTTTGAAACACAAACCCCGTAATCGATTTGAGATTTTCGGGAAACAGGAACCTCCCATCTCAAGACTATATAATAAAATGTTGTAGGGTCACGGGGCATGGTGGATGTCAACAAAAAAAAAAAAATCAATTTGAACCAGGAAGAAGTTAAGTTAACAAATCATCATCAGTCTAGAATGTCATTTTATTTTCATCTTTTTGAATTGAGAATTTGAATCTGGTTTGTTCAAGTAGATGATTATGTAGGATTTGGTTTGAAACAGGTAGAGGGGAAGACAGTGAAGGCTCAAATATGGGACACAGCAGGGCAAGAGAGATACCGAGCCATTACCAGTGCATATTACAGGGGAGCAGTGGGTGCACTTTTGGTATATGATATTACCAAGAGACAAACCTTTGACAATGTTCAAAGATGGCTACGCGAACTGAGAGACCATGCCGATTCCAACATTGTGATCATGATGGCTGGAAACAAGGCTGATCTGAACCATCTTCGGGCAGTTTCCGCCGAAGATGCTCAGCTTTTGGCAGAGAAAGAAGGTTTGTCATTTCTAGAGACCTCAGCTTTAGAGGCCTTGAATGTTGAGAAGGCTTTTCAGACCATTTTGCTTGACATTTACCATATCATTAGCAAGAAAGCTTTGGCTGCTCAGGAAGCAGCTTCCACCCCTGGCCTCCCTCATGGCACCACCATCAATGTGGCCAATCCATCAGCCAATTACAACAAGAGAACTTGTTGCTCTAATTGATGTTGACAATCATCATGATTTGAGGAAAACAAAACAAAACAAAAAGGGGGGCTGCTGGTAGAAAGTTTTAACAAGAGTTACTTTTTTTGTTGTAAAAGGTACCATGAGTAGAGAGAGATAACCCTTTCAATATTTTTTTTATAGATGGAAAAAAATCAGACTGCTTCTTCATTTTCTATCTGAACTTTCTGTTTGTTTATGTGGAAAATGGGAGATTTTTCATCCTGGATATAGCTTCGTTATTATTATTATTGTCTATTCTTTTTAAATTGTATATGTCTTTATTAATCTTTTATTTTCTAATTCATAGTTAATAGTTTTGTTTCTTTCTAGAAAATGAGATGAACTAGTATTATTATTATTATTTTTTAATCATTGAACAACATTAGGGAAAAAGAAGATTCTCAAACTCATAACTTTGATGCTGATATAATTTTTCTGTTGGCGAAAAATGTAAATTAGTTGCATGAATTTAGTTGTCAAAAAATGTAATTTCTAAGTAAGATGATCACTCTAGATTAAGACAAAAACATGGATAACTATTGTTATTGGTTGGTGGGTATTAATTGTTTGTGATTAACATTGTCAGAATGTAGATAATATGGCTATGTACAATCATTGCATTTTTAATATTTGATTAATGAGAATTTGAATTTGCATTTTAGCATTTGATTCATGAGAATGACGACAATAATGGTAATAGAAAATTGTCATGAAATATCCATCTACTGATTTTGCATACAATATATTTCTCTTTCCAGTTTTGGATAAGAAGAACTGGTTCAAGCCATTTAAGCATTTATTTTCATTAGTTCTTGTTGTGGGTGCGATATGGTATCTTTGATCTTCATTCAATGCACTACCTCAAATTATATAGATATAAACTAGCTACTTGTTAATTAACTCTTGTCAAGGCATGAACTAAATTAGATTTGGCCTTTACAACTTTGCCTCAACTAAATTATTATTATTTTTTTTTTTTTGAGAATTTCTATTCTCACTAATTGAACTTAACTTATTCTTTAATAAGCATAAATAAATAATTAAATAAAAAGTATATTGTGCCTTTGTTAATTAAATGAAAAAAAGGGTTTTTTTCATAAATATACCATATTTGAAAAGTATTTGCAAATATAGACATCTTCAAAAATATTAGCAAAATAAGAATTTATTTTAATATCTTATAAATTCCAAAAATAACGAATTACAATAATACCCTTAATTTATTGGTTTTTCATTTGCGAAAGGAAATTTTAAAAAAGAAAATCCATCTCACATTCCAAATTAGAAACTACCAATTTAGGATGCATTAATTGTGGAATACTAGAAATTGAAAATTTAGTGTGCATTAATTATGGAAAACCAGAAATTACCAATTTATGGTGCATTAATTGCTTAACGAAAGTGGTGACAATATATTATTAAATGTAGAGTTGTCATTTACATACAGTATGGTTAGTAATGTATATGTACAGTACAGTTAATAATTTACATGTAATTTGATTATGGTAATTTTGTTCATAAATAGACTGTATGAGTTGTTGAACTTTCAATTTTGTTGATTGAAATCAAAACCCGTTTGATAACCACACAATACTTAAATAACTTAGTATATACGGTACATCCATAATATATCATGTATCATGCTGTATTTTAAAACTTTATGTTTTTTTTTAATGTTTAATTTCCTAATATGGATACTTGTAGTGTGATTTAATAGGTTTGCGACAACGAACGAGTAATTTTAAATGTATAATTTTTTTAATGTACAATAACTTATAGTAAAACATTTGGAAATAACATACGTAATATTTGTGAATTGATAGAGACTCAGACTGTTGGAGCAATTTCACAAAAAATTGCTATTTAAAGTGAGATCAGTAGTAAATAAAAAAGGTCTCATGGGTTACAAAATTGAAACTGAAAATGTTCGGCATAAAAAACACTGTAATGTAAAATCATCATTGGGTGAATGCATTCCTCAATATTTATGCAACGTTTTTCAGCTACTTCATGATTATGGTACATCTTCATTTTCATCCCACTGACCACTACGTCCAATAGGGATTGAGATGCTTGTTTAACCTATAAAGAAAAGTTGTATAGTATTACAAAAATGTTCAAACAAAACTGTCTTATATTATAAGTCGTATAATACACATGTATATAAACAATACCGTATTACATAATAGAAATATAATGGATAATAATATGAATATGAAAAATGTATTAGACATGAATAAAATGAAGGGGCTTTTGCATGTATATTACAAAATGGATAAAATATTACATGAATAGCACAATACTGAAAATATTTGCACATATAGCAAAAATTGTAAATTGATAGACTTCATATTGATAGATTCTATCGATAAAGGGTGATAGAATCAATTACTAATAAATAAAGTAAATTGATAGACTTCTATCAGATTCTATCAAGAGTCTATCAATAAGAACCGATAGAATCAATCACTGATAAAATTGATAGACTCCCATCACTAGATAATGATAGATTCTATCAAAGTCTTCTATAAAAAAGGTAAATAATATTCTTTTAAAAAAATGGCAGAATTTGCTATAAAAAAATTATTTTTAAAAATGTGCTATAATTGTAAACTGTGGTAAAAAAGTTGCTATACAGCGCAAATTCCCTAAACTAAATAATAAATCATAAATGTACCGTGTAAGTTATACAATATGTATAAAATATATAGAATTTTGTATAATTTATATAGTAATATAACCGTACATGCCAAACTACTGTATTAATGGTATTATACAAATGGAATGATTGACGAACATATAAGGAGAATATGCACACTATAACTAACCTAAAAACACAGTATGAACATACGATATATACTCAATTATACATCTTTGCAGATATGTGTATATAGTCAATTATACCAGAATATGAGAATCAAAGTGCGACGAAACTACTGTTCTACATATGATTTTATTGCATTTATAAACATGATTTTTGACATTCTAAAAACTAAAATATAAATAAATTAAGTGTAGAGAAATGACAAAGCAGGAGTAAAATATATCATACTCTACATGGCAAACAACAATATTAATGATATTATACAAATGGAATGATTGAAGAACCTGTAGGGAGAAGATGTACAGTATAACTAACCTAAAAACACTATATGAACATACGGTATATACTCAATTGTACAGTTTTGTAGATGTATATACAATAAATTATACCAGAATATGGAAATCAAATTATGAAGAAACCACTGTTCTTCATATGATTTTTACTGCATTTCTAAACATGATTTTTGACATTCTAAATACTGAAATTTAAATGAGTTAAATGTACAGAAATAATAGAATAGGGATAAAACATACCATACTAAATCATATGAGACATATCAGATCACGATTATACTGCAACGAACAACAACCTACTAATGGTGATGAATAAGGAAAAAAAACGTAATATAAATACGGTGAAAAACGAAAATTATTGAGAAGAGATGACTAAAGACGTATGATTATACAGTCCGATCGAAACTTTGTGGTCGACGACAATTTACGTGGTGGGTGAAATGTGAAAAGAAATATTGAATGAAGCTGAAGAAACGAAAAATGGAGGAATGGAGAATGGAAGAAGAAAAGTGAAACGAAAATGGAATAAGAAAAAAGATAAGAGATAAATGAGAAAAGAAATTAAATCTCATTGCATTAAAAGAGTTGACAATTATATATGGTATGTTTTAAAATGATGAGAAGTATGCAAAATTGGGCATTTAATTTGAAATTTTAATATTAAATATGAGAAAGGGCAAAATGGTATTAAAGAAAAATTAATAATTACGATTTTTTAATAAAAAAAATTAACTTTGCAAAAAAAAACTTGGACATCTATATTTGTAAATACTTTTCTAATGTGGTCTAGTTGCTACAATTTACCAAAAAAAAAAATGATTGAGTATGCGGAAATTAGCCAAAAAAACATAATTACTGTCACGTTATATATATATATATGATCAAAGAAGAAGCTACGATTTTGTATTAATTTCAAAAAAGAAAGTTACCATTTGGAATCTCCAAATAAGATAATTTAGGATATACAAAGGAGGGATTTGTAAGAAAAGAATATCACTAAGTTGGAATGAAGAATATTTTTTTATAACTTTTAAAATTTTGGAATTATTATATTTTTTTTCAACGTAAAGTCTATAATTCATAGATATTTTTTGTTTATAATTTACCCTGACTTTATTATTGAGGACCACCACAGGTATGCCGCTCCACCAAACAGGAGATAGATATAATAATAAAAACATAAAATAAAATGAAAAAGATATATTTATTTTAATGTCTGTCTCTTTCCAAGAAAAGTCTTTTAAATATTTGATTTGATTTTATATTATATTAGCGGAGAAAATAGAGGAACATAAAATGGAGAAAGAAAGATATATAAAAGTTTAGAAAATAAAAGGAAGAAAGAAAATTAGAAAAAAGTTACACAAGTTCTTGCTGGTTTTAGAGGTTCTTCGATTTCTAGGGTTTCTCTGCAAATTTCGTTCATCGGTTTCGTTCGAGGAGAAGAAGAGATCCAAGAATCTTAGGTCCTTAATGGCCGCGCAGGGACAGGCAAGTATTGACCCCGTTGTACTGGACGACATAATCCGACGGCTGACCGAAGTCCGATTGTCCCGTCCGGGAAAGCAAGTTCAGCTTTCTGAGAATGAGATCAAACAGCTTTGTGTTGCTTCCAAAGATATTTTCTTTCAGCAGCCTAATTTGCTCGAGCTTGAAGCCCCTATTAAAATTTGCGGTATGCTGCTTTTTCTTGCTTCGCTTTGAAATCCCCGTTGTAGATGACGAATTTGTATTTCCTTTGTGAAAGGTCGGTTCTTCGTTGGTTTGATTTGATCTTTGATGTTTTAAGTTCTTTTGATTTCTTTAATTTCGTTTGGGGGGTCTTGTTGTTTGTTTGTTTGTTTGTTTGGTAAGCTGTTGATGATGTTTGTGTAGATTTTAGTTTTTGCGTGTAGATTAATGTGTACTGGGAAATTTTCTCTTACTCTTTGTTACAGAAGGAGAACATGAAGCCCTTTAGTTTAGATAATTGTTTGGTTTTTGGTTTTGATTTTTGGCATTTAAGTCTTTTTCCACTCAAATTCTCTACAAAGAAGTATTTAAAACCTGAAAAAATTACGAAAACCAAAGCGAGTTTTTACAATCAACTATGTTCTAAAAACATATCTACAAGGTAGACATCAAAGTAAGGAAAATTTATCATAGGTTGAAGACTAGTTACTAGTTTTAGGCTTAATTTTCGATAACAAAATGTTTTTCAAACAAGGTTTTGTCTTTATTGTTTCTAGATGGAACTTTGAGTTTAACAAGGTTTTTATTTGTATCTAGTATTAAACTCTTTTTATTGTTTCTACTTTGATTTTGATTTCCTCTCTCGTTGTAATTTCATTTTCAATTACCCTGAAGAATTCTTGCCACTTTCATTATTGTGGCTGCAGTCGATCTTTGTGTCTACTATTGGTCAATCTACTCCATGATGTTTTAACTGCTTGGAAAACATTAGAGGTGGTGTTTTGAAATGACAAAGACAACTTGTTCCTTTAAAATCTCAATTTGTTTTACTTTCTTGTAATTACCATACTGTCTAATTTAAAAATGTTATCTCCCACCTTCCTGTTTTGTCTCTGCAGCACTAGGTGGTTTCTGATATGATTTCAGTACAAGTTGTCACTTGACTATAGAGCTCCTAGAGCAACGACAATATATACTACTAGTTTCATCCTTGTTCATTATAATTTATAGAGGCAAGTTTTCTAATCCTGTGTACTTTTCCTTTTCAATTTCCAGGTGACATTCATGGGCAGTATAGTGATCTCCTAAGGCTTTTTGAGTATGGGGGTTTTCCTCCTAGTGCCAATTATCTATTTTTAGGAGACTATGTCGATCGTGGCAAACAGAGCTTAGAAACAATATGTCTCTTGCTTGCCTATAAGATCAAGTATCCTGAGAACTTTTTCCTTTTGAGAGGAAATCATGAATGTGCTTCAATTAATAGAATATATGGGTTTTATGATGAATGTAAGCGACGATTTAATGTGAGACTCTGGAAGGCATTTACTGATTGTTTTAACTGTCTTCCGGTGGCTGCTCTTATTGACGACAAAATTTTGTGCATGCATGGTGGTCTCTCCCCAGATCTTACAAACTTGGACCAAATAAGAAACTTAGGTAGACCAACCCCTATCCCAGACACTGGTTTGTTATGTGATTTGCTTTGGTCAGATCCTTGTAGAGATGTTAAAGGATGGGGGATGAATGATAGAGGAGTCTCTTACACCTATGGTCCTGATAAGGTGGAAGAATTCTTAACCAAGCATGACCTGGATCTCGTATGTCGTGCTCATCAGGTTGTTACATTTGCTTTCCCTCCCTCTTTCACTTCGCATATTTTATTCTTGTGATTTGTTGTTACTCGGTCCTCATTCTTGTGTGATTTTTTGTCCTAGGTTGTGGAGGATGGTTATGAATTTTTTGCCGACCGACAACTTGTCACAATATTCTCGGCCCCCAACTACTGCGGTGAATTCGATAATGCTGGTGCTATGATGAGTGTTGATGAAAACTTGATGTGCTCTTTCCAGATTCTTAAGCCTGCGGAGAAAAAAGCTAATAAGTTCATGATGGCTTCATAAATGTGATGGTTGCAAGTTAATTATTATTAGTCTTTAACCAAGGTCAGCTGATAAATCTTTTACCTTTCTCTACATGAATGCTTTTTTTGTTTCGTTTTTTCAATTGGGTTCATACACGTTCTGTCTGCACAATGCTCATTTCTACTTTTGTACCATTTGTTTAGGATGCTGTCAATATGAGCTTTATTTTTTGTAGAAGCTGTTTATTGTAGTAATGTAGAGAATCCTAAGATATTTTTGTTGCTATTTAGTTAGTTCGTACCATGGAATCCTTTGTCTCAGTGTTTTAATTGAGGCATTGTTCAGATAGAATGCTTGTGTGAATTTCAAGACTCGTTTTGCTGACACTAAAATTGTTAAAAGTCATGGGAAAATTTACATAACAGTGTGATAGAACCCTAGATCTATTAATATAAAAATAACAGACAAACAAGATAAACCAAGTATAGAAGTTACTTGGATCTTCCCACTCTTGGTCTCACTCAAGACCTAAACCAAATTGGACAAAATATTCAATGCATTTCTCACTGTCTACACCTTCTATTTATAACCTTAAATGCATAATAATCTCTTAACTAATTACGAAAATACCTCTATTATAAATGATCACATTGTGTACATATATGTAAAACACATTTAGTTATTTATTTACTTGTAGTTTTCTTTTCTCATATCTACTGTTTGTGGCTTTATTTCTCATATCAATTTTATCGCTCTCAATAGAAGGATGTTTTATTTAGATTGTGTTATAGAGAGGGAATAAACTTTGAACAATAAGTATACTTGTTATCCTTCCCTTGGTATTTTCAGTCTCTCTCTTTTCTAGAATGTTAGCTTCTTTCTGGAGCATTTCTTATGACAAATTACAATTTTAAGAGACTGTTGAAACTTTTGTGTTCCTTGAAGACGAGTGTGGCTGGCCTTGCTGAATGTGTAGTTTTCTCAAAGGCTCAAAGCCTTTCTCGTCTGCATTTTTTGGATTTGGTAAATGGAAACATTAACATACTTTCGTTTGCTGTGTCAGTGCTTCATTTACGATCTGAATTTGATCTATAGAATAATTCATGCAGGCTTTTGACTCATTTTCCCTGGAAAAAGTAATTGTAGAAGATTGCAAAGCTTCAATACATTATTGTATCTGTGAAGTGAAGAAAAATGATGCCGCGTTTTTTTTTCCCTTTTTTTTCATTGATGGTTAAGTGAAATGGGAAGGTATGCAAAATGGAAAGTGAAGAATGCTGCATAAAAATGAGTTGGAGACAAAAAGACAAGGCAGAAACTTCTACATTTTCACCCTTTCTTCTCATGAGTTGTACTTAATTTGCAGCATATTTGTAGTGTATACTCGGTTTGGCAACGCATCGATCGACTTTCCTATTTGTGCAAGAGATTGGTTCATCCATCCCTTCAAGATTTCTTCTCATTTTTCTCAAGCTACAGTACCATTTTGCAAACTTGACTAATTTATCTACTGGAATTGGAATTGTTCATGTGAGTTATTTTCCCCTATCTCATGATTTTTTCTTGAATTAGATAGACCCAGGTTCATATTTTTGATATCCAGGACCATCCTTTTCGGTTTCGGGTTATCGTGACTTAATTTTCAATTCAGAAGGGGGACTGATGTGTATGTTATAGGTTTTTTCTTGGTTCCAAATTCAATTCTTGACCACCCTTTCTTCTTGGCTTTGCTCTTTGCCATCAGTTTGCTTAGCTTGATGTTAAAGATGAGGATGAGAATGTTGATGGTTTATATTTATGGATTTATATTATTATTATTGTTGATGGGAATTCAGGAATAAATTATAGCATGAAATTGATGACTTGAATTCAAAGTACTCGTCAAAAATGGTTGGTCGTAGCCCGAAAGAAATAGAGAATATATTCTTCTCCGTTGTAGTTGAGGAATAAAATCTCTGGATTTGATATCGTGAATAATAACCATTGACTCGAGATTAAAAAAATGTTTATATATTTAATAAATAATAAGTGAAAACGAACGATTTTTAAATTGAACATGTACTTTATTCTTGAAATTCTTTGCATTGCTGGTTGTTTTTTTAGTTGAACATGCTTGATGAAGAAATTCGATTTTTTTTTTACTTATTTAATTGGAGTTACAATTGTTTAATACATTCGTTATTCAATTTCCCCAAAAAAAAAAAAAAAAAAAACATTGGTTATACTAACGACAACTATTTCGCAAAAGGGATTTGTAAATGCTCGTACAATTTTTTTTTACCTGTGGATTCCTTTTAATATCCATGAACACTAAAAATTAGAACAATATAGAAATATTTTCTTTCAAAAGTTTTGGAAGGAAAATGTTAAATTATGTCAATATCTTTCTCTCTCGAAAGAGTATTAAATTACGTCAATATCTTTCTCTCTTGAAAGAGTATTATAGTTATGTATTTTGAGTTACTGATGTTTATTCTGTTAAATTATTGTTATGATCCTTTCATAAATTTGAAGTAGATGAGTTTGATTTGACTTATAAAATTAATTAATCAAAATTGATTCATGATATATATTTTAGATGGAAGGAGTATTTTGTCCAATTCAATAATATAGGAGTTGGAGAATCAAACATGTAATCTCATTATTATTAAATCATACATTATGTGAACTTAACGCTGGTCGGCTAATAGTATATAAGTGTACTAATATATAATAACAATTTTATTCATTTTTGCAGGAAAAACATATAGTTACTATGAATACAAAAAAAAAAAAAAACGTGGAATAAGAATTTGCAGGGGAAGGAAGAAGAAATGGTTCAGGATATTTCAAGACTTTGTTTGAAAATCAAGAGTATTAATGGAAACTTGAGTCTTTTCCTCCAAAACTTAATCATGTGGGTATTGATACTTTCGAAAAATTTTAAAGTCCAAAAATATTATCAAAACAAGACTCATGGTTTAGTGTGCTTTCAGACTTATTTTTGTGGTCTAGGAATGACGTGATTATCCTAACTATTAGACAAAAAAAAAAACTCACTTTTGTGTTATTTTCTTAGATAAAAATGTAAATTATAACAATAACAATAATACGATATGCATACATAAAAATAAGAGTTCACCGAAACATGCTTAAAAAAAAAAGTTCACCGAAACAATTTTCTATTCTATAATAACTACTGATGAACTTAAGAAAAAATATATAGAATTGAAGTGCATGTCCATTAATATAAAAAAATATAGATAAATTATATATTTAATCCATGTATTTTTTATGAAATTAAAATTTAATTCATATGATTTAAAATCTATAAATTAGTTTTTATGATTTGGAAAAAATTTAAATTGAATCTTTATAATTTGATAAAAAAAAAATTTATGTGATTGTTGACAAATTAAGTACATATATGTATAAGATGTTATTTTAATTACACCATCATTTTTTATATATGCATAACTAATTTCTACACATTTAATTTACCAACGACTACTAGAAATAAAGCCTTTTTTTTTTAATTTGATCAAATCATAGAAATTTAATTCTATTTTTAAAATTATAGGGATTTAATTATAATTTTCTTCCAACTGGAGAGCCTAAATTTTAGATTTTGAAATTTTAGGGACTAGATTAAGGTATCAACTTTATAGTTTGTTCCTATTTTTTTTTTTTTTTGAGTACTATAGTTTGTTCATTCTAAAAAAAAGAAAAGAAACTTTATAATTTGTTCCACAAATATAAACAAAAAATAACAAAATAAATAGATGGGCCTTTGAGCCGGGTAATAAAAAATGGCGCCCATTTATTACTTATCCATTTAAATTTCCATCCTTCTCTCTTCCCCGCTACTCTGGTAGGGGCTGTTTGTTTGACATATTTAAGTAGGAGTTAGTAGGAGTTATTAACTCTTCCTAAAAAACCTACATCCAAACGAGTTTTTATTAACTCTTCCTCATTTTTACTTTTAAAAATAACTCTAATTTCTAACTATTCATTTTTAATAATTCATTTATAACTATTAAATCATTTCTAATAACTTATTTTTAATCATTCCTTTCAAATCAATCAAAATAACTCATTTTTAACTATTCATTTTTAATCATTTCTTTTTTAACTACTAAAAATAACTACTCATTTTCAAATCTTCATCCAAACAAGATTTTGACTTTTAACTTCTCTATACAAAAACTACATCTAAACGAATTTTTGACAAAATTTTCAATTTTTAACTCCTCAACATAACTTATCAATATAACTCCTTAACCTAAAAACTATCTAAATATGTCAAACAAACAGCCCCCCGGGTTTCTTCTTTGCCAGAAGCGCAAAAAAGAGAAAAAAAAAGCAAAAAGAAAAATTAGAAAAAATAATGAAAAAAGGGTTTCAATCCAGTGAAAAGAAAAAAAAAGAACAATGTGAAATTCCACTCCCCAATTCTCTAATCCGTTCTTAATCTCATTGTCTTCCCCCACTTCCGAGAATAGTAATTTCCGAATTCTTTTATAAATCGGTAATTTTTTTTTTCTTCAGTAATTGGGAAGGTTGGTGGGTTCTCAGTAATTTCTTCAAAGAGGTTCGTTTTGCAGAGATTAGCCATGAATTCTGGAGATCCATCAATGGCGTTACTGGCTGCAAGTGCTGGAGATACTGTGAAATTATTTGATGTCTCTGTTCATTCCAACGATCTGGGCGATCCGTGCACTTTGAGCTACACTCCTTCGCCGGGTTTTCAAGTCAATTCAGTGAAGTGGAATCATACAAGTGAGTTGTTTACATTCTTTTTCTCCCCTTTCAATTACCCTTTATTGGGTTTTTGTTTTAGATTTTTTTTTATAGGTGGGGTTGGTTTATTTTGCTACATTTCTTCTATTCTCAGCATTTTTTTTGGGTAATGCATTTGTGTTTTTGTAGAAATGGAAGTTTGTTTTGGTATGAGTTTAAATTTTGCTATCATATTTTGGATTTTTCTGCTATTTACTGGTTGGTAAGTTTGATATTTTAGTACTCCGATGCTGGTTCTGTTTTCTGTTGATTTAATCGGGATTTTATTTTTGCAGATTTGGTTGTGGCTAGTGCCGGAGATGATAAGAAGATCTCCTTGTGGCGTAAGAATGGTCAGAGCATGGGCACCATTCCAATTGCTGGTAGTGATAGTGGAGATAACATAGAGGTCAGTTGGTTGTTTAATGCAGTGGTAGCATCTTTGTTATTTCGTTTTTTTGGATACTAGGATTTAGAAGAACTGAAGGGAGTGTTTTCTTTTAAACCCTTAGTGTTTAGACCAGCACGCGCACCTTGATTATTCACAGGGGATAACCCGCACGACCCAACAACATTTGGGTTAAATAAACCCATAAGAAATTAATTTTTAGGTAGATGGTCATCATGGATCAAACCTGGTTCCTTAAGGCCCTCTGGACCATTAGTCCAACGAATGATGGTTAGCTCAAGGGAATGTTGGGATGTGTTTTGAATTTTCATAATGGTCGAGTAATTTGTTTCTGAACATAACATCCGTTAATGCTGTAGTTTATTTTAGTTCTGAATGATGTATGTCAAGTGATGATTCATTGTTTAGTTTATTTATGGCTAAATGTTTATACAGGAATCCATATATTCTATAAGTTTCAGCAACAAGGTATCGAGGTATATGTGTACTGGAGGGAGTGGCCATGTTGTAAGAATATGGGACTTGCAGAGAAAACGGTGTATAAAATGGCTGAGAGGACATAGCAACACTATAACTGGAGCTATGTACAATTGCAAAGATGAGCACCTTGCTTCAATCAGTCTTAGTGGTGATCTTTTACTTCACAATCTTGCATCTGGTGCAAGGACTGCCGAACTTAAAGACCCCAATGAACAGGTTGTCAAAGTATATTGCATCTTAGTTCACTTTTGAGGTTTGAAACAGATGATCTGATTTTCAATTAAATGTCCTTTCTGATGGCTGTTAAGACCAGGTATTGAGGGTGCTCGACTATTCTCGTATGAGCAGACACCTTTTGGCAACTGCAGGTGATGATGGAACTGTACATCTATGGGATACCACTGGCCGCAATCCTAAGGTTGAGCTGACTATCTTGTTGTAGAAATACATGGCTTATAACTTATCCTTAAAGTATAAAGGATTGCTACGGGTGGATATTTTTTGTGGCCTTTATAATACTCGCATCTTTCATGTTTTAAGACATTTGAATGCCTTTGTTTCCACTGTAAGTCACTAATAATGATGAATATATTCCATTTGTTATGGATTTCTTTCTAGTGGTTCTTTAGAAATCGACCTGATTAATTCTTGGATGGATGAGGGGACGAAAATAAAATTTCCATTGTTATTTTTTTTCTTTGTTTGGGGCGTGGATAGAATATTTGTCATTTAAAGTACCAGATTTTAGAAATCTTCCATTCAGCACTTGAAAGTATGAATAACCTTTCAAAACTTTTATTAGCATTTGGTACTATATAGAATGTATGTATTATTTTATAATGTTTCAACCATTATTCTTGTCATTAATTAAATTTGGCCTGCCTTGTTATATTTCATTATTTTCTGGTGTTGACATGTTATGTAATGACTCTATATTTCATTCTGTTTTTAGGATTTATGTTTCACAATAATGGAGTTGCATACTTTTGTTTTGTAGATTTCTTGGCAGAAACAACATTCTGCACCAACTGCTGGCATTGGCTTCTCACCATCTAATGACAAGGTCTTATTCTTATTCCTGATTGATCAGTAGGAAAAACAATAGAGTGGGAGGTTTCTCAGTACGAGTAAAATCATTCAAATTATCCGTTCCTCATTACAGACTCTTGCTAGTGTTGGGCTGGACAAGAAGTTGTACACTTTCGACTCAGGATCAAGGAGACCATCTTCTTTCATTTCTTATGAGGCACCCTTCTCAACAATGGCTTTCAGAGATGATGGTTTGATACTTGCTGCTGGAACAAGCAATGGACGTGTGGTTTTCTATGATGTTCGTGGGAAGCCTGAGCCTTACATTGTTCTTCGTGCTTTTAGTAATTCAGAGGTATTCCCCCTGTGTTTTGTAGAATCCTTGTCTGCTCCCTAAGTTGGTACACTTTGCTGGATTTTTCTTCTCCATTATGTTGTATAAGTATTGCTTGCTGTAGGCTCATGAATCATAAGTTTTGTTCATAATTTCATTTTTTCCATCTTCAGTTTTTGTTTTGTTTTTTGTTTTGTTATTTATTTATTTGTGCAATACATATGGTATTAAGAGAAATTGGAAGCAGCCTTTAAAACAGTTTTTGTTGGTTCATGTGCTAATGAATATAAAACCCACTCCAGCCCATTATTACTTTTTTTCGTTTTCAGTATTGATTGACTGCTAGATTTACTAACTATTTGCAGTACACACTTCAGGCAGTTACAAGTTTATCATGGCAAAGGTTAAAACCTGTCATTGTAAATGAAGGGAATTGCCCTGCTGAGGTGGCTCTTTTGGGAGGTGCCGTTGAAGATTCAATTCTCATGCCTGACCCACTTCCATCTGTAACTACATCCACCGTTGCGCTGTCTACAACAGTATCCAGTTCTCGGAATCCTGGCCGTTCAGGTCCAACTTTTGAAGCTTCACTGACAGAAACTTCCAGCACAATCTCAACTGCAGAGGAAACACCATATCGTAGCCATTTGCGGCCTGGGGGAAGCTTAGCAAGATTACATGCTCCTCGCTCCAGTTACAACTTTAAGGATGATATGGAGGTTTTTTCTCCTCTTGTGGATGTTCAGCCAATTACACCTTCTCTAGATAAGTTGTGGGATGACCACAATGGTCAGAAGAAGGACCATCCATTTGACAAGAAACCTCTATCTTCGCTGTTTTCTTCATCAGGCAGGAGGTTCTCTTCTATTGAGGATGGGGCAAGTGATCATCCAATATTTAATTGGAAACCTTCATCTTCCAAACAGGTATAACTAATCTTTTCCCTGCCAGTTTTTTCTAATATTTGCTAAATGAAAGGTCTTTCTGTGCAAGATGCACTGACACTTTGCCATAATAAATGCTCATTGTACTTGGTTTATTTTTAGTATTCTAGATCACCTTTCTGCAATCTCTATTGCCTTATAGTCCAGAAATATGAAGCTAGATAAATTTGTACTGAGTGAGTATGACAACTCTTGAGTTGTTATGCCCCATTTAGTATGCATTTACTTTTCACATTTGAGGTTATGATTTTCAGGCTCTTTTTATTAAACCAATGAAATCTGGCGAGTGTTTCTGTTAGAACTCCAAAGACTTCTAATGTTCTTGAAAGGGGTAATGTAGGTATTTTGGGTTGGGGCAATTGAGTAATGTGTTGGGAATGGCCCTCGGAGAATTGGGGAATAATAGAGGGGTATATGGGCAAATAGTTGGGGAGTTAGTTAGAGACTTATAATTATAAATAGAGAGCTTATGTAAGGGGAAAGACATGCATATTTTGAATGATTCCACTGTGGGCTACAAGAGATGATTCTCTAGAGAGAAAGGGAGGTTTCAAGTCCTATTCAAATGTGAGTTATCTTGTAGTTGTTTCTTTTATTTCGTAATACAACTCGGATCCTATCATAATGTCCTTGTGAGGTATTTTTTTTTCTTCGCTTTTTTGTGGAACAAGGTCCTTGTGGGTATAAATAGTGAAAGGAGAGTTATGGGAAGGGGTATGTGGGATTTGTCTAAGGTTGAGGAACCTTGAGGGAGTGGAGTGGTCATTGGTACTCTCAACCGCACCGGGTTTGTTCTTTTGGTTATCATTCTATTTCCTTATTATTACCTTGTAGTTCTTTTCATTGTTCATCTTAATGTATGCTCACTGTATTGTACAACTATTGCGATTATAGTGTAATGTCATTATTCAAAAATTTGTGTGCTTGGGATCTTTCTATTTGTTAAAGTTTGGTAAGGTATTAAGGTACCTAACAGTTTGCTGTGGGAGTCAATGCACAGTATGAGAAATGGTGATTTTAGTCACTAATACTTGATTTTTTGGCAGGATGATTCTCGATCTTCCTCTGGACAATTGGGTTCTACTCCTGCTCCAACCTTAAATTCTAAGAACGAAGACTCAGCTATTACTCCTCCTGAAGCTTGGGGTGGTGAGAAATTATCTGATAAATTTGCCCAACTGAGGCAGCCAGTGACTTTACCATCACGTTTTTCGATGTTGGCTTCAAGTTCGAGTAGTCAAACATCAAGCTCAATGATTTCTGGATTACAAGATCCGTCCTCATCAGTTAGCCAAAGCAGCATCACTTCCTTGACAAATTTGAATTTCAGCTATCCAAATTTGCGCACAAAAGATATAATAACCTCACAGGAGGTTTCATTGTCAATCCCTGAACACTTTTCTACTACTGCTGCATCTTTGTCCCTTGGTCCCAGAGGAACCATTGGACTGAGCAACCAAGATTCACCTAGGATTTCAACTATGACCCTTCCTCGTCGATTTTCTACATACGCGGAGAGGTTAAGCACCACTTCATCTTTCAGTGATGGTCTTCCAGTTAGCTCACCAAAAACAAAGAAAATGGGTTCTGAGACCAGGGAAGAGGTTTTGAATAGCCTGTCAAAGTTTGATGCATTATCTGTTAACGAATCAGGGATTCTTCCTGCAATGAACGTATGAATCCTCTTCCTAATTAAATATTTTTGCATGTTTTGCGTTACTCGGACTTTTAATTCTAGGCACTTCTGATTTTCTTGGGTAAATTAACAAAGAATTTAGTCTTTATGATTGGAGAAAGTTGAAATTTAGTTCCTGTGGTTTGGAGAAAGTTAGAATTTAGTCCCCATAATTTTAAAATTAGAATTCAGTCTCTATGGTTTAATAAAACCTAAGAAATAGTCCATGTCATTCGTAATCACATGCGGTTTTTTTGTCCAATCAGTTATTTAACTCACATTGTCATTATCGACATATGAATAGCTAACTTTCACATATTTAATTTGTCAATGATTACAAGCAAAAATGGCCATTTCTTTAAGTTTTATCAAACCATAGGAACTAACTCTAGTATTTAAAACCATAGAGACTAAACTCTAACTTTCTCCAAGCTATGAAGATTAAATTTTAGCTTTTAAAACTATATGGACTAAATTCTAATTTTCTTTTAACTTCTTAGTATACGTTTTAGTACTTTCTAATTATGATCATTTTATGGGGGTTACTTGCATGTATTTTTGTCACTTGTTTGTTGAAATGGAAAATGCTGGTCTCTGATCTCACTATCTGTGGCAGGGAGGATCCTTGCAACCACAAAAGGCATTGCAGACGGATGCCCAACAAGGAAATTCGTTTACGCTTCAGCTGTTTCAACGCACGTTGGAAGAAACGCTAGACTCCTTCCAGAGATCGATACACGACGACATGAGGAACCTTCATTTAGAGATTCTGAGACAGTTTCACATGCAGGAGGTACATGAGATTTCAGTTCATATACCACCAAACTAAAATGGGGTTTTTGTCATTTAGTCTTCATTTGCTCTGGTTTCATCTCATTTATATATCTCAAAACCTTTGCACAGATGGAAATGTCAAGTGTGATGAGCTCCATTTTGGAAAATCAAGCTGAGCTGATAAAAGAGGTCAAGTCTCTAAGGAAAGAAAACCAGCAGCTTCGGGATTTGCTTGGATCTTAGCCTATATCAAACACTGATTGGTTTTCGTTTCTTTTTTTGAACGTGTATATAAACATGATTTTCAGCTCATCAAAGGAATATTGTTGTATTTCTTGGCCTACATAATCACTGATTGTATTCATTTAACTGAGATAGTAGATGCATTTCTGTGAGTTTTTATTTATGGTGCAGTTCAAGTTTCCTTCTTTGTTCACCACTGAAATGTGAAAATTTAGGTTCAACTACAAATTTGATTTTTGTGATTTGAATAAAATTAGAATTTAATCCGTGGAAAAATTTCATAAATAGTCATGATAAAACTCTCAAATCTTTTCATAGCCCAACTGATTTTACATTTAAGTTCTTTGACACACCTTTTCATTATTGTATAAAATATATTATTATATCGAATAGAACTAAAGTTCCCACTTGATCACGATTCATTCAAACATTATATTTTCGAAAAGTTAGAGATAGGAACACAAATGTTTAAAATATTATATTTTTGAATAGAACTAAAGTTCCCACGTGATCACAATTATTTAAAACATTAATTTGTATTTTGAAAAATATTATATAAAATTAAGTTGAGAGTCAAATATTGATTTTCAAGATTGAACCCGTGGAATTAATTAAATTATAATAACATGCCAAAAAAAATTTCAATAGATGATTACTATTAGTGTTGATTATGAATTTTAAAATTTCTCTAATTGTTATTCAACTAAAAAGATAATGGTGTTTTATAATTTTTATATTTAAAATCTTTTAATAAAGGTCTATATGTTTAAGATTGGAAAACTATCATCAACTTGTCTGGGTGGTGTAGTCGGTTATCACGCTAGTCTCACACACTAGAGGTCCCCGGTTCGAACCCGGGCTCAGACATATTTTTTACCCCAATTCTTTTTTGGATTTCATTTTATGAATGGGCTTTTGCCTTCCATGCGAAGAAAAGATGAACAATTAGGGTTCAAACTCAGATGATTCAATTTCTGATACCAGCTAGCGGTTTCATCGATTCAATTTCTTGATTGCTTTCTTGCTCCATGGACGAGACCTATACTAATCTCCCCACTAGCCATTTGCTTGGCTCAGTCCCTGTATGGACCTTTTCACACAATTTTGGTTCTTTTATGTTGTCTACTACTTCAATTGACAACTGATTCATGCTTTTTCTATCTGGGTGTTAATAATATCTTCGTTGTTCTTGCTTCGTAATGTGATCGGTTGCAATCGTTTGTATTTGTTTGCGTTTTTAAGATAGTGAATAAGGTGGAACTTGAAAGTGCATGGTTTGGTAGCTTTTCAAGGAAAACGGATGAATGATGGGTTCTCTTTGATGATATTGCTGTTTGTTTTTTTATTTTTTTGGGTGGAATCTAAAAAAACGAACAATCAGTGAATAGTTGTTTTATATGAGTGCAATAGATGCGTCATTGGACTGAAATTAAATTGCTACTTCAATTTTGAGTCTTGATAATGCCTTCTTTCTGCAGTATATCTTCCGTTGGCTTGTTTGGTTTTGGCTTTTATTTGAAGGTTGAGCCCTGCCCCTTCTAGTTCTGCTGTGAACTGTTAGATTAGTGTTCAAGTTTAATGGGTTGGATTTCTTAAGATATTGAACAAATATAGAGTTTGCTAGATTTTGTTCTTGCAGGGTTTAGAAGACTGATGCATTTTATTGAGAAGGGAAACTCAATGTTATCATGTAATTGACGGAATCGGCTATTGTAGCTCGCATTCTTACCAACTTTGTAATCAACACTAGCACTTCTCTAATATTAAGTGATGCAAGTTCTATGTTCTACCTGCAGTTTGTAAACAAGCTTTTTGTGTGTGAGTGTGTGAGGGAGAGAGAGAGTTTGTCTTCTTGGTTGCACTTTGAATTTAAGTTAGATTAAATGTTTTTTATGTTTTATTTAGTTCAGATTTTAATTGATGGTCTTCTTTTTTCCTGTCTCCATTTTTAAAGCCTCTCAATCTTGAATATTTATTCTTTTTTTCCTCTTTGGATCAATAGGCTGTAATCAATGATGAGAAGAATCGTACAAACCATGAAAGTAAGTACAAATTTCAGTATCTTCTTATTAGTCATCTTATTTTATTTTGTGTTCTATGATAAGTTACTCTCTAAATTATTCTATTCTTTCTGTTAAGTTTTCTTATGAACAAGTTTACATTTGTTCTCTGATGACTAGATTCTTAATTACATGCAGCACCCACATCAAGTATGGAGACGTTTCCCCCCAGTAATGGAGGTGGCAGAGGGAGAGGTTATCAAACTCTTGAAAGTCCGAGTGGTACGCTAAAAGATTAGTTTCTCTCATATAGTAGATCTGCAAGAAATTTTCAAGGCTATAGAATATTATGTTATAATGGCTGCGCAATTAGTGAATAGTTAAAAGATAGTTGACTCTTTAGGTCAGCTTATGCCCGACCACCAAAACTATCCTCATGATTTAGACCTGACCCTACAACATTTGAATGTCAAGAAAACTTGTAAAAAATTAATTTCTAAATAGGTGGTCATCATGGATTAAACCCTTAACCTTTTGATTCCTTAAGACTCTCTTTGATCGCTTGGCCAACACGTGAGGGTTTCAATATGACTTTTCCATGTAGAAGTGGTTCTTTGTTTCAGTCAATTAATTTATTTCTTCTAAGAGCTAGATTTGGACTGTCCCCAAGGGGTGACACAATGGTTGAAGACTTGGGCTTTGAAGGTAGGCTCCCCTCAAGGTCTCAGTTTCGAGAATCACCTGTGATATTACTCCTTTGATGTGTCCCGGTGTTTGGCCTAGGGACGGGCGTGGTTACCCTGTTTCAAAAAAAAAAGAAGAAGCTAGATTTGGACTTACTAAAAGTAAAACATGAACCTAAATGTCCCTAAGGGGCAGCCTCATTGGTAAAGGCTTAGAATCTCCATGGTTGCCCCTTTGGAGGTCTGGGTTTTAAACCCAAGAGTGAGCGTATTTGGGATGGGCATGAGTGCTCCGGTTATGTAGAGGGGTGAAGCTCTGATCTCTGGTCATAAAATAAATGAACTTATATGGGTTGAGATGTATTGTTCTTTGTTTCAACTAATTAATTATTTCCTTTGTGCCTGAGATTTTTCTTTCTTGTTATCTTTTGTCTATAAAGGTTGAAACTGTGGTGTATCATGATTCATGACTACTAGATGTCAAAGCTCTTGAAACTAACCGTAGCAGCCAAATGTTTGTAAATTCGTGAATATTAATGTTAATCCACCTTTCTAGTCTCAGCTCCAATATCAAATGTTTTAGTTGAGGCCAGCTTGATTCTAACCCAAAAAACCTGTTCCAGAAAAATACTGGCACATTATAAGGCTCCTGAATATCTGATTTCTGTCAAGCATGCATTCAGGGTTGATTCTTTTCTTATGTTCAACCATGTATTTGACTCCACTTACTTGTGTGCAGAATCTCAGCAGCAATCATCAAATGACTGGAAGGGGATGTTTAGTGTATCATCTTACACTCAGTATTTCAATGTAGATACAGACGTTGTCGTAAATAGATTGATTAGTTCCTTGTATCCCATTGGTGGAGATTTTTCTAGCAAGATTGATGCAAACCCTGATCTGTGAGTTTTTGGTTTCCTCTTTTAGCCTTAATAATTTTTCTCTCTGTTTCTCTCATTGCTATGTGGTTATCTATGCGCGTTTGAACTCCTATCTTTTTATGTCCTTTTGTCTTTCAATTCTTTGTGCCTCTACCTGATCATTCAATAATTTATATGGGTGTTAATCTTGTTCTTGAAACAAAATTGTTTGATTTTGCTATGACTTAGATATGGGCTTGTGTGGATCACCACTACATTGGTCTTTGTCCTTGCGGCACTTGGAAACTGTGCAACCTTCCTCATGCAAAAGCGAAGTGGTCATGGTACTGCATGGAGCTTTGATGTCAACTATGTGAATGTTGGCGCTGGGTCTGTTTATGGTTATGCAGTCGTGGTGCCATTGGGATTTTACTTTTTGCTTCAGTACTTGGGGTCGAATTCTAGCCTCATAAGATTTTGGTGCTTGTGGGGATATTCTCTGTTCATTTTTATTCCGGCATCTGTGAGTTTCTGAAATCTCTTCTGCAGTTTTATTCTCTTCTTCTATCCATTAGACATAATCCATACTTTTCTTCACAGAATTCAACTGCAGTTTTATTTTCATCTTCTATCCATTAGACATAATTTCATACATTTCTTCACAGAATTCAACTTTTTTCATATCTTTACAATTTCCTTATTTTGGTACTCCAGTTTCTCTCTGCTTCCATATATTTTGAATATCTGGGTTTAGTAGCTTAGTGGATTTTGCACTGAGCTTATGATAAGAAAAGGAAACAACCACTAAAAGATTAGGTTTTTAGTGCCCAAGCTAGCTTATGCGCTCCTTGACTATTCTCAAAGTATAACTCTCTTTAACCCTACAAATATCAAGAAATTTGTAGGAAATTAATTCTCGATAGGTGGCCACTATAGATTGAACCCATAAGTTTTCCAAGGTCCTCTTGACCACTAGCCAACATATGATAGTTAAAGATTACTATTTGCCAAGACTAGACATTTTCGTTTTCATTTTCATTTTCAGAAGACTTTCATGACTTTTATTCAGCAAATATGTTTTAATGGCAATGTAAGTGCTTGATTTTTACATCTCTTTTTATTTTCTAGTTTATGTTGCTCATCCCGGTTGAAATTCTGCGATGGTTGATTATACTTCTTACTGGTGCTGCCTCGGCCAGTTTCGTTGCCTTGAACTTGAGGTCCTACATTGAGGGAAATGATCTTTCGATTATGATAGTTGCTGCCTTTTTCTTGCAAATGGCTTTGGCAATCTTCATCAAAGTGTGGTTCTTTCCTTAAGCTCGATCACTCACAGATTTTGCTGTCTTCAGACCATGTTGTTTTGCTTTGTTTCTGGGTGCTGACCTCTTAACTAAAGAATGATTTCTTTCTTGGTTGGTGTTGGAAGTTCTCGCCTTCTTGGTCACGCTAATTTGTACGACGAATCACAGAAAGGGATCGTGGGATCAACAGTAATGTTCTTTGATTGGTAGTGGTTTTTGTCATCAATTTGGTCATGGTATTGCTTGCAGAGTTCTCAGATGGCCGAAATCCTTCATGAATATTATTGTTTTAGGAGAACGGAGTATGTTTCTATTTCTTTGGTCTATATAGTTTCATCATAGTATTCCACTCGAACTGGGACGCCATTGTAAATACATGTTATACTCTACTCTGATCTGATGTAATTGAATTTGAATAGTTTTTACAGGACATAATGAGTTTCAATAGCACGGACTTGCAGCTCGATGTGTATATTTCTTGTGTTGTTGATGCCGATCTATCCATTTACTTATGGCAGGTGGCTAACCATTGTGCAAGTGCTAATGAGGTATAACTTTGAAACCTCCTCTAATGACATATGATATGATGTATAACTTAGTAATCACAGGTTTTCTAAGTGCAAGTTTTTTATGAGTAAGGTGCTGAGCCCTTGATGAAAAACAAATTGGAATAGAAATTTTGTTAAGAATTCCAAGGCAACTTTAAGATTGGGGTGGTGTAGTTGGTTGAAGTTGTAGGTTTGAAAGAATGCTTCCTTCAAAGTCCGAAGTTTGAGACTTGTTTGTGACATTAATTTATAGACACAACTTTCGATATATTATTGTCATGCAGTCTAGAGATAGGTTAGGTAGTGGTTCAGTATTAGAGGAACGAAGTTTTGATCCCAATTATGATAAACTATTTTGAAGGTGTATATATGCATGGACCACTTAATGGTTTATAATATAATAATCCTTCTCATTGGTGTTAAAGAAATTTAACGGATATCATATTTGATGATATGATTTTACTTAGAATCATGTTTTTATATACTTTTAGATTTTGGTTAAATACGGGATTTTAATAGTAGATTTTCTAAAAGTGGTAATAAATATGGTAAATCATTTTTCAAAAAGAAAAGAAAAGAAAGGTAAATCATTAACGTTAAAAGGTAGATTTACAAGAACTTATTGAAAATATGATCTCAATCACAATTCTTTTTATACATTTTCTCGAATCTTCATCTCTTTTTTAGACACGGGCATAATTAAACTTATAAAAAAATATGATAAATATTACGTTTAAGAGTTTGCATTCGTCAATTGGCCTCCATTCTTTTCCTACCTAGCATTTCCAGTCATATATCAATTGATCCATTGAAAATCATGTATTATATTGCAAATCAAACCCTCGCTAGGTTTTCTGAATTCATGTTCAGTCTTTATTAAGTTCACTATTACACTCTTCATCATGGATTCTAAGGATCAAATCTCGAGTTTTGTTACCGATTTGCGGTTTAGTGAAAAGTTGTGAAAATAGTTAAGGTATAAATAAATTGGTATGAGCCAACCACTAATATTAAAAAAATGAAAAATAAAAAAAAATTGGCATTGATTTTGAAAGCAATGATAATTAGGAAAGAAATTTGGTAAGATTTAAGTATGCGCATGACCTCTAATTCTCCCATACTTAGTTGTTGAACTAAAAAACAAGTATGAACTAAAATAAATGGAAATAAAGGTTAGAGTTTTCCATATTTGCTTTATGGAATTCCATTTTAAACCATTATTTCAGACATTTAAAATGGTTTTTATATAGTTCCTAAAAAAAATGGTTTTTATATAGTTAGATTTGCAAAATCTGTAACTACCCGGATTTTAAAAGTAGATAATCTAAAACGATTCAAGCAAATCTTTCAACTTTACCTTTAATTTTTCTTATTTTTATGGTTTTATTTTTTGAAGACATCTTATTTTTATAGTTAATAATGACTTCTTATATATCATATATATTTTCTCCAAATTTTGTAGTTTTTTAGTTCTTTATTCTTATATTTTAATAAAATTGAAACAAAGCATAAAAACAAATTTAAAGTATATAACATTTTAAATAATTATCTTAGAAATGTACAAATTAGGTCCAAAAAAAAAAAAAAAAAATCAAACTTTAATAGCAGATTTATATTAGGGGGGTTTGATTTTTGGTTTTGTGGATGATGACACTTATAACTCCTAAAATAACACATCTAAATGAGATATAACAATCACCCAAAATAACAATACATTTTTAATCGTTCATTCATACAATTTCTTTACAAAGTTTGCATCTAAAAGTATTATTTGTTGTAATTTATAAACAAAAACCTACATTCAAACGAGTTATTATTATAATCTCAATTTTTAATATTTTAAAATAACTTATCGTTCTTTTAGTACATACAAATTGAGGAAGAAAACACAAATGGTATACATAGGGTAATACTATTCTCAAATAAGAACCAAATACCAATTTTTAAGATTGAACATTTGATCGAAACAACCCGCCACTGACCCTTCGATTAAAAATGACTCTATCCTTTGTAGTAAATTAAAATAAACTACAACTATTTATACAAACACTAAAATGTAATAATTGGTAGTTTTGACGGTGAATGTGACTATTATACTGAATCCTACAAAGAAACATGCAGCCAATAAAAAGCCCTTGTGTTTCATTGGTCAATGTGTCATACAATTATTTATTTATTCATTTATTATTTTTAATATATATATAAAAAAACCCTGATTTACTTTCTCGATTCTGCGCTTCCCTAAGAATTTAAAATCCTATATATAGAGATTAAAAATCACTTTCTTGTTTGTTGAGTGACTGACTGGCTGGCTCTACACTTCCGTCATGGACTCCATGGATCGTTCTCGAGCTTTTCTTCAAGATGTCAAGCGCATCGTTATCAAGGCATTGTTCAAAGCTCTTCTGATTCTGTTTTTATTTCGAACTTCAAATCTTTTTGGTTCCACAATCTTGTTCTTGTTTCTTTTATTTTCGATTTGGTTGAAATCTTCGTTTCTATGCATTTCTGCCTATTCGATTCTCAATTTTTCCTACCAGGAATGATCATGCAGATTACATTACGATTTTGAATCACGAAACCATTGATAATTGAATGTTGTGCTTTTGGTATTGAAGGTCGGGACCGCGGTCGTAACGCGGAGTGATGGAAGATTAGCCCTAGGCAGACTAGGAGCATTGTGCGAGCAGGTGTTTATCTTACACTCATAACCTAGTCTTTTTACGCTGATTGAAAATTTTATTTATTTTTTCAATATAAGGAAATGCAGATTAAGGAATTGATCTCTCAAGAATACGAGGTTATTTTGGTTTCGTCGGGTGCTGTTGGCATCGGTCGGCAAAGGCTCCGGTATAGGAAGCTCATTAATAGCAGGTACTTTTCTGCCGGATATGAGGACAATGGAATTCGATGGAGTCTGGAAATTAATTCATGTTTTGATCTAAATATGTGTATATGGAACTTTTGGTTGAAAAGATATTCTAAGATTGTTCTATGGAAAATGTAGTTTTGCGGACCTTCAAAAACCACAATTAGATCTTGATGGGAAGGCATGTGCTGCTGTTGGTCAAAATAGTCTTATGGCTCTCTATGACACATTATTTAGTCAGGTGATGACCACTCTTAATTATGTATGTATATATACACATATATATATATATTTAAAAATTTCACTCAAGAATTGCTTCGGGCTATTTAACACATTTGTTTAGCTAGTGACATTACTCCTTCGGTGTCTCCCGGTGTCTGGTCTAAGGACGGGCGTGGTTACCCTTGTTTCAAATTTTTTTTTTAACACATTTGTTTATTTTAAGCATTGGTTAGATAGCTGTTGGGTTACTACTATGTATTTCACTATTACTTGGCTATATTAAGACTTGTCAATAAATGGACTTCTGTTTGACATGTTCTTTTTGTTCTTGTTTGGCAGCTGGATGTTACATCTGCTCAGCATCTTGTTACAGATAATGATTTTAGGGATAAAGATTTTAGAAGTCAACTTAGTGATACAGTGAAATCATTACTCTCTCTTAAGGTCATTCCTATCTTCAATGAGAATGATGCAGTCAGCACTAGGAAAGCACCATATGAGGTGCGATACTTGCTATTTAACTATCTTTTGATCTGCTTTGGGATTCATAGTTTTGAATACGATTTTGAAAAATAATTGAAAGCCAACCATCATGAGTCTATTGATCAAGAGGGGTTTAAAAAACTAAAAGGTCACGGGTTCAATCCATTGTTGCTACCTACGTGGAATTAATTTCCTATAAATTTCTTTGACATCCAAATATTATAGGGTCATACGATATGTCTCTTGAGTATAAGAGGTGTGCGTAAGCTGGTTCGGACACTCATGATATAAAAAATAATTTTTTTTTTTTTTGAGATTACAACAATGGAGGGTGGGGGATTGGAACCTAAGACCTTATGGTCATTAGGTGTATATTGATGCCGCTGAGCTATGCTCTACTCTTGTTGGCATATAAAAAATAAAATAAAATTGAAAGCCTCCGTATTGCTTTCTGATCTCTTTTTCACTTATCTCACTTTTTGTGTGTGATAACTCCTCAGGATTCTTCTGGTATATTTTGGGACAATGACAGTTTGGCAGCACTTTTAGCTTTGGAGCTAAAAGCTGATCTTCTTGTTTTGTTAAGTGATGTAGACGGTCTATATAGTGGGCCACCAAGTGACCCTCACTCAGAGTTAATCCATACATACGTAAAGGAACTCCATCAAGGGGAGATTACCTTTGGGGATAAGTCTAGGGTGGGAAGAGGTGGTATGACTGCTAAAGTTAAAGCTGCTACTGGTGCTGCATATGCTGGCATTCCTGTTGTTATCACTAGGTATGCTTATATTTATTCATATTTCTTGTAATGTGCTCCATCTTTCTTATAATGTATCTAACTTTCTTTTATGAAATTTAAGCTTTTTTGTATATTATCGTACTTTGTTTTCAATTGTAAGTTATTCTTGTAAGCTCTTCGGGCTTTTGAAGATTTTTCTCCTTCATTTCATAATATCAATGAAATAGTTTCCTTATAAAAAAACCCCTAAATGTGGGGAACTTCAAGATTTAGTCCACCCATGTTTTTCCATCTCATATATAATATAGACACAATGGCAGGTTATTTCAGGTGTGGCAAGAAAAAATGTTATAACACATGCAATTGTGAAAAGCATGAAATTATTCCAAGTTTATAAAATGTTGCTTCTTCGAAACTGAATGTAGCCCGGGACAAATGGAATTTCCTTCTAAAAATGTTACATACTGAATGTTTTTTTTGAAAATGTTATACATACTGAATGTTGATTCAATTCAAAATGGGTTTTTCTATATTCATTTGAAGTGGATATGCTCCTGGGAACATCCTTAAGGTCCTTAAAGGAGATCGTATTGGTACCCTTTTCCATCAAGATGCTCATTTATGGGCCCCACAAAATGATGTTGGTGCTCGTGACATGGCTGTTGCAGCAAGGGAAAGTTCAAGAAGGCTGCAGGTAATTTCTTATTGCTTTGTATCTAAAGTTAGCATAATTTTTATACCTAGTTTATATTCCATAGGCAATCTCTTCTCAAGAGAGGAGAAAGATTTTGCTGGATATAGCTGATGCCCTTGAAGCAAATGAAAAACTGATCAGTGCTGAAAACGAAGCTGATGTTGCTGAAGCTCAAGAGACTGGATATGAAAAGGCTCTAGTATCACGATTGGCTATGAAAGCTGGAAAGGCAAGAACTGCGATTTCTTTTATTTTGCTGATTGTATGATTATGTTTTACAACTTTCATACTGCTGATTTGTTTCAGCATAAACCTAACACATTTACTCAAATGTATAACATTAGATACTTCCTTATAAAGTCTCAAAGCCTGTCTTTTCTAGGCGAATAGTGATATTAATTGTATATGAACAGATATCCAGCCTTGCCAACTCCATCCGTACACTTGCAAACATGGAAGATCCCATTGGTCATGTTTTGAAGACGACAGAGGTAACAAATTATGGGCTTTATGGTACATGAGGTAAAACGACACGACACGGACACGTAGACACATCATTATTTAAAAATGTAGGACATGGATACGTCGAGGACACGTGATTTATTATTTAGTTTTTATAATATACTATTAAAAGATGAAATCCAAAATATTTTAGTTAGTTATAAATTTATCCATAATAATATCTAAATATTAAAGTTTTATCTCAGTTTCCTTCCCTCCATTTTATTTTCTCTCTTTCTTTCTTTTTTTCATTTTAGTCCATCTATCTTCGATAGACATTATCGTCGACAGTCTCTACCAACACTACCCGTTGTCGTGTCATCCGCCATTGGAAACAAATAAGTCTTAATTAAGGTGTCCATGAAGTGTCTATGGTGTGTCCGCGAAGTGTCCGAAATTAAAAATAACAATAATAAAAGAGGACACGAAATTTTGAGTGTTGGACACGTTTTTGACGAGTGTCCGGAAGTATCGGTGTTGGACACGAGTATGACACGGATATTTTGTGCAAATAGAAGTGTCCGTGTTTCCTAGGTTTTTTTCAGGTGGACTGAAATTAAACCTGGTCCGATGGGGTTTTATTCAAAGTAGTTAAAAATATTTTTTTGACTAATGTAATGAAATGAGATATGAGCTCATCTCCCGAGTTGCCTAATCATGAGGTAGCTCTCTCAAACACATGCCTCCACTGTAGACCTTAAGTTGGAAGTACAACATCCCGAGAGTTTGGACTTGTATCTTTGTTACCTTTTGGCTCTGGCCCTAACACTTTCATTTAATCAATAAAGTTTTTGTTTCTTATACATAAAATTTGTAATGAAATGGTTGAGATTACCCTTTCAATAACTTAGAATTCCTGAATTTCTTCCTGGCATTGAATTTTTTTTCAACTCAAGAGTCGAGACTATATTTTTGCACTCAGGTTTCAGATGGGCTAATTCTTGAGAAAACGTCATCTCCGTTGGGTGTTCTATTGATCGTGTTTGAATCTCGTCCAGATGCTTTGGTGCAGGTTAGTAGAGCTGCTTGTGGAGAATCGAAGTGTTGCCTACATTGGGTGCTTATAATGCTGACTTTTTCCTATAATATTAAACCTTGAATTTTTGTTTACATAGATAGCTTCATTGGCAATCCGAAGTGGAAATGGTCTTCTCTTAAAAGGAGGAAAGGAAGCAAGGCGATCAAATGCAATATTGCACAAGGTATGTCGTTTCCTTCATTTGCAGGTTTTAATTACATTGATACATTGCATTGGCTTAATGTTTTTTTTTTTTGCACTATATTATAGGTTATCACGGAAGCCATTCCAGATAGTGTTGGTGGGACCCTAATTGGACTTGTAACTTCAAGGGAAGAAATACCTGATCTACTTAAGGTGCATTGAATTCTTACTTCTTATGACCATGGGCTAACTTCGTGGTCACCACCATCGGGTCAATTAAAAAAATTAGGGGCTGATGAGATACCTAGAACTTAGTATCCTATGGATTTTCATAGTTTAGTCATGATAAAAAATTTAAAAAATTCATAAACTTTTAGTTCTTCCACAATCGCATCATATATTATGGTAAAGCATTGATTTTGTTGTGTATTATTATAGAAAGTAATGAAAACTTAGTATGTATGAAAAGTCCATTGGATGAATAGAAGTGAAACTAAAGATACTAATTTTGTTTAAGTAAAAATCCTGAAAGTGAAGATAGCATATCTTATCCCAAAAAAAAAAGGTGAAGACAGCATAATTGTCAAAAACTTAAAACTCTTCCACGTCAGGCCGTTAGTTATGATAATTATATGTGATAATAATATAGTTCAGTTCAGTAGAAACAAAAAGATGAGTAAATTATATACTTTAGTTGAAGTGATTAATCATCAATCATGGCAGCTGGATGACGTTATTGATTTGGTGATCCCGAGAGGCAGCAACAAACTGGTTTCCCAAATTAAGAATTCTACCAAAATTCCTGTTCTTGGTCACGCTGGTAATATGGATTGAATCGACCATTCTATTTCATTATAGTTATCTTTTGCATTCTTTTTATTTTCATGAAACAAACCGTATAATGGTCGTAAAAACATGCGCTCTTTTCTTTGCAGATGGAATCTGCCATGTTTATGTCGACAAGTCTGCTAATTTGGAAATGGCAAAGAGAATTGTACTGGATGCAAAAATAGATTATCCAGCAGCCTGTAATGCTATGGTATATCATTCATCAATTAGCTTTATTTAATTCATTCTCCCCTTGATTTGGGTGATTATCTTATACCTAATTGAAAGTTTTTTTCTTACTAATTCATGAATTGGATTCTATTATAATTATCTTATTTCTTTATTGCAGGAAACTCTTCTTGTTCACAAGGACTTGGTTGATTCTGGTGGGATGAATGAACTTGTCGTAAATCTCCGTATTGAAGGTCTAACATCCTCCCTTCTTCCTCAGAAAGAATATGTATTATCACAATTAGTAGATAATTGTCTAGTCTTGCTGCAGTTTCTGTAGTGCATACCATTTTATTCTTATTTTTTATTCAACAACATTTGGAGTGGGAGGATTTGAACTTGTAACCTCTGGGTTACTAGGTTATATGCTCTTGTTGGCAGACTATTTTATTCTTTTGGTCACTGATTCCATCACAAGGAGTTAAAGTTTTAGAGCGTAATCCTAATTCCTAAATAACACATCCTTATCATTTGAAGAACAAAAAGGCTAAACATGTACTAATGATGAAAATATATGGCACATAAATAAGTTCAGCATCTGCAGATAATTTTTACTCTTTTTTTTTTTAGATTCAGATCATTTTTACTCTAATATACGTGCTACACTAGAAATATATAACATATATAAATTAAAAGACTAGTTTATTTTTTCTTTGGCAGGTGTTACTTTGTATGGTGGACCAAGGGCGAGCTCTCTGTTGAATATTACCGAGGCACAGACGTTCCATCATGAATACAATTCATTGACTTGCACTATTGAAATCGTGGATGACGTTTTTGCTGCCATTGATCATATACATGGATATGGAAGGCATGCTAATATTTCTTGATGAAATAGCCATTTCCAATTGCTAATTGTCATGCATTATTTGTCTATTGATCAATACTTCATATGTTGCTCATAAAAAAGTTTCTTTAAACTGGCAGTGCACACACTGATTGTATTGTTACGGATGATCGTGAAGTTGCCGAACTTTTCTTACGTCAAGTTGATAGGTAAGGTTTTCTCTTTACTTTCTTTGGCAGTCCTCCAGCTTCCTACATTCTTGCATGATATTTTCATGCAAGTGAGGGGTCTATTGTATTGAATAATGGTGCTTTCACTTTGATGGCTTATTGATACTGTTTGCTATGTGTTTCTAATGGTAGTGCTGCCGTTTTCCACAATGCGAGCACACGGTTTAGTGATGGAGCTCGATTTGGTCTAGGTGCTGAGGTACGAAATGCTCTTATAATTGTCAGATATCCATACGGTTATGCTTGTTGCTTGTTTTTTACACATTCATTGTTTGTAACAGGTTGGGATAAGCACAAGTCGGATCCACGCACGGGGTCCAGTAGGAGTTGAAGGATTGTTAACAACCAGATGGTATGGACAATCATAGTGTTCTAAGTTTTGAGTTTAGGGTTTAATCCATAGTAACCATCTACATAAGTAACCATCTACATAGAAATTAATTTCTTACGAGTTACCTCGACAACCAAATATAGTAAGGCCTATAAGAATAGTCAAGGTGCACATTAGCTCACAAATATTTATAAAAAGAACCAATATTAAATGCTTGCTCAGGCGTGTCTAGGCTCATGGCGTAGGTCTAGTGCCTCACCTTAGGTGAAGCAGAAATATAAACAAGTATGGTATCAGCAATGTACTAAGTTTGAGTATAATTATATGCAGGATTCTTAGGGGAAGCGGGCAAGTTGTGAATGGTGATGCAGGCATTATTTACACACACAGGGAGATCAAGATTGAGTCGCGTGTTGTCGATTGAATCCAGCCCAAGAATTCGGGCTGCTATTTATGAGTCGGGTGGAAAATGTACAAAGAAGGGTTATTATTTTCCCTTCGAGATTAAGTTTGACACTTGGAGACATAATGTGGTTTGATTAGAGTTGAGAAGCGGCTATTTTTTTTTTTTTTTTTTTATAATATTGGCCATTTCTATTTTGTAGCTTAGGACCTTTCTTCAAGAACTGGAAATACAGGTTTTAGTTGTAGCAGCCAGCTTGATAGGTCTTAAATCTTGAAGTACGCCCATTTGAATAGATTTGGTGCATTACCTTGGAATTGTTTTGTTGTTTACTGTTAGACAATTGAAGAGGGTTTGGCATCTAAATATAGCAGGAACAACATATACATCAGTCAGTGTTTGTAGTGCATTAACAGCTTAACAAGTAATAATTTTTAGAGTAAAATTCTTTGTCAAGCCTCTCATGAAAGAGAAAGCTATTTTAGCATTTTTTACAGGAAGATCTTTCTCGAAAAAGACCTCGGAGTCGAATATTAAATTGAATCTCTTGAAAGAAAAGAAAGCTGGGTGCAAAGTGGATAAAGGGAGATTTCTCTTTCTACAAAAGCTGCTAGCAAGGGTTTCAGACCTTAAGGGCATGTTTGGGCCCCCGTTTATGTAAACGGCCGAGTTGGTTATAATAACCCAACTGGTGTTTGCCCCACCGTTTATTATAAACGGTGGTTACCTAAACCTACGTGCCAGTTTATTTAAACTTACGTGTCCGTTTATCTACACCTTACATATATTACTTTTTGTTACATAATCAGCCCCCCAAACACAGTTTATCATAATGCCTGTTATAATAACTTGCCCCTCAAACACCATTTATAATAACCTACCGTTTATCATAACCCACCGTTTATCATAACCTTCCGTCTATAATAACCAAACCGGTGCTCCAAACGCACCCTAAGTGACTTTGCCAATAAGTCCATTTGTCGGTATGATAGAAATAACCGAAGATTTTACAATTAAGTTCACTCATGAGACTCGAATTTAAAACATCCAAGAAAGCATGCCTTGAAAGCTCCAAGCCTTTGAAGTTACCCTTTAGATCGAAGGCTTTTCATTAGTAAGTTGTATTTCAAATGCTCTTACTTTGAATGAACCAGAGTATTTGTGCTAAGACCCTTTATCAATATATTTTCAAGCTGTTGTGGCTGTTGGTATGTTGTCAAAGGCTGAAATTCAAATTTTTAAATTTTAACATAGAAGGAAATTTTTGTATTCAAATCACTGAAATATTTGCAATCTTTTTTTCAGTGGAATATTTTGTCGAATGGGGGCTTGATTTAGGAAACGATGAACATAGCCAACCACTGCCACCCTGCAGATTGTCTCGTTGTTTCGAGTATGTAAGAAATTTAAAATTAAATCAATAAAATAAGGTTTCACCATACTAGTGGATAAAAAAACATTTTTTTAATGGATAGAATCAATTGCTTAAGTTGGGAAAAGTTCCAATCTTATGTACAAATTTGAGATGGGGCCATATAAGAGACTGCTACATTGGAAGAGAAGAAAAAAAATGCTTAAACTAGAAGGGATTCCAAACCAATGATAAATCTTGCTACTGTTTTACAAAGCACTTTCATTCAAGCAGAAAAAGTAAAAAGAAAATGAAGTTGAAAATGGGAGAAGTTCATTGGCCAAAAGCCTTTATGCTTCAACAAAAGCTCTTGAGTTTGGTCAGCCATATCAAATACTCTTTGCTGTCTTTGTTGATCATATACTCATGCAAGAAGTTTGTTGTGCTCGGTTTAATTCCTCTAATCTCCAAATACTTGTGGAATGCCTTCTGAAGGTTCTCATCCAGATCACTGACAAGAAAAATGGCAGAGTAGATATGATCATCATCCATGGTCACGGACACGAGATATGGACAACAACATGCCATTTTGTGAAAATAGGTACTTGGACGCGTTTTTTTAAAACAGGACACGCCTTAAAGATCATAGTTTTTTTTTACTAATTATGAAAAATAACAAAAATTAAAAATTAATTAGCATTTGAATTTAACCCACAGTTACGTGAATGAATTTATATAAATCTAAACAATACTTCACTATCCTTTCAATGCCCACTAAAAACCCATACAAAATTTTTTAGAAGAAAGCCCAACTCTTATCCAAAAATATTTTAGTTATTCCCTCATTTCCCTTCTATTCATTCTATTTTTTTTTTCTCTTTCTTTTCCTTTTTTTAACATTGTCCATCTAACATCTCTGCCTCATTGGCATGTCATTGCTACTTGAAAATGTATAAGTTTTAAATAGTGTATTTGTGAAGTGTTTGTAGCGAGCTTTCAAATTTTTTTCTAAAAAAAATATTTAAAAAATTTGTGTGTCGGACATGTGTCTAGAAGTATTCGTGTCCGATACTTTATAAAAAAAACAAAGTGTCAATGTGTAAGGACCTCAATTCCTATAAATGTTCTAGAAAGGGCAAATTGGGTAATTCCATAAATAGGATATTTTATTGAAGGGAAAGAGGAAAGCTCTTGGGGTATAAATATTGTAAGGAAGGGTTTAGAGAAAGGGCAGTCTTATTCTGGTGGTGGCTAGGTCTGAGGACTTGGAGGAGGGATTCCGGTGCTCTCGAATACACCGGTCAGCTTATCGTTTTCTTTATTATCTTGTCGTGCTATTTCCATTAAGTTTGTATGGAAGTAAGCTTTGGATTATTAATGGTATATGAAATATAGTGTGTTTTCTACTGTTATCTCTATCTATTTGGTTGTTGTTTTGTCCTGCGTATTATTGGGAACTTGTTAGGTATCGGATACCTGACACAATGTTTCCTAAATCATCATGTACTAATGAAAATTTAACTTGGAAGCTAAATAAAGCTAAAAGAGCTTAGATGTAAATGCTTACTGGAAATCAGGGCCTTCATAGGCAATTTGATCCTCAGAATGATCCGGATGTTTAACTATCAAGCTCTCTATGGAAATCTCCTCAGGGTAAGCGCTGCAACTAAACTCTAGGGAAGGTCCACTCTTCTTAGAGACACTAACAACCAATGGGACACTAGACTGGTTTGCCTTCCTACCACCATCTTCTTCGTTGTCGTCGTCGTCATTGGCGACACTCATATTGTGACCAGTAACTAGATTAGGCATGTGAACTTCAACACTAATGACTTCATCTTGATATGTTCTCTTCAAAGTTATACTTTTCAAACCACGGCTATCTTGAATCTCAAATGGGAATCCTTGGGGAACTTCTTCAACCTGTCAGATTAAAGAATGTATTGCATGATCATAAGTTAAGGTTAACCACCATTTACTGAAACAAGAGATTTATGGATACAGTTTGACAACAAAATAAACGAAAAGAAACGGCTTCAAATAACAAATATCACAGCTAGAGCAATAAAAAAAGTTCTCTTGTTGAAGCAAGTCATGCCTATCAAACTCATTACTCAACCAACCACACTCAAAGGAATAAATCAATAGCTTTAGAGAATGTATTTTATTTATATCCCGAGAGAAAATGGTATTAGACAGGCTATACAAATTACAAAATGGACAAAGAGGGAAGCAGAGAATTACATACGGGCCAGCTTACATGCAATTTGACTATTGTCACGATACAAACCGCCAGACCCTATAATATTTAGTTGTCAAGGAAACTCGTAGGAAGATTAATCGGTTCCCTAAAGCTCTCTCTTGACCACTAGACCAACTTAGTAGAAAATGTTTAAAAGTTCGGAAACTAAAAGTTGATGGAATGGCTATTAATCTAACTAGTTTACTTAACAATCAAATGTAATTGGGTTAGACAAGTCAGTCGTGAGAGTAGTCAAGGTGTGAGTAAGATGCTCGAACACTCACCCTATTGAAAAAAAAGTTGGAGATGGAAACCTCTCCATACTTATAAATACATTAGATAGTGTGGACATTCATCTCAAAATCAATTGACGATAGTTCACCTTTCTTATATATTGTGATGGGGTCTCCACTCTTTCCGAACAAACAAGGTAGTCCCCTCCAAACCAAGTTGAAAAATCATAACAGTAACACAAACGGTGCAGCAGTGCTCAGACAAGTAATGTACGTAGTAAACACTAAACACAGCAATTCTTTCTCATAATAGTTGAAGCCATTACAGCCATTGTATCTCAGCGATAATCACCAAAAGAATTACCCCAACAAAGAACATAGAAATTGTCACAAACTCACCCGATTGTGGTCGTCAGTTTCGGAGGCGCATTTGATCTCAAAATCAACCACCCGTAAGAGAGACTCGTCGGAACTCGAAGAAAACTGCCGGAAAGAGCTCAACGAGGGACCCGAAAGCGGCCGGCAACAGAAATTGGAGAGATTGTTGAAGGCATTGAAGATGGAAGAACTGTAAAATCGACCCGCTAATGGGCAAAGCGAGGCGGCGGATTTTCTGACAATGGATGTAAGAGCCATTTTTTTTTCTGTTCAAAGGTTCGATGAAGAAGAACAGAGGATTTAGGGTTTAAGAAAGGGTTTCTGACAGAGGCGACTATTTCAGGGGTATTTTGGGAAATTGAACCACCATAATATTTTTCTCCCAGAATGAGCTCTTTTTCTTGGGCAAATCAAAATTTCCGAAATTGTACGACTGACCCTTAATTATGAATTTAATTTCCCTTATCTCTTTAAAGTTTAATTTCATCCATCAACTCTCTAAAGTGTAATTAACTAATATAGTTATAATCTAACCTTTTTAATTAGATTACTTGATTAAATGTTGCAATTAGTTACATTTATTTAATTAATTTGGACTTAAGAAGGAAACAAAAGCCTATTTGCAACACTTACTAAAAGTACATAGTGATGATGGTGTAAAAAACAAGTATATACCGATGATTTGATTGGTTGCAATATTTATCGATGTTGATAGGCCGATTAATAATTTTACAAATTTGAAGGTGTGAATTATGATTTCCACACTTAATAAAGTTTAAAGAGCTATATTTTTTAAATTAGAAGTTTGAAGAGATAATTACACTAATTTTTAGAATGTAGTGTGCACTTTTTTCATTTTTTGAATTACTGTACCCAAATATAAGTGATTTGTTAAATCAATAACTACTTATCACAATTTACAAATTTTATGTTGATTGCAAAAACACTCAACAAGTTAAAATTGATTGACCAAATAAAAAAATAAATAAAAAAGGGTGTAATCCTAACCCTCAACAAATTTTTATGGGTTAATTAATTAAATTACAAATCTAAAGATGTAATTGAAACAAGCAAATAATTTATGGCCTAGCAAATAAATGAGGGTATAATAGTAATTCCGCCAAAAGAATAAAAAAAAAGGAAAGAAAAAAAAAGCAAATACGGTATTTTGTGTTGAAAGGGATCGACCAAAAGTTTTGTCGAAAACCCTATACATACATACATACATACATACATACATACATACATACATGCATACAATACAAAAGAACCAATTTTTTCAAACCCCGTGAATCGGTGAGTGGAGGAGCACATCGGTTCACCGGAACGCAATATCACCACCAATGCGGTTGCGCCACGTCTCCAAGGTTCGGTAAAAGCACCGGCAAAGAAAATGGGTGACTGACAGACAGCTCTGAGTCAAACATGGAAAAAAACATTCCCAGTTGAGAGTCAAAGATCACCCAATTCCACCATTCAAATCTTCATCTTTTGTAATTCTGTTAGAAACCCATTTTAGAAATCAGTGTTTTGAATCTTCCCTTGTTTGGGAGATGTTTGGGAGTCCAGGAAGAATGAGCGGCTTGGCTCTGCGATGCTCGCAATGGCTGTTTGCTGCTGCGTCGATTGGGTTTATGGTCACTGCTCCTGGCTTCTTCAACTACACTGCCTTCTGGTACTTTTCTAAATCTACTTTCCCATTTCCCCATTTCTTTGTTTTAGCTAAGAAATGTTGTTTGATTTGTTGATTCACATATGTATCTACCCATTTACTGTTACCATTTGAGAAAGTTTTGTAAAATATGTTTATTTAACCAGAGCTGAACTCCATTCTGATGTATGAACTGATAACTCAGTGTTTACTCTTCGAATCCTCACTCCAAAGGTTGTTGAATTTTTTTTTAAAAAAACTATATTGGATTAATGGGGATTAATTTTTGTTTCTTTGGAAACTTGGAAATTGCAGCTTCATTCCAATATACCCAAGCTAACCAGGTTCGTCACTCGATAAGAGACCGGGAGATAACTACAAATTAATGTGTTTTAAACTTGGGACTTTGAGGAACATGAGTATTATTTCTTGGGAACATGAGGATTAATGGGGAACATGAGTATTGTTTCTTTTTCTATTCAAGTTTCTTTTTTGTAAGAGTTAAGCAAGAGCGTGAAGCTTCCTTTTATCTTCTTCATCTCTTTTTGTTATCCTCTTGAGCTTTGTATTTGGTATTAATGGAATTCCCTCTGGTTCGAAAATGGATGAAAGGATTTATCGTCAATCACTATAATTTTGTGTCTTCTTCCTCTTCCCTAGTATCTCGTGATTTGCAAACATTATTTGCTCGTTGTGATTACAACAATTGGTATCAGAATCTGGTTTTAAAGACTTGATTATAGTGAAGTTTTTTCTCTCAAGTTTTGATATTCAACCAGTAGGTTACTAGTTAGTTACTACATTTGGCCTACTTATATGGAACTTTGGATGAATGTCGGCCGGAGAAAAGAGTTGTAAAAACAAATGTGGATTAGCTGCTCAATCTTGGTCGGTCCAGTTGTATCGTGGGTGTTTCTGAAATTGGAATTCTAGTACAATAGGGAAGATTGAAGGCTTGGGTTTTGCAAATGTGCTCCCCTCAACGTCATAGGTTCGAGACTTACCTATGACATTAATTTGCAAATACCTCTAATGCCTTTGAAACAAAAATATTGTATGGGTTGCTTGGACCATTTCCTTTCTTGGGTATTATTCATCGTAGTGTCAAAGATTATTGTATTTAGTAAAGTCTATAGGGTTTAGGGTTAGGAGCCATGGCGCTTTCATTGTTCTTAGTATTACTTGTTAATTACAATACAAAGTTGTCCTGGTTTTTTATATGATCCAGACAATTATTTCGAATATATCGTGACTTATGTTTTCCATATTATGCAAGTTGTTCTAATCAGATGAACCCAATGTTAGAAAAGATGGAGGACAAATTTACTTCAAACTACATTATGGTTTTTAGTGCCTAATATGATAAGAATTCGCAGACTTATTGATTACATAAAAAATATAACGATAATATTGCAAATTACATTATCCCTTGCATCACGTTGTAACACGTCTTTTCATTCGTTATCTTTATTTACTTCATTCTTTTTATACTTGTGACTGTTTCGGCCAGCTTATGTGTACCTTAACTATTATTACAAAACAATTGAATCCTACAATATTTGGTTGTCAAGTAAACCCATAAGAAATTAATTCTTAGATAGGTTGCTATCATAGATTGAACTCATAACCTCTTAATTCTTCGAAGTCCTCATGGGTCATGACCATTAGGCCAATCCATGATAGCTAGCCTAGAAATATTTGTTTGGCACCAATCCATTCCTGCATGTGATGAGCTATTTTTTGAGCAACCCCGAGAGTCCATCCAAGCCATCACTTCCATTTCAGGGATACGAATTGTCTGCGTCTAGATTACGTAATGTTATTGTCATCCTTGGCAATGGTCCTTCAACGAGCTAACAGTTTGGGATCTTTGTTCTGTGTTTTGTGGTGAACAATGCAGCTACTGGTAGTCTAGTTGGCTAGTGGTAGTCCCTGTTCTCTAATGGGATTGCAAAAATTGTTGTTTGTATCCTCTACTTGCTTTGTCTTGGATTCCTTTTCTCCCAAAATAGTCTTTCATATTTACTTGCTTTGTTTTGTTTATTTGGGAGGGTTCGAATCAGCTTATGCGCCCCTTGACTTTTCGACAGCCGTCTGGCCATATTATATTTAGTTGTCTAGGCAACTCGTAGGAAATTAATTTCTAGATTGGCATCCACCATAGATTGAGCCCATAATCTCACTATTTTACGATTTTCATTGTGATTTTTTTTGGGACTTCATTTCTGTTCAGGTCTTGGTGGTAATTTGCAACTTAGGATAGTTAGGGGAACCCACATTTCCTGTCAATGTCATGAATGTTCAATGTCTGAAACTTTATGGTGCTGAAATTTGCTATTGAAGTTTTGAATACTCCTCTTCAAATAATCCTAATTGACCTATATTCACTGATTTTACTTTATCTTTTTATTGTTTTATGTGACTGCATTAACCTATAATTCTATTGCAAAGTGGTGCTTCTTGTCTAATTTTGGAACTATTTATTCTGACCAGTTACTTGATTGCTTCCATGGGGCTTCAAATTCTTTGGAGTTTTGGATTAGCATGCCTTGATTTGCATGCTTTGCGCATGAAGAAAAGCCTGAGGAATTCAGTTCTATTGTGTCTATTTGCTATTGGAGATTGGGTCAGTATCACTGTCTTTTTACTTGCCAAATACATGAATTTAAGTTTGTCATATTATTATGGACCAAAACTAGTGAATCTTGTTTATACCATTTTATGTTTTTGTTTTCATTTAGTATTTGCCCGTTGCCTTAACTAAGCATTTGATGTTGTGGGGATGGGTTTATAAATATTTATCACCCTATATGCATCGAGACATTGTTTTGGCTTTCATGGAAGTAACGAATTTTTATTATGAGAATGGAAGTAAAAAATAATTTTTTCATAAAAAAGAAAAAGAAAAAAAGTCACAAAAACTTTGCGCAACCATGGAACTGTAAAGTTAAGTTAGTTTATATAGACACACAATGAACCAAAAGGACATACAAAAAAGAACGTGTTGAATTATGTTAAATAACCAATCAATTGAAATACAGATATCAAGTTACAAATGCAATGTTCTTCCTCCTCACCAGGACCATATATTCTGCAGGATAGGTACGCGCAATAGGATCTAAGTTTCGTTGCCAATTCGAATCTCGACCTATAAATCTTATTGTACGCAAGGAAAAAAACAGTCTATTTTGTTGCATTTCTCCTGGTACTTAGTAGTATAGGTTCATGCTTTTGTTAATATCTTTTAGCTTAGTAACTTCATCAATTCATCTGTATATGAAGTGCAGGTTGTAGCTACGCTTTCGCTTGCGGCTGCATCGTCGTCGGCCGGGGTGGCCATTTTGTATTCGAGGGACTTGAACTACTGCAGTCTACCGCCTCATATTGCATGTAGCAAGTTTCAAGTATCAGTGGCTTTTGCTTTTATCTCATGGTTCCTACTTGCTATATCATCGCTAGTAACATTTTGGCTCTTGGGCACTGTATAGTAACAACTTCACACTTAGCCATTTTCTTTGAGGCTTTCTCCTTAAACGTCAATGAGTCTATAAATCTCTATCCTTTTATATCTATATAGCTTTCTTCAGCGTTCTATTCTACCTTGTCTTTTGTAAATTAATGATTTGTTTGCAAATGACCCCTTGTCACTTTTCAGATGATATATGGTTTGTGTGGTTTTAATGCAGTAGACCCTCTTATGTTCTTGATCTTTTCCCCAAAAATTTATCCACACGATGGTCCATCCTATAAGGTAAGTTGGTCTAGACAGTTACGAAAAAAAAAATTATTACGAAAGAACATTGATAGTGATTGCCCAACACATATATTGATAGTGATTGCTTAAATCATGAAATTAAAGTGTTCATTTTGTTTTAGTTTCCTATCTTAAATTAGAATGTTAGAACTTAAATACTAGAATATCTGGTACTATCTACTGAGTTAAAAAGATAAAAAAAAAAATGTTGATAAATACAAATCTTGAATTCTTTGAAGGACAACGTCAAAATAGTATAGACGCGATCTTCAATTTATGATATCCTTTTAAGATCTCAAGGATCAGAACTGACAAACAAATTTAAATGTAAAATTTGGAGAGAGTTTGGGATTTGGTGTCAAAGAGAGGAGAGAAAGAGGAAAGAGTTGGAATTTTCGAACTCTATATTTATTTTTAAGATATCAATATTTTTTCAACTCTTCCTTAACTTCTTTTCCAACATTACATCAAATCTTTTATTTATGTCACATCAAAAAAAAAATTTCTAATTTTCTACAATATATATAATACAAAATGCCTTTTATCCGACTTATCAAATATCACATAAACCTTTATCTAATTTTCAGCCACATCACATAAAATAAAATATATTAAATTTATTAATTAATATAAATATGCAATGATTACATTAAAACAAATATATATAAAATAAATACATTTTACAATATTTCCTCTCCAAAACATCAATCTCCAAACAATTTTCATATCTTTAAATCACTCAATTTCCTCTTCTTCTTCTACTTTCTCTCCTCTCCTCTTTTCAACTCCAAAATTCAATCACCTCCTAAATATATACCGGAAACAACCATGATCAAACAAGTGAGCAATTCATATTTCCCAGTTATCCAAAAAAAGCACAACAAAATATCAATTTAATAGGTAATGCAATATGCTATATGATATCAACTTTACACCACGAGTTCAATATGAACCACTGCGTACCAGAAAAGGTTCAATTCTAGAAGTGACAATTATTAAAAAGCTGGAGGAAAGAATCTTTCTTCAGAAAAACAAATTTGAAAATTAATCGATAAATTATTTGCCTATATACACAAAAATATTACATAGCATAACAACCATGACAAGAAACGCCCTTGATAAAGGAGATTGACCCTTCACTCACAGAACTTGAACTAGCAGATAACTGACAGAAATAGAAACTAGTAAATTTCACTCACAATAACCTTACGTTTCTGCTCCCAAAAAAGATTCCAATAATTTGCAAATACACGGACCTTTACATGACTATTTCAGGCTTCAAGATGCTAGATTTGATTTCTTTGTGCGGCAACACAACTCCACCATTGCTGTAAACTTCATCACCCACATGGACGTCTTCTCCGAGTATTGTCATATTCTCTACACGCGCCCACTGCCCGACGGTTGAATGCCAGCCTATGATGCTGCTCGATACGCAAGCATGCTTCTTGATGCGCACTCCGCGCATTACGGTGCATCGAGATAGCCTAACTCCTGACTCAACAACACAACCAGGACCAATGGCAACATCAGGCCCAATTAGACATCCTTCACCAATCTTCGCAGTCTCGTCCACCAGAACATTCCCTACAATGTGAGACCCAACGGCTAACTTTGATGAGGAGTTCTTTCTCAAGGAGTTTAGGTAGAGTCTAAGTCCTGTAATGTAATCTTTTGGCTGTCCAATGTCCATCCAAAACCCTGGCAGTACCATTGCAAAAAGCTTTTGCGCGGCTGCGATTTGAGGGAACACTTCTTTCTCAATTGATGTTGGCCTCAGTTCGATGCGGTCCAGAACAGAGGGGTTTAGCAGGTAAATTCCAGCATTGATTTTGTTGCCAACAAAGAGTTTTGGTTTCTCCACAAATTTCTCGACTTTCCCGGTAGATTCTTCCATGACCACCACACCATATTTGGAAGGCTCATCAACCTAAAAGATGAAAATATATCAATGACTGACTTAAAGGAAGAAACTGTCAGATAATGAGTAGAATCTGGATAAAGTGTCAATCGAAGCAAATTATAACTAAACTCGAAGTGTTTTACCTTGGTTACCATGATTGAAGCCTCTCCTCCATGACTCTTGTGGAATTCAATCATTTCTTTAAGTGGGTACTCACTGATAACGTCGCTATTCAGGACAAAAAATGGCTCGCCTGAATCATCTACCAGTTTGTCCCTCGCAAGGGCTAGAGGGCCAGCTGTTCCAAGTGGTTCAGTCTCCTGAGAGCAAGTGATCTTGATCCCAAGCTTTTTCTCAAAGTCTTTCAAGAAATTCAACATTACCTGCAGTAATACAGATCGGTTACATCAATCACTTCAAACCACTAGTGAAGTAGGTGAATGAAAAAAAAGTCTTAATTCCTTACTTCTGGCTGATAATTGATTGCCAGAACTACTTCCTCCACTCCAATAGCCTTGAGAGCTTCTATCTGAACATTGAGGGAGAAAATGGCTTTCAAAATAGCAGCATGATTAAACAAATATCACATTATAGCATGGTGTATGAAGAATTTCTTAAACAAAGGGATCGTTAATTTGTAACCAATGGCAAGTGGGGAAAGATAAACTGAATAAACCTGATGCAGGATCATGGGCTTATTAGCAAAGTCAACAAGTGGTTTGGGCACACTGAGGGTCAATGGCCTCAAACGAGTTCCAAATCCTCCAACAAGAATAAGTGCCTTCATTGTGATGTTGTGGTAATTTCTGCTTTCTGTAGATAATGGCAATTGAAAGAGCTTCGACTCATTAAAGAAAGTTAAGAACATCCAATGTGAAGTACGAAGGAAAGCAAAAAGAAAGCTGATATTCCTTGTACGCATGCATGCCCATATATCTTAGTTAAGGGAGATGAGTTCATATGATGCTCAATAGCCAGCACCATCCACTGAAGGGATAGAGAGAGAGATGAGAGTTTTAAACATATTGATGATGGTAGGTCTTAATGTAAATAGTCTAAATGTTACACCCACTTAAACCTTACCCCGAACAAACAGCAAAAATTATCTTACAAATATTTGGAGACTATTTTAAAAACAATAAAGCTTTTCTGAACAGAATTTTAGGGAAAAAAACAGGTTTGGAAAGCTCAAGTTTTCTTTCCTTAACTTGGTTTCTTTAAATAACAACTGGAACCATTCATCCTTTTCTTTCAAAATAGGAAATGCTTACACTTCAATATACACGATGACATTGAACTTCACAAAAACAATTTACAAAAATACACAGAAAAACCGCATGTTAACAATCTCTTGGGACTTCCTTTGCCAACAGTAGGCTAGAAATGCAGCATACATCGGAATTTAGATCGACCAACACTTAAGAAGAAAATGCCTAGCAACACAGTTTGGTATGCTCCAAAGTATGATTTCATTTAATAACTTCCTTAAGATTATCCAACAAACCTATTTAAATTCATTGCCTCATCTTTTTATGGAAACGAAAGTAAAGATGCAGGACATCAAATTACTCAAGTCTTTATTCCCTTAGGTAGCTTGTAAAGATGAATTTGGCAGGCGAATCATACACGATACAAAATTAGTCCCGAAGCACCAGAACTAGAATAATTTAACTAATTAAAAGAACACAAAATGAACTACAGATCTAAATGCAAATATATGACTAACTCTATCAGAATCATTCATTCTTCCATCTCATATAGATTCTATCTATAAGCAATAAGAAACATTGTAAAACGAATAATCAAAAAGGAAAACTGAGTAGAATAGCTGCAATCTCATCAGATCTGCCATTCTAAATATGAAGCTAATTAATCATCAAAGCATTCGATAAAAAATAAACATCAACGAATAAGATCCAATTAAAAAGCTCCAAAAGCTAACAAATCAAATCAGAACAATCAATACGGAGTCATGATTTCAAATTCCAAAGAAATCGCAGCGACATTGTGAAATTCAACACCACAAAAGGCATTCAGAAGCTGCAAAATCCTATTCCGGTCTCAGAAATTACAGAGAACGCAATTAATCAACGGATCTGGCAAAATCAAAGAAAATCGAAGACGATGAGAAGAATTGAATGCGAAATTACCTAAGATCTGAACGGATCAGAACCAAAATGAAGCTGAGTTTCAAGGAGTCAACAAACCGCTCGCGGTGGTTCAGAGATTTTCCCGCGGAAGGAAATTTGACGGTTGGTTTCCGGCGGATTCTGATCCAAAACAAAGGCCGCCGTCCGAGGAAGATAAATCTTATCGGGGTCTTTAAATATGCGCATTGAACCGAACATGGGCTCGCGGATTTCAATTTTTAATTAATTAAAATTCTGATTTGGTTGTTGAAGGAAGCGGTTCACGTCCGCCAAGCCTCTCTTCGTCAAGGCGGTTTCAAATACGGCCAGCTCATTGGAAATTGCGTGGACAAAGCCGTAGAAGCAGACAATTGGACCACGTGGCCCCATGTGGTTGGCTTTCACGCTCGCTGAATCACAGTCATGAGTTACATCTGCACAGCGAAAACAGGATAAAAACGAGGTGTCGGTTGCGATTTTAATCAAAATGGTCATTCTTTGGATTACCAAAGGGAATATGCTTTTCTTATTTTCACCACTCTTTTAATTTAGGTTTTTATTTTTATTTTCTAACTACATATTTGTCTAATACTTTAAATTTGAACTCATTTAATAAGTTTCATATTAATTTAATAATAATATTATTATCTTAAAAAATTTATAGAGAAAAAATTAATGAAAGGTAATTTTTTTCAACAAAAAAAGTAGTATTAAATTAATGAAAAACTTACTTAAGAATTAATTTTTAGCCTTAATAAAAATCTAAAAACTAAAATTAGATATCATGGAACAAAATCTAAATGGATTGACCAATATAATATTTTAATCTTTAATAGATTGTCATATCCTACATAAATAAAAAGAAATTTGATTAAATGATAATTTTAGTTATTAAGGGGTGCTTGGCCGTTTAAGGGTGGGCTAGATTGTGTTATGGTATTTTGGGTCATAATTATATTAACCTATGACCTCTCATTTCAATTATAATGATTTTTTTTTTTGAGAAACAATTATAATGAACTTTCAGTCCTATTATAGTAATATAATCTTATAATAACATGCAATATAGATCCATGTTATCATATTCCACCATATAATAGTTACTCCAAATACATATTATAATAACCTTTTATAATAATTCAATTATCACTCCCAAACTTTTAGATTTGTATTTATTTACAACTTGTATCTTAAAAATATTTAATAAACAAAAAAGTACAGCTAGAAACTAATCTTTGTATTTTTCTTCTTCAACATTGAAAATGTTATAGGGTCAAGTGTAGTATGTCTCATGATATTAGTGGAGATGCATCAACACAAATATATATATATATATATATATATATATATATATATTTTATATTCATTGTTGCATTTTTTTTTTGTTCAATCTTATTTAAATGATTAAAAAGATTTTAAAATCAACATCATAAAGTAGCCTAGTAATAAAAAAAAAATTGAATAGCTAAAAGATGACGAGTTTAATTTATAATAATCACTTATTATTTTATGACATTCAATGGCACAAATAATAACGGATATAAAAAAGAAAATTAAAATAATTCATTGGGCAAGATAACCGATGCTTTTTTATTTATTATTTTTTTTAAAAGAGAAAATTTATTAATCAGACTACCGACCACTTATAAGTTTCCCTCCATCAGAAAGGAGATAACCAATAAAAATAGTGGAGAATTATTTTTATCTAACCAAAAAATAAAAATAACAACCCTATATTACAAGTATAATGTGAAAATTTAATTTTCTTTAAAGCTGAGGTTGAATTTAACATCAAGAACAATATTATTGAATTTTGAAAGATAATTCACAACCCAAACCAATGTTGTTCATTCTATGGAAAGTTAATTTCAGATGTGAGTACTGTGCTGTAAACAACAAAGGCTCCTTTGTAAAATAGAAATATATTCAAATTTGCTTTTTTTTTTTCTTTAATTTTTTTGTTTACTTTGCTTTAAGGTCGATACATTGACTTTTCTATTTTGACTTTTAGATAATGCTTTGATAGAATAGGAAGCAAAATAAATTGGTATTAATTGATTGAATGGAGTAAAAAAATGAATTAGCTTAGGTTTGGCAGTAGATCCCGGCTTCAAACGCGCTTAATATAATAATACGTACTAATATGACTTTCAAAATTGTCGTTACTTATATTAAGTTTTGGTTAAAATACTATTTTGGTCCCTCGACTTTGGAGTTTGTTCTATTTTGGTCCCTTGACTTTCAAATGTCCAATTTTAGTCTCTCGACTTTGTTGTTTGTCCAATTTTGGTCTCTCAACTTTGCTATTTGTCCAATTTTGGTCCCTCAACTTTCAAATGTTTTCAAATTTGATCCTTAGACTATAAAAAAAGTTCAAAAATTGTCCTTTAGTCAAATGAATTTTTTATCACTCCTAAATTATTTTCTCTCTCTTTCATCTTTCATAATTTCTCTCTCTAGAAATTTTACCTCTCTTCAATCCACCTCTCTTCCCTTCTTTTCTTTCTTTTTTTCTTCTTTATTTTCTTTCTTTTTCTTTTTTGTTCCATGGTAGACTATGAATTTTAGAAAACAAAAAGTGACGTAGGAAAATTATTATTTAGAAAAATTATCTCATGTTAAATAATTTGATGAGATGGTCAATCCATGGATTGAGGAGGAATAAGAGAAAAAAAAAAGAAGAGAAGAGGATTAGAGATGTGGATTTAAGAGAGATAAAACTTTTTGATAGTCTAGTGACTAAATTTGGACACTTGAAAGTCGATGGACCAAAATTGGACAAATAGCAAAGTCAAGGGACCAAAATTGAACAAAGTACAAATTCAAGGGACTAAAAATGAACATTTGAAAGTCTAGGGACCAAAATTGGACAAATAGCAAAATCAAGGGACTAAAATTGAACAAAATACAAAGTCAAGGGACTAAAAATGGACATTTGAAAGTCTAGGGACCAAAGTGGAACAAACCCCAAAGTTGAGGGACCAAAATGGTATTTTAACCTTAAGTTTTAGTTAAAAGTAGAGCATGCAAGACAACTTTGTAATGTGTTTTGAAATTTATTTTCTTTTTTGAAAAAATAACTTTTCAGTCCGGGTAAAATTTATATTTTTGTCTCTTTGTCTAATTGCTAACATGAGCAGTTGCTCAGTGGCACTAGTGTATGCCCAATTGTTGTAATCTAAAAAAAAAACACTTTTGTCCAATTAAAACTTAATAATACTGAATTTAAATTCTTGAAACAATCATTATAATAGAATGTTGATTGTTGTTATTTTGATTTTGATTAGAATTTTATTTTAAAAGAAAAAAAAAATGAAACACAACTGACATTCAAAGATGATAATTGCGCATTATTGAAAATCAAGCAATAAAATGTTTAATTTTGAAGCATAAAATCTAACTCGAAACTTAAAATATTTTCATTTATTATTTTTAAAGAAGACTCCTAAAAAATCAATTCCTAAATAAGGTCGTCATCATGAATTGAACTCATCACTTTTAGTACTCTTAAGGTCCTTTTTTACCAATAAATCTCTTTATGAAGATTATTATTATCTCTTGATTAAAAATTATTTGTTACATGTATTGAAAACTATATTGATTGTAGACTGTTTGTGATATTGATTGAATATTTAGTGTGAAATTAATTTAAGCACTTATTGAAGACTATTTATTACATTTATCAAAGTTCACCTAGCATATAATGTTTTTGACTTTCTACTAAATTTGTCCCAGTTTTCTGTTAGGCACAAACTTTTTCTAAAAAAAAAATTATTCACTTTTTTTTTCTTTTTATTATACAAAAAAATCTTTAGAGAAATGATATGACCAAATATTGTTTATTATTTCCAATTTTGATAATTTGGTATGAGAACATGTGTATTCGTCACCCCACGTGTTGAATGTGAACCTACCTTTTTTTTATTTACATCAAGCCATTTGACCATGCCATAGATTTGTTGGTATCTCTCCTTGTCCATATGTCAATGAATGCACGAAATAAATGCCATATATCTAACTATATTTAGTTGGAGTAATCCATATATAATGATTATGAAATTTATATCTAACTATATTTAGTTGAAATTATAAGAAAACCCATCTATGGATAAGAATGGAATTATTTCTTTCATGTTCAAGGCATATATCTAACTATATTTAGTTGGAGTAATCCATATATAATGATTATGAAATTTATATCTAACTATATTTAGTTGAAATTATAAGAAAACCCATCTATGGATAAGAATGGAATTATTTCAAGGCATAGAAAGCAAAAAGAATTGTGGATATATCCTCAATAAATAATAAGGATGTTTCATCTATCATAGAAAGATATTTTGAATTAATATCTCAACTTTTTATTAAATCAATTAGGTGATAGAATTCTTATGGTTGATAGAGTTTGAATAAGTTTAATTTATGATCAACAAAAGTAATAATTTTATCTCAACTTTTTATCAATCTCTTGGTTGCCCTCTTACTTTAATATTCAAAGTCATATTATAAAAGTGATCTTTGGATACTTTAGTAAATTTATTTTGATAATTAAGCAACACAAGATCATAACAAAACTAACGATATTTAGTATAATCTAGCCTAAAATTATAACTTTACCTTAACAAGGAACAACAAAGCACTCCTTTAATACACACATAGCACATTTATACTACTAAACTACTACATTGCAAAACTAAACTTTATTTTAGAAACTATCTTAGAACTCTCTCTCTCTTTTTTTTTTTTGCAAAACTATCTTAGAACTCTCTTATTTATAATCTAATATGACATTTTTTAATTGATTCGAAAAGTTTAGTGAAATCTACTAATCTATTAAAAAACCTTCATGTCAAAGAGCTCGAACTAACTTACTAACTTGTATTTCGACAAGTATTATTGTTGACCCTTAGCGGAGGCGATGCTAATGATATACTCGATCTCTTCCACCACTTCTTTCATAGAAGGTCGATTTTGTCTCCTCTCCTCCAAGCATCCCATTGCCAAAAATCCCAAAGCCTTCATAGTCTCAACCTCCATGTCACTAGCTCCCTTTTTCAACCTCAAATCGATGGCATCTGCCAATTTCTCTTCGTCTACCAATCGTTGCACATAAACGGCCAAGTTTACATCATCGGCATCTCGATTAAAATCGATTGCCTTTTCTGACGTCACCAGTTCTAACAAAACGACTCCAAAGCTATACACATCACTCTTGTCTGTCAACTGATAGTTGCGATAGTATTCAGGATCGAGATACCCAAGAGTCCCTTGGGCGCAAGTTGAGATGTGGCTTAGGTCTGTTTCGGCCAATCTTGAAAGCCCAAAATCGGAGACTTTTGGATCGAGCTTGTCATCTAGTAAGATATTGCTAGATTTTACATCACGATGGTAGATGGGTGGGATTGCTGAGAAATGAAGATATGCTAATCCTTCTGCTGTACCTTGCGCAATCCGGAGTCGTTGATTCCATGATAATGGGCTCGTGTCATTAGTACCTATAGAGTTGAAGATACTTTTGAGATATAGATATCCCCTATTTTTAAAAAAGTGATGGTTATTGTAATATGAACTTAAATTGAATAATTAATTAAGTTTAAATCTTTTTTAGTTGAATAATACATTGGAGACTCGTAGCATACAAGCTTATTACACAAAGTTAGGTTTAGGTTGGCAAAAAAAATGCCACTTTTAATTATTAGGTCAGTTTGATGATGTTATCATTTTTATTGTCCTCATAGTGAAAAAGAAATATAGAGCCGGTAACATTTTTTTATGTAAGATTTTAAATTAAATATAGAATTTAGTGAAATCTCTTTTTTTTCCCCCTTTTTATAAGTAAATGTTCTTCTTTTTTTTTTAATGTTTGGTTTGCTTATCATTATTTTTTTAAAAAAAACTTACAAATAATAAAATGAGAAATCCCACATGCTTATGTTTCCAAACAAATTCGATAAACAAGAAATTAAAATGATTGCATTGATCTAATAAATTTGAAAAAAATGGTCAAGTGAAATTGTTGTAAAATAAAATGGTTAAGAAAAAAATTGGTTGCCATGGACCTAATAAGTTTGAAAAATGAGAAAAATATATATATAATATTTCGTTGAGGGAAAAATATTAGGCGTGAAAGAATATAGTTGAAAATTGATAATTTATTAAAAATATGTTTATGAAATATATTTTTAAAACTATGAACACATAAATGCTAATGATTTCGATCAATTTTATGTTTATTTTTGTTTTAAATTCAACCATATACGATAAGAATATAAAAATTTAAACTCATAACTAAAGTCATTAAGTAAAAATTATGTTAGTTGAATCCTTTTTCATATATAAACTAAACTAACTTAAATGATAATGAGATAAAAGTATACTCTTTTTGAATATATTTTGTAAAATTGAATGAGTAAAATAAAATAGATCTAGGGAAAGAAGATAGTTGAGAAGAAGAAAAATTCGAAGTATAAATGATTACTAGATTAGTTTAAATTTTAATATATTGTTAATATAATCATTTTAATTTGAATTAAAAATAGAGAATTTTTATTAGTAACCAAAAAATATTAACTTATCTATACCATAATTTAAGAGAAAATTCAAATATAACAAAAGTTAATCAATCACGTTAAACTAATAAGTTTCTTTTTAAAGATAACTTAAAAAATAATAGACTTCAATTAAATCATATGAAATATATTTTTAAAAATGTTTGTTATCTCCCCTAGATAAATAAATAATTCAAAATTTATAAACTAAATTAAAAAAAATAAAGTCAAAGAAGTAATTTAAATAAAGTAATTAATACAACAAATAGGTAGAGTAAGAGAAGGTACCTAGTAAACGGTCAAGTAGAGTACCGTTAGGGATATATTCATACACCAAAATTGGCTGTTCAAGTTCAACGCAGCAGCCAAGTAGCCGGACAAGGCTCCGGTGGTTCACTTGACACAAAATGCGAACCTCATTCAGCACTTGATCGGTGCCCTTGGCGTTTCCGAGCTTGGCGCACTTGACGGCCACGGTTGTGCCGTCGCCGAGGACACCTTTGAAGACCTCGCCGTACCCGCCGACGCCGAGAAGGCGGTCATGAGCGAAGTTGTGGGTGGCTCTCTTGATCTCTTTGCCAGTGAAGATCTTTGCTGCCCTTCCGGTTCCGCCGTGGGAGTTTAGAATTGCTTCTCGCTCCCTTGTTAAACGCTCTTGAGCTTCTTTTGCTCGTCTGTGGCGGTTGTATAGTAATATTGCTATTACTAATACAATCGCCGCCGCGCCCACGCCGGACACTAAGCCTACCGATTGGATTCATTCTAGATGTTTAGCTTGGGAAAATAAATTAAGTTTTTGGTTAATTTAACGAGTTTTTTTTAGGTGCATCAAACATAGATGAGTGTTGTGATTTATTAAATTAGGTTTAGATAAGTTTAATTTTTATGTTACTTGTGTTAGGGACAACATTTTGTGTGGATCATTCCATTGGTATGAATAGTTATTTTTTTGTTATTATTCAAAAGACTTTATAATTATAATTTCTTGAATTTTTTAATATTTTATCGAGGTAGAATAATGGTTGAATTCTCAATCGCTTGTATATAATTCTTTCAATTTTGTCACTTATATTAATGTAGCATATTAATATGTAAAAAGAATTATTGATTTTTTATAATGTAAAATTAGAGCTACCTACCTACTTTGGTATTTAATATTATATTTGACTTTACTAGATATTACATACTTAACATATCAATTGCCATCTCAAAATAGATTCAACTAGAAAGATAATATAAAATTTAAAATTAATCTATTTGTGGACTCAAATCTTAAAATCTCTAAGTCAATAAGACCAAAAGACTTTAAGCCTCTATCGAAAGGCTAGTACTCCGAAGACTTTTTTTAAATTAATTTGGTAGTATGTAATAAGTTATAATAAAAGCAGTAAATCAATGGCATACGTATTTTTTATAATTAAGATAACACGGATTTAAATCTTTATTTTCAATTATTATTATCATTATTTTAGTACATAGATGGACAACGATTAAGCCACTAACCCATTTGTTTATTTTCAATTATTATTGAACTTTAAAAAAAACTATTATAAAAGATTAGTCTCCTACTCTTTAACTTTTTATTTTTTGAGAATACTCTTACATTTTTTTTATATATCAAAATACTCTTCCTCTTTCTAGCTTGCCCTCTTAGCTAAAATGTTCACAAAGATTAATTAGCCTACTCATCAATATTAAAGTTATCGTATTGATAATAACAACTTATTCTAAACAATATTTAAACTTTAGAAAACTGGAAATGAAACTCTTTTAAATGTACAATTAGTAAAAAATCATGGCAAATTTGGTAATTTGATTGTAGTTTCTAGAATTTTGACTATAATTTTTGTCTATTGTTGAAACTTTAAAAGGGAGAGAATTACCGGCTATTAGAGCAGCCCATGACTTTTTACAGCCGTCAGGATCATGACACGTATCTGCACATAAACAAATCAACCATCAAGATCAAATTCCATTTTCAGCGGTAAAAAAGAAATGCAAATTAACCAGCCTACTCACTTTGGGAGCAGAGTCCAACAATCGGGTCCCACACGAAACCCGAATTACAGAGACACCTTCTCAAACCCAACCCGTTCCGGTCAACGCCGCAAACCGCGTTCCCATCGCAATCAGCCTGCGATTTACAAACCGGTTCCATCGGCGACAGCCACTGCAACTCCAGACCCGGTTCGGGCCACTGCAACAAACCCAAACCCGGGTTCAAGTTCACAAAGCTCGTGTAGGCGCTACAACCCGAGTCCCTGACCCGAATCATGTACGAATTGGACGACCCGCCCGCCCGAAACGTGCAGCACAGCGGCGCCGCCTCGCACGCCGCCGCTCCGGTCGTGCCGTTGACGTAAGAGTGGCAGAGACTCGTGGACGCGCAGTTCAACGGCGAGCGTAACAGAGAATCCGTACAGTTGAAGTAGAGGATCGTGTTCCCACTCGTCACGTTGAACGGTGCTGAGCTGTTCAGTTTGATTCCGTCGGTGGCGATATCCTCTGTGACGCAGGTGTTTGGGAGGAAGTTAGAGGGGCGGATGACCAGCCGTTGGATCGAGGGGTTGATCGAGATGATTGGGTACGTGTTGTTGAGCGTGTCGAATTTGAGTGAGCCTGCGTCGCACCGGATCTTGTATGATTGGTCCCCACAGGTTGGGCTGGTGCTTAGAGGGTAGGGAACGGCGGCGGCGCCGCAGTCCGGGCATCGGGTGGCCGAGGTGGCTGTTTCTGCGGCGGCGAGTAGCGCCGCCGCGAAGAGGAGTAGCCGGAGGGAAATTGATGACATTGATGTGGTGGGTTGGATATAATTGCGATCGGTGGGTTGAAATATAAAGAAGAGTTATAGTCAAAATGGTTGACGAAATAGAAAGCTGGTTGAGCTGTTTTCCTTGAAGTAAATTTTTATTTTTGTCAATTTTATATTTGAAAATGTTGACTAAATTTATTGGGCAAGCTCTTTCGAATATATTTGGTGTTACCAAATTTTTATGTAAACAATATTAAAAATTAAAAAAAAATTAATATAAAGTTTTTTTTTGTTTGAGAATTACACTAGTTTCCTCACGAAAATTTGACACTTTTTTTTTTGAAATTCAGGAAATCGAAGATTCGTCTCTTAATATTCGGGGCAACTGGCATGTCCCTAAATTTTGGCATCGAGAGGAGATTTACTCCCCTATATCTGGAGTATGACTGACTCGTCCCTAACACCAAGAAGATATTCTAATTTAAGCGTTTTTCAATTATCTTAAATCAGAGATCTTTCAAGGAATCCTACTTTAATGTTCTTAGTCTCAACCATTAAATTGTTCTTTGTGGACTTAACACATTAATTATAATGAGACAAATATTTTTTTTTTTTATTGTACAATTTGAGTGCAATTAGAGGAAGACATAGTAATTATTAAAGGAGAAAAAAAAAATTGGTGGTCTGCTTATTTGATTGATTGGATGTAATTTATTATATAAAATGAGATTTTAATATGAAACAATAATTTGTTGAAGTCCACAAGTGCCATTAAAAAATCGGTGACAAAAACAATGAACTGAAATTTTTATATGAAACAAAAGATGACAGAATTGAGTCAACATATTCATTTAGCTAACGATGGATCCAAGTGGATAACTTAATATCAATTTAATTTAGGAAATAAATTTTTTTTTTACTAAAATGATATGGGTTGAGTAGTTTTGTAGGATTTAATATTCTCAGTTATCAAAAACTGTATTGCATTTGACTTGTGGAGTTATCAAATATCACATCACAATTTCCAATAGATAAAAGATATGGGCAAAATGTGAAAAATAATAAAGTCTTTGGATTCGAAATTCAACCAACAAGTCAACCCCAAAATTCCTAGCCCATCGTTTTTTTTTTTTTTTTGAAATGGCTCGCCCATCGTTTTTATTCAACCATTTCCTTCGTTTTCTCTTTTATATTATATATATATATATAGGATTGGCTCTTTTTAGAAAAAAAATAATAAGAAAATGTCTAAATATTTAAACTTGAATGGTTAAGTATTTTCTATAAATAGTTAATTAATTTTTTTTTTGAGTTATAGTCAATTAATTAAATAAAAAAAATCTATACACAACTATGTACCCCTGAGTTTTATATGGTTTTTCTTAAATTATTTAAAATTTAACTTTGTTGTAACCACTTTGAACATAATTTTATTGTTTGGTTGTAAATCAGTTCAACACTAGCATTACAAATTATATCTCGAGAATCTGTATTTGTCTTTCTTCCCTAATATAAAAAAAAGTGTACTTGCATCGTTTTTTTTATGTTCCACTTTTATTAGGCCTAGGGTCACGAGCACTAAAGTGTCTACACCAAGAGGGGAATGACTCCGTGAATAGATATATACTGTATTTAGCCATGATCACTAAGCGCTCGAGGACAGATTTCTCAATCAAGTATTTCCAATACCATTTACCCATCAACCCATAAATAAGATGAGAAATTTTGTTCATCCTCACACCAACTACAATCTTTAGTTGCAGTCACAAGGTCTCATCAAGTAAGGTTAAAACCATTTGTTTTCTATTATGCCTTCCCACATAAAATTTCTCATCAACTTTTCAATTCTTTTTTGAACAGAGGATGCAGCTTTAAAAACCGAGAGAAAGTATGCTGGAAGATGCCTAAAGCACATATTGAACAAGTGTAAAACGAAGTACTTCCCTTACATAAATAAGCATATTGTGAAGTATCAATTTTTTGATATAATTTCTCATTAATAGGCTCCTATAAAACTCTATGGTGGGGATTCCCACATAATAGCATAACAAGATACTAAATTGGTAAATCAATAAAACATACATTGCTAAATAGAAGATTAAAAAAATTAGTGCAAGATTTAGAGCACTTGTGGAAATTGAACTTTTGTTGTGAGCTTTAATGAGTGAATTAGAAAGTTAGTCCAAAGCCAAAACAAAAAAAAAATGGAGAGAGTGTGTCCCCTTTTGGATTCCACATTTGGGAGGGAACACGAGCCGAATCTACGCAATCCATTTATCACTACAGCCTTAAAGCTTTAAAATTGCCAAAATAAAATTTCAATTCAACTTATCTAAAGCCTTTTCGATGTCGAATTTGAGAATGACTCATTTTGTTTTAAGAACTCTCTAAAAATCAATAATCTCATTGACAATCAAAATTGCATCAATAATGTGTCTATAGACAAAAACACTTTTTTAAGGATCACTTGTACGAGGAAGGACAACCTTCCATCTCTCAGTAAGCACTTTTGAAATAATTTTATAAATGGTGGTGGTTAAGGTGGACATTATCATAAGTATTGTGAACATTAATTATTCTGAGTTGACTTAAATTTTTTTTTTTTTTTTTTTTAAAACAGTCGAGAATTGTCTATGAAATAATATTGAGTGAACAATTTATCTCATAAAAATAGTAAATAACATGCAAATTGACTTATATACAAAAATAAAAAAACTATTCCAGACATTCATTAGCTTTATTTCATATCAAACTCAATATGAAAAATAATGAACTCTGAGATGTCTGCAATGAGGCAGACAATTGTCCAGTAAAATCAACCATCAAGATCATGACACGTAGCACGCACAAACAAATCAACGATAAAGATCAAATTCTAAATTAATTCCCCGGTTCCATCGGCGACTCCCACTGCAGCTCCAAACCCGGTTCAGGCCACTGCGACAAATCCAAACCCGGGTTCAAGTCTACAAAGCTCGTGTAGGCGCTACAACCCGACTCCCTGACCCGAAGCATGTGCGCGGTCGTCGACCCGCCCATCCGAAACGTGCAGCACAGCGGCGCCGCCTTGCACGCCGCCACGCCGCTGGTCCCGTCGATGTACGAATGGCAAAGGCTCGTCGACGAGCAGTTCAACGGCGAGCGCAGCAGCGATTCGGTGCAGTTGAAGTAGAGGATCGTGTTCCCACTCGTCGTGTTGAAGGGTGCTGAGCTGTTCAGTTTGATTCCCTCGTGGGCGATATCCTCTGTCACGCACGTGTTTGGGATTAAGCTAGACGGGCGGATTACCAGCCGTTGGATTGAGGACTTGATCGAGATGATCGGGTACGTGTTGTTGAGTGTGTCGAATTTAAGTGAGCCTGCGTCGCACCGGATCTTGTACGATTGGTCCCCACAGGTTGGGCTGGTGCTCAGTGGGTAGGGAACGGCGGCGGCGCCGCAGTCCGGGCATTGGGTGGTGGAGGCGGCGGTTTCTGCGGCGGCGATTAGCGCCACTGCGAAGAGGAGTCGGATGGAAATCGATGCCATTTCTCAATTATTTTTATTAATTAATTTATTTTTGTATATTTCACAAAAGAAATAATGAAATTCAAGGAGTATTTGAAAGCAAAAGTACATGGACTTTTTGCATGGGAAGGTCTCCTCTCTCCTCACGGCATAAAACATAGAGAATTAGTTATTTATTTGCATATTTTTAGGGAGTAAGTTAATTACTATTTTAGTAAATTATTTTCTCTTTCTTAAAATATAAATAGAGATACTGTGTATGAGAATGAAGCCACTCAAATTTATCCTTTTCAATTCTTTTAAAATTGTGTTCCAGGTTTTTGTTTGAGTTTTCGGTTATTTAGAGTTTTTTCTTCAATTATTTCCTTGGTTTAAGAATTTTTTTTTGGTTTATGGTTCTTATTTTTAATAATTAATTGACATTAGTTAGAATTGACACCTTAAGGATTGATTTATGGTTATATGATTTTGTGAACCGAAATTGTCCCAAATGATTGAAAAACCTAGCCATGAGTTGGCTTACTTTTGTGACGATGGCTTCAATTGCATACTAGATTTAAAATAATATATATATATATATATTTGTTTCAATTTAACAACAAATGAGGGTGGAAATATTACGTACCTCTTAATATACTCATACCAAATTTCAAATGCTAATATAAAATATAATGGTCGATTTAATTAAGTTGTAGGAGATTTTCTTGAAAAAAATATTGTGGATGTCAAAATTTTAGAAATAAATTAAATATTACCAAAGACTTATTGAAGACAATAAAAGACTGAAAAAGGACATTCCTTCAAACTAAATTCTTAAATGGTAAGTTTTAATTTTGATGATGAATCAGAGTTAATTAAAAAAAAAAGAGTAATTACTTATTTTGACTTTTCTAATTAAGTATAATATATTTGTGTATTTTAGAAATTGAAATTCTTGAATTGGAAATTTGTGAAACATTTTTTTTTAACTGATTCAATTATATTTTCATTTAATATTTACAACTCAATTAATTATTTTTCTAAAAAATAAAAACTCACTTATTGTTTTTTTTAAATTGAAAACTTAATTAAATAAGTTTTTTTTACATCAAATAAGCTTCTTTTTAATTTTACATGGTTTTATTATTTATTTAAATTTCAAAAACAAAAAAAAAAAACAAAATGGTTAGTGCTTATATAATTGCATTTTGATACCAATAGTCAAATCAAGAAGAAAAAAATGGAAAACTTTGAAAAAAAAATTAATGACAGTTGAAGAACCAAGAACAAATTCCACGGTCTTGCACACAATCGTCATTAATTCAGATTGTTTATCGAAACTCATACGAACTAAAGAATGATCATAGTTGATGAGACCAAAAGAAAGTGCTTGTTAATATGGGTTAGCCATAGTTAACCTTGGACGGCCCCAACTATATACAACTACGATGGGGCCAAGCCCATGCAAAATTTGGTTACCATCAATCCTTAGCCAAATTGTTCATGAGCAAACGCATAGCATGAGAAGGTAAATCAAGCAATCCTTGTGACAAAGTCCATGCCACCTCCCCCTCTGCCTATAACACTTCTTTCAAATCCCACTTCACTCTCCGAGATACTCGAAGAATGACTACGTAGACATGTATGAATGGAAGGAAGTTCGACCGCTTTCTCGTCGAGTACGATCCCCCAACTTGGGACGATTTACACTACAAGTGGCAGTTTGGGATGGATGCTTTTCTTTGGTGTGATTTCCACCCTAGCTTTATAGATTCCTTTCTTCTTGAGTCTCATAAACCAAAAGAAAAAAAGTTTGGTAGAGTTAAAGTTAAAGCTCTTGCAGCTTTTAAGGCTCTCTTTCTCTCGTCTAATGTGTAAGAGTTCAACAGGTGGTGGTAGTCTTTAAACAACCATCTATTTCCCTAACTTTTAATTCTTCACTTTTCATGTCAATCATGCTATGAAATGTGGGATTAAAAGGTGTGGTATTGAATGTTTTCATGCATGTTATAGTTCCTATAAAGAAAAATGATTAAAGAAAAAGATTGAGTACTCAATCTTTTTCTTTAATTTGAATTTGAATTTTTTAGTATTGCAATAGGATAGAAATAAAGACTTAGTCGAGTAAAATATTATATCACCCAATAATGTGTTAAATTGTGAAGGGTAAAATTATGCTCACAAAATAAATAATATCACTAAATAATAAATATGTGAGAGAGCAATTTAGGGGTGCGTTGTCCAAAAGCAATAATTAATGGCATCTTGACGTATTAGTAACCACGAGATCTAAAACTCGAATTTTCAATTTTTTATTGTACTAAAACAGAAATGAACTTTAAAAAAAAGAGCAAATAGATCATATGCTCTTTATTTTATTATAACTACTTTTTGAATTTATAACAATTTGGGTAAGGAAGATTCAAACGCTCATACCTTTTGATTGATGGATTTATATCGATGAAGTGAGCTATTATTTTAGTTGACTACTATATGACTTTCCATGTATTTGTCGATCCATAGTTCAATAGTTAAAATATGTCACTTTTAACATTTTAGCTTCCATTTCTTAGAAAAATAAAATAAAATAAAAAAAAGAAACCTTTCAGAAAAAGAACATTTATTAAAAACTGAATTTTTAAATCTTCACTTTAACATCTATAATGTGAGCTACGATTTTTTTTTTTTTTTTCTTTAATGACATTAATGTGGACAACCATTTACAACACTTAGGAATTTTGCTCATGTTGGCATACTAATTGTGCATTTCAAAAAAATAAATAAAATAAAAGTAGGTAGGTGTCGGGTTCTATTTGGAAATGAGTATTCCGTGGAATTTTTTTTATTTTTGAAATTGATCAAAATTCAAATTTAAGTAAAAACGAGTTTAAATTTGAAAAGCTAAAAAATAGAAATTAAATGATTATCAAAATAAAACTTATCCAATTATTTTAGCCTCGTCATTTATTTATCTTTATAAGTTTTTAATAGATTTTAACTTTCTTTTAGCTCAATCATAGTAAAATTTATTGTAATTAATCTGCGTAAAGTTATATTTTATGCCAGTTAGAACATATAAAACAACCCTAATTAATTTTGAAACTTCCCAGTGGGACAAGTATAAAAGATGATAAAATTGGGGAGAATGAAGATTGGCTCATAATCTTAACTCATGTCATGTCATATATGTATGTATGTTTATATCTATATATATATTTATTTATTTATTAAGGTGGAAGATGAAATCTCTAATCGATAGTATAATATTTATATGTATATATATCATGAACTAATATTCTTTGTCATTCTTCTCAAAAAAAAAATCTTTGTCATTATTTTTCTGTAATTATAGTGCAATAATTAAATAGAAACAAAAAAAGAAGTAAAATATGAATCGACAATGAGAAAAACAAGTTTTTTTTTTTTTTGAGATTACAACAATTGAGAGTGGGGATGACTCGAACTCAAAACCTCTAGCCATTAGATATAGACTAGTGCCGCCAAGCAATTGCTCTGGTTGGCAATGAAAAAAACAAGTTAAAGTTAATATTTAGATCATCATTTTTCTCATTTTCCAAAACCGCGTAAATATCCGTAACGCCACTTGTAAAACTCACCGTTATCTGGGCGACACCGACGTATTTTATGACTAAACTTCATTAAATGTAAATATCATCATCATTCTCCCATATTATACGTTTGGAAAAAGAAAAAAACAAAAATGAATAAATAATAATTTAGCGCTAAAATTCTGCAATATTTCTTCAGATTCTCCACCGCCGATCGCGGTTGCCGATTGCTTCGAAACTGGCGGAGATTTCTTACACAGAGGGAAGAGATCTGAGATCTGGAATTTTGCAATTGATTGATCAACGATGAGATCTGATTCTTTCGTCAATGGCGAATCGTTTCGAGCTCCTCCGTTATTCAAGATCCTCACATTTGTTCTTGTTTCTGTTACTTTTTTCTACTTTGGCAAGCATTGGTCCGATGGCTACCAGCAGCTTATTTTCTTCACGAACGCCGGCCAAGCTTCGTCGGTGTCACTCTCGCCTAACTCTGGTAAGCTCTTCAATGTCTCTAAACTGATTGATCGGAATGAAACGCAGACGCTTCCTGATAAGACGTTGAATCTTGAACCTGCTCCATCGTCGCCGCCACCTCCGCCGCTGGGCGATTTGGTGCAGAGATTTGGAGTTGTGGATGAGAATGGAACTATGTCGGATCAGTTTGAGGTTGGGGATATGGATCCGGAATTTGTGGAGAGCTCGGGGAATTCTACTGAGGTTGATGATGGTGACAGCGGTTTTCGGAACTTTCGGACTAAGAAGTTTAGGCTATGCGCTCAGGATATGAGCGAGTATATACCTTGTTTGGATAATGTGGAAGCAATTGGAAAGCTCAAATCAACGGAGAAAGGGGAAAAGTTCGAGAGACATTGCCCTGTCGCCGGTGGAGGTTTCGATTGCTTGATTCCGCCGCCGAAGGGGTATCAAGCTCCAATCCCTTGGCCAAAAAGCAGAGACGAGGTATGGTTCGCTGACAATTATAAGTAATTGCTGAAATTGATTGGTTTCAAATTACTACTGCTAATTAAGAATTAGTTTCTTAGTGTATGTAAGTATTTGGAGTTTTGTTAATTTAGGCACATTATTGGTTTTAGGTCTGGTTCAGCAATGTTCCTCATACCCGTCTAGTTGAGGATAAAGGGGGTCAAAACTGGATTACCAGAGACAAAGATAAGTTTAAGTTTCCTGGAGGCGGTACACAGTTTATACATGGTGCAGATGAATATTTGGATCACATTTCAAAGGTGAACAAGCCTGTATTTCTGAAAGCTCGGTATAGAAATTAAGCATTCGTTAATATGGTGTCTGATGCTGTTTCTTTCTGTATATTGTATACTAGATGATCCCTGATATTGCGTTTGGTAGTCATACCCGTGTTGTCTTGGATATTGGATGTGGAGTTGCGAGTTTTGGCGCCTATTTGCTGTCACAGAATGTCATTACTATGTCAATTGCTCCCAAAGATGTTCATGAGAATCAGATTCAGTTTGCTCTTGAACGTGGGGTGCCTGCAATGGTTGCTGCATTTGCAACTCATCGCTTATTGTATCCCAGTCAAGCTTTCGACTTAATACATTGTTCACGATGCAGAATCAACTGGACTCGTGATGGTACTTTTTCCATTTAATTCAATCCATTGTTTATAATTATGTCACATAAAACAGATGAGCAGCTTAAGGATTGGAATTCTTTTTGGTACTCAATCAAGAAATACATTTTTCTTTGCCGGAACTATTATAGACATTCATTAGCTTTATTTCATATAAGACTCAGATGAGAAAATGAATACCGTTTTATTAATTAAAATTATTTTTACCAACTTAGCACTATAGATTAAACTCCCTAATACTTGTAAAGAGCGGAACATCTTATTCTCTTCTCTTGGACCATTAATCATTGCTCTAAAAAATGATCATAATTGGCCTTGGTTGCTCAATAAAACCTCACTGAATTTTAAATGGGTTTTTCCTGAAAATCATTTTCCCAATGTGGCAGGCACTGTCTAGTTATGCCTAAGCTTTGCTCTATGAAGCATTGCATATTTACTCTAGATTTATCTTATGGCTGTTGATTTTTCATTTCAACTTGTTAAACGAAGATGGCATTTTGCTGCTGGAGCTAAACCGAATGCTCAGGCCTGGAGGATACTTTGCATGGGCAGCTCAACCTGTTTATAAGCATGAAGAAGTTTTGGAGGGACAGTGGGAAGGTAACTAAAACTTTTCTTAATATCTCCTGGTGACTGTGTTTTAGCCTTTAAAGGATGATTTGGATGGGGATTTCCTTGTTAGAGCTTTGAAAATTTGCACTGTACTGATACGAACCCGGGGTCATTGAAAGTTTACTCAAGGCGAACCAAGAAGTGACGGATCTCTTTTATTGCTTTATTAAATATAATTATGTTTTGTTATTTAAGTTGTATTGGGCTTTTGGGCCTTAATGGGGATTATTTACTAAATTAGGTTAAATACTAGGTTTACTATAAATAGGTCATGTTAGGCCTCTAGCAATCCATTCAAACAGTTGTTGTCTTTGTATTTGGCTCTTTGAGAGATCCTCTCGAGAGATTATCATAGTTTCTTAATAATAATAGTAGTAGATTCTATCATTTTGGTATCAGAGCCATTTGCCGATCCGGGAATGGTGAGTACTAAGATGGAGACCAGGGTGCAAGAGTGCGAGGAAAACGGTGCCGAGATGCTAAAAAAACAGAAAGAGTTCGAGGTTCAGTTGGCAGCTATGGGGAGTCGGATGGACCAGGAGTTTGGACAGTTGAATCTCAACATACAGAAGCTTTTAGAACGCAAATCGGAACCGCCGAATCCCGAACCAACTGTCGCGGAGAAAGGGAAAGGGCTTGCGGCAGAACCGGAAGGGGAGAACGGGGCGTCGGCGGCGGAGGGGTTGAGCAGGGCGGTCGGTCCGACGGGGCTGGGGGCCGAAACTGGGGGACGTGTGGCGAGCGAGGAGGGCGCGAGAGGCGCGACGGCGCGAGCGCGACGGCGCGGCTCGGCGGCGCGCGCGGGGAGCGAGCGAGCGGCGTGTGGCGCGCGAGGGAGAACGGTCGTGGGGTGCGGCTGCCAGCGGCCGGGCGGACCGGGCGCGGCGCGACAGGAGGGATCGCGAGCGCGAGTCTGGGCGCGGCCGGGCGCGGGTGAGCGTGGGTGGTCGGGGCCAATGGGCGAGTGGGGCGCGAGCCTAGCGGGGTGGCCGGGTCAGTGGGGGACGGCCGGGCGCTGGCGAGTGGGGCGCGGGGCTCTGTCTTTGAGTGGGGAATCGAATGGGGGCGCGGTCGGGGTGGCGAGAGCGGGCCGAGGCGCGGGCGAGCGAGGGACAGCCAAAGTCTTTGGGCGGTCGGGCCGGGGTCCGAGAGTTCGGGGGTCCGAGCAGGTTCGGGTCAGCCGAGGTGGACCGGAGGGAAAATTTTCGTGGTTGGCCCGATGGGGAACAATATATGGGTTCGAAATTCGGACGAAGGGAGATGGCGGTTCGAGGGCGGGAAATGTTTGTCGAGGAGGAGAGGAAGGTGCGCATAGGCTATGAAAGGCCGATTGCGCGCATGACGGTTGGAACGAGCGGGAGGATTGGAGGGACAGCAAGAAGCGGGGTGACCGAGGGGACGGGGAGCGGCGGATGGGATGGACCAACTGTTGATAGACGACACGGAAATTGGAAATGCCGGTGTTTAAGGGTCTTACGATGAGGATCCGGACGGGTGGCTCTGCCGAGTAGAAAGGTATTTACGGGTAAATAGGTTGACGGGCCATGAAAGGGTTGATCGTGGCCATTTGTGTATGGAAGGAGGCATTGGAATGGCTACTGATATATGAAGAGGATCGAGCTCCGATTGCTTCATGGGAGGAGTTTCGAGAATTGCTATTGCATCGTTTCCAACCAACGATCAATGACAATAAATATGCCAACTTGATGAGTGCGCAACAAGTGGGAGCGATCAAGGAATATCGCCGGTTGTTTGAGAAATATGCAAAGGGTATGCGCGATATCGGTGCGAGTGCCTTGGAAGGGAAATGGGAGAGTGGACTAAAGGCGTAAATACTGAGCGAAATGAGGAAAGCGAGACCGATCGGAATCCGAGGATAAGAAATTCATGGCACAGTAATCGAAGATGACTTGGCTTTTGAAATCAAGTCAAAGGAGTTAGCACGACGTCAACAGTTAGACCAAGCCTGAGTTCAGGTACTATGAGTACCAGAGTAGCAGGAAGTACGAACCAAAAAACCATCACACCTGCCTCAGTCTATTCTAGCCGATCAACACCGTCGAACATCCCCACACCCGCCATCCCGTATAAACGTTTAACAGATAGTGAGATCCGCATTCGTAAAGACAAAGGGCTATGTTTTAGGTGCGATGAGAAGTTCGCATCAGGGGCGCAGTGTAAGAAAAAGGGCGCAAGCTTTGGAAATTCTTGTTGTACGTGATGCAGTAGAAACACGGGAAAATGAGGAAAATGATGATTCCCAAGAATGTACGTTCGAAGAGACTTTTGTTGAGGAAATGGTGGATACACCGAATATGGCAGCCCTTTCATTGCACTCCATGGCTGGACTAAGTTCTCCAAAAACTCTAAAGGTGACAGGCTCGATACGGGGATATGAAGTAGTAGTATTAATCGATAGTGGGGCTACGCATAACTTCATATCCGAGGACATGGTTGCTAAATTGAAATTACCGGTAGAACCATCTGATGATTATGGCATTATGTTGGGGATTGGGGATTCTGTGAGAACTGCGGGCATTTGTAAGAATGTGGAACTTCAGTTGACCAAGATGAGAATAGTAAATGATTTCTTGCCCTTACCGTTGGGTAGTGCGGATGTGATTTTGGGCGTTGTGTGGCTGGCCACATTGGGAAAAATTGAATTTGACTATCGAGCGCTTAAAATGAAATTCAAGCTAGGGTCAAGGCAGGTCGAATTGCAGGGCGAGCCACGGCTGGTCAAGGCCCAGGTTTCATTGAAATCTATGATGAAATCCTTACGTCCCGAGGAGCAGGGGCTTACGGTCGAGTGAATATGATTGAAACCCCGATATCGCCACGTGAAGCGATCGGGACCCTACGACTTGTCTCGGTACCCCGAGAACTCCACGACGTACTTTGTTTATACTCCACGGTTTTGAATCATTGGCGAGTCTACCTCCACAGCGTAATTGCGACCATGCTATTGCGCTATTGCCAGGCAAGGATTCCGTGAATGTACGTCCGTATCGGTACCCGCAGTACCAGAAGAACGAGATTGAAAAACTAGTGGGCGAAATGTTATTGGCGGGTATTATCCGTCCCAGCACGAGCCCGTTTTCAAGTCCAGTTCTGTTGGTTAAAAAGAAGGATGGGAGTTGGCGCTTCTGTGTCGACTATCGCGCCCTGAATCAGGCGACAGTGCCCGATAAGTATCCGATACCGCTGGTGGATGAATTATTAGATGAGTTGCATGGGGCAACGATATTTTCAAAAATTGATCTGAAGGCAGGGTACCATCAAATACGTGTTAAGCCGGCTGATGTTCACAAAACAGCATTTAGAACTCACGAGGGCCACTACGAGTTTGTAGTCATGCCTTTCGGGTTACGCAACGCGCCTGCGACATTTCAATCAGTTATGAATGAGCTTTTGCGTCCGTTCCTACGCCGTTTTGTGCTAGTATTTTTTGATGACATCCTGATCTACAGTGTGACCATCGATGAGCATAAGGAGCATTTAGTCAGCGTGTTTGAAGTGTTACAGAAACATGCCTTGGTGGCAAATGCCAAGAAATGTCAGTTTGGACTGCGCAGGATTGAGTATTTGGGGCATTTTATATCTGCTGAGGGAGTGGCTGCCGATCCGGAGAAAATTGTGGCCATGGAACGTTGGCCAAGCCCTAAAAACATTAAAGACTTACGGGGATTCCTTGGGCTCACAGGTTACTATCGTCGTTTTGTGGCGAATTATGGGTCGATGGCTTTTCCATTGACTCAGCTGTTAAAAAAAGGAAGGTTTGAATGGGGGCCAACAGCGGAAGAATGCTTTCAGAGACTTAAGCATGCAATGAGTAGTGTGCCAGTATTGCGATTGCCGGACTTTGATCAGTTGTTTGTTGTGGAGACGGATGCTTCTGGTATTGGCGTGGGTGCAGTGCTGATGCAACAGGGACAGCCGTTGGCCTATTTCAGTAAGGCTCTTCCCCTTACACATCGCGTGAAGTCAGTTTATGAGCGCGAGCTAATGGCTATCGTGTTTGCAGTCCAGCGTTGGCGAGCTTACCTATTAGGACACCACTTTATTGTACGTACGGACCAAAAGAGCCTTAAATTCCTGCTTGAACAACGTGTAGTTGATGGGGAGTACCAGCGATGGATAGCGAAACTACTGAGTTATGATTTCCATATTGAATACAAGAAAGGATTAGAAAAGCAGGCGGCGGATGCCCTTTCTCGTATGCCATCGACCGGGGAGTTGAGCATGTTGAGTTGTGTGGCCGGAGTTAACACGGCAGTGTTCACTCAACAAGTGCGGGAAGATGCAAAGTTGTTTGCTATTTATAGTGCTATAGTTGCAGGAGAGGAGGGTCCGCCAGGTTATTCCGTCATGGGTGAGGTGCTATTATATCAGGGACGGTTGGTGCTACCTCCGGCTTCGCCTACGATTCCTCTGTTACTGAATGAGTTCCACGGGGGGGCCATCGGGGACATTTTGGGGTCCTAAAGACGTACCAACGCCTCGCTAAAGAGGTCTATTGGCCTGGCATGAAGGCTCGCGTTCGCGCATTTGTGGCCGAATGTTCGATCTGTGTTCAAGCGAAGCATCTATCGTTGTCCCCAGCTGGGTTGTTGCAACCGTTACCGATTCCGAACAGGATTTGGGAGGACATTTCGATGGATTTTGTTGAAGGACTTCCCCGTTCTGAAGGTTACGACACTATTTTTGTGGTGGTGGATCGGCTATCTAAAACGCTGCGCACTTTATACCCCTTCGGCACCCATTTACTTCTCTTTCAGTGTCACCGGTCTTTATCGGGGAAGTGGTCCGTTTGCATGGAGTGCCTAAGAGTATCGTGTCGGACCGTGACAAGATATTCACTAGCCTCCTCTGGGAAGAGATATTCAAGGCTTCTGGGACTCAGCTACGTCGGAGTACTACCTACCACCCACAAACTGATGGCCAAACTGAGGTCGTCAATCGCTGTTTAGAATCATACCTACGATGCTTTGTGTTGACACAGCCGAAGTCCTGGTACCGCTGGTGGCTTGGGCTGAGTTCAGTTTCAATACGTCTTTTCACTCATCCATGGGGATGACTCCTTTTGAAATTGTTTACGGGCGTTCTCCGCCGACCATTTTGGGTTATGATTATGGGGCTAGTCCGGTAGCAACAGTGGATTCCTTAATGATGGACCAGGATCGAATGTTGGAGAAGCTTAAGGCAAATTTGTTGCGTTCACAAAGAATTAATGACGGAGCGTGCTAACGCAAAGCGCCAAGGATGTTGATATGATGTGGACGATTTGGTGTATGTTAAGCTCCGACCCTACCGCCGATGATCGTCCTTGGCGAAGTTTACACACCCCAAGTTAGCACCACGGTTCATCGGGCCATATCGTGTGTTAGCTCGGGTGGGGCTGTGGCGTCATCGATTGGACTTACCACAGACGGTAAGGATTCACCCGGTTTTTCATGTTTCCGTGCTACGCAAGGCGGTGGGTTCCTCTGGGCTTGTTTTCCCGACACCGGCTTTGGTAGGAGATGATCTAGGCGTGCTCGTTTGTCCCGAGGCTGTTTTGGGTCTACGAGAGTCCTCGCAGGAGGGAGGTTCGCGCCAAGTTTTGATCCAATGGGAAGGATCCACTCCGGACGACGCTACTTGGGAGTGCTGCTGCAGATCTAGAGCTCCAATTTCGGATTTTCACCTTGAGGACAAGGTGGCTCTTTGGGGAAGTATTGATACGAACCCGGGGTCATTGAAAGTTTACTCAAGGCGAACCAAGAAGTGACGGATCTCTTTTATTGCTTTATTAAATATAATTATGTTTTGTTATTTAAGTTGTATTGGGCTTTTGGGCCTTAATGGGGATTATTTACTAAATTAGGTTAAATACTAGGTTTACTATAAATAGGTCATGTTAGGCCTCTAGCAATCCATTCAAACAGTTGTTGTCTTTGTATTTGGCTCTTTGAGAGATCCTCTCGAGAGATTATCATAGTTTCTTAATAATAATAGTAGTAGATTCTATCATGTACTTTCTTGCATGCACTATTTGCTTTCTTAGTAACTCAAACACTTTTCTTGCAAGTTCTTTTATATTTCTACCAAGTACAAACTTCTAAGATTACTTTGGATACTAGAATATTGTTTGTTTTTACTTTTTATTAGTAGTTTGAAACTAACCTGGTCTTATCTCTGACCTTTCAAGTGTGGTTTATATGTATGTTCTTTTGTATTTTTGTTCCAGAGATGCTCAATCTTACCACACGGCTTTGTTGGGAGTTTGTGAAGAAAGACGGATATATAGCAATTTGGCAGAAGCCATTAAATAATAGTTGTTATCTAAATCGTGCAGCAGGAACTAAACCTCCACTTTGTGACCAGAAGGACGACCCAGACAGAGTATGGTATGAATCTAATGATAAAGCCATTTGAGAATTTGTTAAATTAAGTTTTATTGCTGCGTAATTTTGTGTAATCTGTGGTTACTTTTTTGGAGACAGGAATGTAGATCTTAAAGCATGCATCTCTCGTATTCCAGAAGACGGTTACGGAGCAAATATCACTGTTTGGCCTGAGAGGTTGCATACACCACCTGGTAGGCTTCAGACAATTCAATACGATGCGTACATATCCAGAAATGAGCTCTTCAAGGCAGAATCTAAATACTGGAATGAGATAATAGACAGCTACATTCGTGCATTTCATTGGAAAACATTTAAACTAAGAAACGTAATGGATATGAGAGCGGGATTCGGAGGGTATGTATATCATTCCACTCTTCCACTGATCTGCCGTTTCTTCATTCTTTCCCTGATATATGATTAAGATCTTAAGTGTTAACAGATTTGCAGCGGCATTGATTGATCTTAAACTAGATTGCTGGGTGTTGAATGTTGTTCCTGTTAGTGGTCCCAACACCTTGCCTGTTATTTATGATCGTGGACTTATTGGAGTTATGCACGATTGGTAAACTACGAATGTTTTCCTAAGTTGATTAGCATCAAGCTTTTGAATGCATGCTTTGAGCTACAATGATGCAGAAGAAATGATGATATTCGATAACAGGCTAATAATGTTGTAAACATGTCAGGTGTGAACCATTTGATACATATCCAAGAACATACGATTTATTGCACGCAGCTGGTTTGTTCTCGTTTGAAAGGAAAAGGTATCCCACATTTTTAAGATTTCTCTGTTTGGTTTTCTTTCCACTACCAATAATGTATTCCAATGAGATCAACGAAATGAATTTGAAATCACTGTGATGGGTACCAACTATTCAGTTGATGTGTGTGTTTCAGGTGCAATATCTCAACCATAATGCTTGAGATGGATCGAATACTGAGACCAGGCGGGCGAGTATACATCCGAGACTCCGTTGCAGTCATGGACGACCTTCAAGATATTGCAAAAGCCATGGGTTGGCGTGCGAATGTGCGGGATACATCAGAAGGTCCTTATGCGAGTTATAAGATCATGATGGCAGATAAGCTTCTCTTAAATGCATGAAAAAGAGGTGAAAACATTTTAGCCCCTACATCACTAACCCCTTATTTAAGGCCAGATTATCTTAAGAAGCAAGCAATAAAAGATGTTTACTTAGAGATCATTTCGAGAGTAAAGACTTCTGGATGCCCTTGGTTTACCAATTCCAACATGTAATCAATCACATAGGTACTCTCTATCATTCTACCTTCATTATAGCTGACGATTTCATACCGATATAGTTCATTCTATTCTGTTTTAAAATTCTTGAAACTGGCTTCAAAATGAGAGTCAAATTAGTTGTATTAATTTGTCACGCAATTGTATTGTAAACATTTCACTTTTTGTAATTCACCTATTTAGTGGTAAAACAAAACAATTCACTGTTTGATCTACTGACTGAACGTGTATAACTAGAAAGGTGAAGTTTATTTGCTGCTAACCTCATGACTTCTGATTTTTGTGATTTAACATTTATAAATCACAAAACTAGGCACTAAACAAAGATTATGTAAATCTATCTAAATGATTAAACTCATTATCCTTCATTTGTGTATAGCTGGAGAAAATCTGAACTCCTTTTCATATACAGAGTATTAGATCCAGGAATTTAGATAATAAAATGGTTATTGTGCATGAATGATAGAGTCTGTTTGGAATGTAGTGTAACAAAAGTGGAATCTTTGTGTCACTCCACTTATTGCTGGCTCTATGCTCTGCTTGTATCCCAGAATGTAAAGCTTATGCTTATCTCAATGTGGGGTTGTATATATGCATGTACGTATATGTATATATGTATCTATTTGTATATCTTGCAGTGTACGCAGTTGCAGAATACAGAGTGGCTGACAATATTACGTAATGTGGAGAGGGACCGATAGAAATTCCCCATGAGCATAAGTTCCAATGGTTTTTTTTCTCTTTTTTTTAAGGTGTGGGAAATTATAAATGACGTAGAACACACACGTGTTCGAAATTTTCGACTGTCTTTTGTCGTTTGGTTTTCTTTTGATTTTGAAGTAGGGGAAAAAGTTGATCATTATCCGTGTTCACTCGTCAGATTTTTTTTTTTCTGAATGTCAGATATTCAACCTTAATAATTGTGGTCTAAATAAACGGCGTGTTCTTTTGATACTGAATTTTAGATCGAACGATTTCACGACGCTTTTTATTAAAATCTTCTTAAAACTCTCCACCATAAATTTTCCACTATTTTTATTTCCAAAATCATCTATCCGGGTGCGTTTAAGGCGAAAAAGTTAAACAAATTATTATAACATATTAATAATATGTACTTGTGGTGCACATTGTTATAACCATACCTCAACATTCTTAATATTTAAGAGGAAGGATTACAATAGTTGAAAGATTGTTTAGATACTCTTAACTTAAACTAAAAATCGTTTGTTTAACATTAATAAGAAATAAAATTTTAAGTCAAATGGTATACATTTAAAAAATTCTAGAATTTTGAGTGTAGAAATTCTTATATATTCTCAAAATTGAAGAAGTTCCATTCATTTTATATTCTTAAATCACAATCACTCCAAGATTAACTACTATTTTTGCTTCATAATTGATCCTCAAAATATACTAAACTAAAATCTCTTCCGCTAATTTGCTTCCATAAAACGGAAATCCTAAATGAAACAAAAAAGGATACATTTTTTTTTCTTATAACGTGGGTTTGTTCCTTCAAAACTCCAATTCACTCAGATATCGTGCTTTACTTATGATGACCACTTCTCAAATCTATCACCACTATGCTAATATTATCTAAACTTTGCTTGGCCATGGCCAATTTGGTCAGCACAATGGAGGCATTCAAGCAAGCTTTATCGGAGCCGAAGCCTGTAGAACCCGGCAATGATGTCGATCGTTGGGCCCGCATACATGTTCGGACTGTCTCGCAAGCAGATTCATTAGAAATCACGTCCCACAGCCCATCGCTTGCCAATATGATAAATTCATCTCCCAATTCTCGATCCATTACTACTACCTCTGGTTCTGATATAACATACGGTTTGAGATAACCGTCACCTATAGCCCTCGACGTTGCTAACACTCCAAGAACTCTTGCCCCATCCCAATATATCACACGACCACCCATTGATTCGATACGAGACAATTCATCCGGACGATCAGGCTGCAAAAGATGATAGTAGACGTCTTCTCAAGTGAGACATGTACCTAAATAGTTAATTGATTCTATGTTGTAATAGTATAGATTAAATATGAAAGAGTTGGTTTGAAATCTAATGTGATGTGATATTGTAGTGACAATTATCTCTCACATTCAACTGTATGACAATAGATCATATGCTCTAATATTGTATTAGATACCAAACAATCTAACTTGAGTGTTCTATTCATCCTCCAATTGGGTATGGACATAAATAATACCACAATGTTAAACAGTCACGAATTTAAAAGTTTAATTAAAATATTGTTTTAATTCCTCGTAAAATTCTAGTTTAATTAATTTTAATTTTTATGATAAATAAATTGAATTGGCATCGGAGATAGTATTAATCAAAGTAGTTCAATAATATCAGTAATTCAAATATTAAAAAAAGCAGTTAACACATTTTTAAAACTTATAAAGAAAAAATTAATAGAGAAGAACATGAATGGAAAGTAACAAAAAAAAGATCAATTTTTAAGGGTGTTTTTTCGAAAAAAATATTTATTTTATTATTATCGAGAAAGTATTATTTTAGTTAAAAGTGGATGATTAAAATAAAATAAATTCTAAAACATAAAAGTTAAAAAAATGGATTAGTGCGGTATGTATATAATGACCTTATGATCGGAGGAGAGAGGAATGACGGCGGTTCTCCGGCAAAGCACGGCGCGGGAATCGCCGCAGTTAGCAACAATCAATTTGTCGGCAGTTACGACGGCGACAAGAGCCGTTGATCCAACGGTATCGTACTGATGAGGAGTCTGACGTTCACATCTACAACTAATAATATTCGAAGTTTGTTTGTGTTCTAAATCATTCCGATATTCCTTCACTTCCTCATCCATTCGATCAAAGCTTTGTTGCATCAATTTCTTCCAATCCTCTGTTTCTCCCATTTCTCTCTCAATCTCTTCCTTCACGATTTCATGCATCCGATTCTCACAATTCATCGAAACCTACAAAAACACCCAAAGAATATAAGCAAAGTTACATGGATTTAGGTACAATGCTCTGTAAATTTTTCTTAAAACAGATGAATCTTTACTGTATATGGGTTTGTTGTATATAAGATAAATCGCCTTCCAATCTTCTTATTTGCTCTGTTTTTTGTTAATTAAGAGCAAAGTAGCTGTTGTTCTTATTTACTCTGTTTTTGTTGATAAAGAACAGAGTAGCCATTAATTTAATTTGCTCTGTTTTTTCTGATGAAAAACAGAGGAGCCGTTGTTTGTTCTTACATGAGAGCAGCCATGGCCATCAAAAACACCAAAAAAGTGGAGAGGAATTTGGGGTTGATTTTTTAGAGTAGCCAAAGAAGGATGAACAGAAACGGTGTCCTCCATTTCTCTTCTTCTTCCACAAACAGAGGTAACTCCGTACTTAACACTCTCAACATCAAGATTTCTCTGCAGGCTGCTTTCCTCTGCATCATTATGGCTCCGCCGTGGACAGTGATGAAATCTCCGGCGTTTCCGGGCGGTCTGCGGCGGCGCAGAGGAGGAGGAAGGGGTGACATCGGCGGCGGCGGCGGCATTCAGGTGAAGAATGTCGACTTTCCGGCGAGAATCTTGAGAACTCGGCGGGGGCGAGGGCTCGCCATCTCCGACGAAGCAAATCTCGGCCATATTTATTTGAATTTAATTCATAGAAAATTAAGTTTGTGTGTGAAAAATGAAGATGCAATAGAAGATGGAGGATTGTGAAAGATATAGAAATCCACCGAGGGCTGTAATGGAAAATTGTTGGGAACACTGAATATTTCATATTATAAGATATTATTATTATTATTTTTAAATATTATTTTACTTATTAAACGATAGTTTCTCTAAATTACAATTGAGGACATAAAAAATGAATTATAATTTTTAAAATTTACTGTGAATGCTTTTATTTATAAAATAAATTTTTTGTTCCAAAATTAAGAATTTTAACCTTATGGATATGGTTTTGATTATCTCTTGTAGATCAGATAACCAATTCTTGTTAAATCTCTATATTAATATGTTGTGTATTTTAAGCATAAGTATTTGTAACTTTTCTTTTCGATTCATTCAACTCTCGTTTATTAGAAATGGGACCAAAATTCAGTATACTTTAAATAAGTGGAAGATCAAACATATATAAGTAAGAAGAATCTATTCAACAATGATTCGGTTTTTGTTGTTAGTTACAAAAATATCATATTACCATTATATTTTAAAATTATTGTTGAAATACAAATTTCAGTTTATTAATTAAAAATGAAAAACGGGTGGTAATCGAAAGGATTGCTTAAAAATCATATATTGCATTTTAATTTTTTTTTTTAATACATATGAGGGAAGAAGAGACAAATATTGATTCTCGAGATCAAATCTGTGATTTTGATCATGTAATATAATATATATATGTGCATACATATAAAAAAAATATATAAGAGATTTTTTTTTTTGCCTCTCTAAATTTTTCAATGAGAATTCTTTTATATCATATCATATCATACTACCATGAAGTGTGACTTGAGAGGAAAATCATTTTTGGACGATTTTACCCTTAAGTCATACTCTAAATTACAAACATGTCACTTATTGGAATATAAAAAAATAAATGTAAATAATGTAGAAAATATTTACAATATCATTTAGATTTTCATCTAAAATATTTTTATCAAATCTCATAGATTTTATGTCTAAGTTAGAAGATAAGAGATTTCAATAATCAAATGAAAACATTTTCAATATCATTTAAATTTTCGATATGTTTACCAAATTTCATATTTTATTTGACATTTTATATTATAATTAAAATAATAAATTGAATTTTCCAATCCTATAAATAGTTATCTACATTTTGTTTATGAGAACATTTTTTTTGCTTGGATTTACTTTTTTTTTTGTTTTTGTTTTTTTTATAATAATTTATCTTATTATTGTTAGATTTTTTAGCTTAACTTTCATCTAATTTTTCTTTTGTTGCAATAATTTTTGTAGGATTTTTTTTCATAATGGTTGCCTTTCAAAAAAAAGACTTGGATATTTTGAAAAAAATGTTTGAAGACTGAGGCTAAAGTGCATGAATTCCTCAGTTTCAAAAGTTCGGTAACAATGATTTTCTACTATTACTATATATATATAGTTCTCTATATTTTGTTTACAAACATTTGAAACTTTTTCTTTGCTTGCAGTTACCTTTCTTGGTTTCTTTTTATTTTATAATAAAAAATATAGTTATCTTATTTTTGTTGGATTATTTATCCTAATTTTCATCTAACTGTTTTTTGTTGCAATAATTTTTGTAGGATCTTTTGTTACTTAATTGTGGAGATGTGGAATTTTTTTTTGAAGAATGATAAAATTATCATTTGAGTTAAAGGTAAGTTCATAGATTTATACAAATAAATATATTTATCTTATTTATATTTATAATTATAATTATGATATAACTCTTAAAATTTTATGTTATTCAATAGTAATTGGTCTATTAATAGATAAATTGAGAACAAAACTAAAGAGTATTGATTTTTAAAAATCATAGATAAAATTTAATTTTAATGCCATAAATTTTATTAAGTTTTTTTTAAAAAAATAATAACAAGTTCAAAATAAAATATTAACTATTTTTTAAAATAAATTTTAATAAATTTAATTAATGTGAAAAAATAGTTATAAAATTTAATTTATATTGAAATTATTATTTAATGATTTAAATTTATGGTAAAAATGTAGAAAACAATTTATAAATAAATAAATAGATATATATAATTTATTATTTAAAAAATTATCACGTGCAACCGCGTACTAAAAATTCTAGTATATAAAAAAATCGCATATGGTCAACAAAAATTCAACATTTTATATTTTAGTTTTGAAGGCTCGCTATCCGTTATTCTTATACAAATATTCAAATTCTTAGTTTTTGCCTTTTTGGTGACTTCATTAGTTGGATCTGACTGAGAATAAGTAAATGGCTTGCTTAATTCAATGAACTATAGTTGTATTAAAAAATAGAGTAAAATAAGTTGAATAGTATGATAAAATTGACTTATGATTTAGAAATGAAAGTAAAAGAAATAATTATTTTACAAGAGAAACAAACTAGTTATATATGTAAAATGTTATAAACAGATAACTTTTACTTTAACAAATTTAATTATATTATTTTTTATATTTTAAAATGCTCATTTTTCTAAGAGCTAAATGTTTTTTTTTAATATAAAGTGGGAGAAGTGAAATCAACAAACCCTACATAAAGAGCACAGCTTAATAGCTGACAAGATAATCAACTGCACCGCTAACTCTTGATTCAATTAGAGTGTGTTTGTATCATTAATAATAGGACAGAAAATAAGAATGAAAATGATTTTTCATGTTTAGGAATCACATTTTTTCATTATTCTCATACCCATTTTTTATTACACAACAAACTTTGTATACATAGCATTCTTATTTAACAAACTTTGTATACATAACATTCTTATTTTTCACTCGTATCATACTCATTATTTTATTTTTACCATAACTATTTTATTCATCCCAAACATAAATAACCATTCTTCCTATAATTATTCTTTTCATCTCAACCATAAATAATTATTTGTATCGTTCTCTTTTCTATTCTACTCCTATTCTCATTTACCCATAACTATTTCCATTCTTCTTTCCCTAGCACACACTCTTACACTAATTATTCTAAATTTATTGAACTTAGATATTTTTAATCAATTATTTAATTTTAATTAGTTAAGTAATTGAAGATAATTAATTGACTTAGATTATAAACATAAATATTTCAATTATTTTAGAAAGATTCAGTCTATATGCTTTTGTTGAGACTTTAAATTATTCATAATTCTTGGTTTGAGATTATCGAAGAACGCTAAATTAAAATATATTTCGATAGATTTTGGTGCAACAACCTAAGAACAGTTGGATGATGTATTGAGTAGGATGGAGCTTTAATTTATCGGTAATAAAATAAAATAAAATAAGAGAATTTTTGGGAGGAGGAATTACACGTGGCAGAATGAGGGCTCAACAGCAGAGGGTTTGCAATACTGACACGCCTCTGCGCCTTAGCCGACCGCCTTCCCACTCTCTTCCTTTTTTCTTTTTCTTTTATTTTTTAATTTTCTATTTTCTATTTTCTATTTTTGAATATTTAATACTCTAATTGCCGATTCATTTTTAGCCGTTCAATATAATTATATACGTGGCATTATTCCATCATCCCACTTTTACCACTTCTTGCAGCCAAACACGCTCCCCGATACTTCTCGCATACTTTTACCCCAAAATAAATTATAAAAATAAGGCTGTCTTTATGCCCTTTTATGTAAAGAGTAGAGTTAATTGTCGATATTTGTTCCATCGTTTATATAAACGGTGGCTACCTAAACTTAAACCTTCATATTTTTTTTATTTAAACTATATATATATATGTATTACTTTTTGTTACATAAACCTTTCAAATATTATTTATCATAATTCTTGTTATAATAATCTGCTCATTAAACATCATTTGTAATAATCTACTGTTTATTATAACTTACCATCTTATCATAATCTTTTTTCTTTCATAACTAAATCAATATTCCAAGCATACTCTAAATATTAAAGAAATATTCAAAATTTTAGATATGGGGCATTCTTAAATTGATATGTTTATTTTATAGGAATATTTTTTTACAAATACTTAATTTAAAAAACTGAGTTTGTTTGGCCAAAATCCAAATTTGAGATGAATTAAGATGAAGAAAATAATTGAAATGTCCATTTGAGAGGAATCTTAAATTATCTCAAACAAAACAATAATTTCATTCAAACAAATATATTTAAATCATTACAATCACCTTCCAAAATGGAGCCAATGTTAAAGGAAAGATTTTCCTTCAAAAAAATGGCTCTACCTCTACATCAATGATAGGAGCCATCCTAACAATACCAATATCAGAAACCTTCGTGGCTAACTAATGAGCAGCCTTGTTACAATTCATACTACAAAAATAAACCTGCTCAATACCAAGAAAGTTAATTTAATCTAGAGATATTAGAGGAGCCATCAACAACATCTTTGACCGTCATCAGCAACTCTGTCTTAAGTGCTTCAACCCATCTCTGAAAGCAATTCCTTTAAGAATCTTGACAGGCTGATTCACGAAATTTGATTTCCAACCCAATAGCTTAAGATGCCCTCTCCAATCCTGAACGACCCACCCAATGCAACCTCTATCCGAGCTAGGATCCACCTAAGCATCCATGTTTAATTTCCACCACCCTTTGGGAGGAGTAGTCCATTTGACTGCCACATATGAACCATGAGAGACCTTGGACCCAACACTTGCACCCGGAAGATTATGAACATTAATAGTTTTATCAATAATATTTTTGAGATTATGGAACTTCAAGTCCACCTTGCTATTGGTTCCTAAAGTTCCATAAACTCCAAATGTTAATGATACCTCTAAAATTTTCCTTTTTGAGAATTCTATCACATAAGCACTTCAAAAAATCTACACCCTTCTCGATCCTCAAAAAATAATTCCTCAAATCCTCTAACCAAATAAATAAATGATTCCAAGTACGAATCACCAATTTACAATCTTTAATAATATGCATATTTGTCTCCCATACTTTCCAACACAAAGGACAATACAAATGAATATCCACCCATCTCAAATAAATAAATATTGCATTTAGTCACGATGACATCAACCAAATAAGAATAGAACAAGTAACTTTTGTTCTTTATTGAACATTTTAATATGTTCAATTTAAATAAAAATAATCCGCCATTAACTGGCAGTAAAGATATTCATTTTAATTATTTTAAGTCCATGGAATCAATTCTATTTCAAATCTGGGTTAAAAAAAATTAGTTCAATCTTGTTTTTTGTTTTTTTGAAATAAATAGACAATCTTGTTGAATTTTGGGCAACTCCTTCAAACACTATATACTAATTTTGATGGGTCGTGGTGGGCTTGGAATGCTATTGCGATTGCAGACATTTGGGAATGGGAAAATTATACCCAAGCCCAAGCCCAAGCCTATGCGTCACGTCAGCAAAATTGCCAGATCAGATCAGTAATAGCCACGTGGCCTTTGGCAATTAGCCACCTCAGACATAAGGTGGGTCCTACCTCGAACACTAGGCTTAGAACTTTGAGTTAACGTCACGCCAAACAAAATGAAAAGGTAAGAAGGACCTGACGTTGATATGGTCAAAGTATTGTCTCAAATTGATATAAAATAAGACTGTTGATGGTGGATATTTGTAAAACAAATGTTGTTTTTTAAACCACACAATACAAACCAAACACCACCCTATAATTTGCATCTTAAAAAAAAATCACCCAAAAGTAGGGACGTTGAAATGGTAGTACTACTTTCAAATAATGAGACTTAAATACTGTTTTCTTCTTTTTTTTTTGAAAAATAACAATTCATCCATTAAACAACATTCAAATTAGAACAATCGATCTTCACCAAGGAGGCCACAAAAAAGGGAAGGCACCCCCTCCAAAAATCCAAATGCTCCTCCACAGAAGAGGAAAAAGTGTTCCAACTAAAAGTATCAACACACACTTGTTTAGCCAACTCATCAGCTACCCTATTACAACCTCTACTGCAATGGAAAATACTATAAATTCCAAGCAAAGAGCTATACCATCTAATATCAACAAGCACATTGTTGAACTCAGAAAAATCTATGGCGTCATCGAAAATAGACTTGACAACAACTGAAGTATCGGACTCCACGAGAATAGGGAGAAGAAAAGAAATTTGAGACTAAAAAATATGTTTCATCCCTTCCCTGAAAACCATACCCTCTAAAATCTTAACAGAAAAGTTTTTGAAGCCTGATTTCCAACCAGTTAGCTTCGGGATATTGTTCTCAAATAAATAATATTTGTTTAAAATTGAAAAGCATTCACTAATTTAAAATTTGATCTATTTATTCAATACTTTTAAAAAATGTCATAATTGATATTAAATAATATTTTGGTTAGAAGCAATGTTTAATGCCTATAACATTAGGTTAATTAAGTTTAACCTAACTAGTTAATACATAATGTCATTTAGGTCGTTGGAGGGGTCGAAGATTCATTATTGTGCTTAACACATTAGACTATCCTTCTCCAAAAGTTTCGTGGGACCACCTACCACTAAGAGTTATTGCATCAATGGTTGGTCTCAAAATTCGACCCTACTATACCTTATACATTAAAAAGTAAAAAGTCTCTTTGTATGGCTCCTCAAGAGATTCTAATAAAAGAAATTTTCGAGTTGTTAAATTATTTACATATATGTTTTAAGTTATTTACAAAAGTTACAACAAAATGCCACTATTATAGATATAAAATAAATAGCAAAAGGGTTACTGGCCTAATATCACGAGTTCAATTCTTAAAATTGGTATTTAACTCTCATTTATTTGTTTATAATTTTTTATTCCCAAAAGAAATTAAAAAAAATGTTAATTATTTAAAATGCCACACAATCAAATCTATAATCAAACTATCCAAACATCATTACTCTTGTTGACCAATTATTTTATTATTTCTATTAAAAGATTTTTTCTTTTGAAATTATAAAAATTGAAAGTGGGAGATTCGAACTCATTACCATTAGCTGTATACAAATGTAGCTGAACTACTAACTAATGTTGTTGATTAATTTTATTTTTTTCTATTAAAAGAATTTTTCCTTTATTTTATTATAAGATTAATTAAATATTTTCCTATCCCAAAGTTATTCTATATACATAGCCATTTGTTCTTATTATTATTTTTTTGAAACAAACAAATTCCATTAAAACACAGAACTGAGGCAAGCCTCCATTACAATACCACACCAGACAAAAGGGTAAACCCTAAGAAACCATTAAGAAATATAGCGAAGTAATGAAGTTTATTGAAGAAGCCCTTGATTAGTCGCCAATATCCATAAGATTGACTTTTGAGCAACTTTAAAGATAATTCGAGAGTCATATCCATGACTAAGGTAAGTGACCCCATCGGATTCTTATAGATATGGATCCTTAAAACTCATACCCAAAAAGCATCCAATAATTAGATTTTCGTTGCATCCTTTGTCTACAAGCTCCACAGAGGCACACAACAACAAGAGGAAATAAACAATACAACTAAAACCAACATTAGAACATGTTAAAAATATGTATTTAAACTTGACAAAACCTTATAAATTTAATCATGGTTATTTGTTTTACTTAATATTTGTCCATATTTAGCTAAAAATATGAAAGATCGAGATTTGGAATATTAACATTTTTATTAAAAATATGTATTCAAACCAATTTAGTGATATTCAAGCATGAAAATTGATTTTTTAAGGAAAATAATTATTGTTGAACTTAAAAAAATAATTAAAATAATCATATATACCTTTCATAATGGTTTTGTTTTAAGTTTCCTGTTTTTCATTTTCAAAAATAGAAGTCAAACATGTTTGAAAATTGTATTTTATTTTTATAAACTAAAAATGATCATTTATAACTTTTAATAAACTAAAATAAAATTATTTTATATTATTATTTATCTTATATATCACAATTATAAAATCTTAAATTTATGCCACATTAAGATTGGAATCTAGGCCTCTTCCAAAATAGGGTTGTAGTCAAACCAGCTCGATTAGTAATGGTTTTTTACAAAAATAAATAAATAAAAGCAAAAAAAAAATCTTCAATTAAAATAAAATATGGTTTCAAAACAATTAAATAAAATCAACCTATTGAAATACGAACATAATAATTACAAGTATAAATATTTATATAATAAGAAAAAGTAATCAAATATAAGATCATGATTAATCTATTCGTAAAAGTTAAATTATAGAATTGCAAAGACTATTGTTGGAGTTAAATCCAATGTTAATAAGCAATCAATGGGCCAATTAAGCATGTGATTAGAAGAAATGTGATTAGAAAAATAGAAAAAACCATCGTACACTGATTAAATGGTCAAAAGAATCTCGAAAAATTAAAAGGTAATGAGTTCAATCAATGACTGTTATTTACCTAGAAATTATTCTTAACATTTAAATATTGTATGATCATTTGCTATATTTCATAACATTAGTCACGAGATGTACCTGAATTAGCCTAAAAAATCTTATAAAAAAGGGAAATAAAATTATAAGAATGAAAAAGATTTATTATTATTGGAATTTATTTCTGTACATTATTGTCATTAATCAACAATTTAAGTTAAAAGTTAAAATTAAATCTATAAATCTAACTTAAATTTAATTTACGTTGAAATCTACCACTCCTCGATCGAAAGAAGTCTTATATACTCTTTTAAATTTTTTATTCAATAGCTTTTCGTACGATCCGAATTGTGGGACGTGCTTTTTGTCTTTCATTTTTTGAAGAGTTTGTGTAATGTGTTTCTTGATTAATGAATTATTTTAATTTAAAATAAAATAAAATAAAAAACTCAAATCGAATTTTAAATAAAAAATATATAAGTTATTTCAGTCCCACGTGCCTTGCCTAACACAACAATGACGGTCCGGTGAAGTTAAATTAAGTCTTTAATTTGTAGTTATTAATGATTACGTGTCATTTGTGACATTTTACCTTTTTTTTTTTTTTACACTTTTGACTTATGAATATAAAGTTTGAATATAAAATAGTTGCCATATAAAAGAAAGCTTGTTTTTTTTTTGTTTTTTTTTCTTTGAGAAAATAAAAGAAAGTTAGTTAGGTATTATCTATAATTGTAATTAAGGATGTAATTTCAAATAAAATTGTAGTTAATTAAGTATTCATATTTTTAGAGATGGTGTCGAATTGATTTTTTGTTTGGTGCTAATTAAGTTCAACACCTTACGAAATACCTAATCTTTAAAAAATCAACTAAGAATAATTGTTTAATAACATATTATAAATCAACAAGTCATAGATTTGGTCTCCACCTTTAATTGATGTTGATCTAAAGAAAAGAACCATTCAAAAATAATTATCTACAAATATTTTCATCAGTTTTTAGATTTTAAAAATAATATATTTTCTTTGAAAGATTTAGTTTTCAAATTTTGATTTTGATTTTGATTTTTTTTTTTTTTTGAGGAACCTCAAATTTTGATTTAGTTTTAAAAGATGTAGAAAATATGAATGTAGAAAGTTAAAATAAAAATTAAAAAGTTAAAAAGCGGTTATCAAACGCCCTAAATTAAACCGAATGGGTCAGTGGCACAATGCTTTCAGTGTTTGGTTGTAAATCAGTTCAATACCAGCGTCACAGGTTCGAGCCCGAGAATCGGTATTTGTCCCCCTCCCCCAATATGTACTAAAAAAAACCCTATATTAAGGTTAAAGAAAGGCTTAAAATTTGGATTCATAATAATAATAAAGTATGAACCAATTAACAAAAGTTAGAATTGAAAGCGGTAGAAATCTAATAATTCTAGTGACCTTGAGGTACAATACACCTAATGACTTTGAAGTTTTAGGTTTGAGTCTCTCCCACTCCAATTATTGTAATCTAAAAAAAAAACTAATAATTCTATTCCAAAAATACAAGTTTTTGTTTGGTAAATATCAACGTTTTTGCAAAATTAGTTAAATTCAGAAAATACTAAAAAAAAGATTATTTTAAAAAAAACAAGCATAACTTTATATATTAATAATAAATAATATTATATTAATGATTATTAATAATAAAATATTAAAAATATTAATGACTATACATAAAAATATTTTTAAATTTTTCAAAATTTATAATTATTTTTTTAGAATGGTTTATCCATTATAATTTATCTTTTTTAAAAAAATATACAAAAAAAAAGTGACATAAAATTGATAATCACAAAATTATTTTAAAAAGATGGTCACAAAATATAGGAGGTGTTTGGATAGAGGTTTTTAAAATAAATTTTTCAATCACTTTTCAAAAAACTATATCCAAAGGAGCTATTGTAATCACTCCAAAAAAAAGATTTTCAAACCAGGTTTTCAAATTAAAATAATAATTATTTTTTCGTTGACATTCTATATATTTTATTAAATAATTATTCAAAAAACATTGAGTATTATTTTATTTTTATTTAAAAATTTTCTATTTTTTTTTATAAAATTTAATTAGAATTAAGGCTAAATTATAAAACATACCATTGAATTATGAAGTTCGTGTTAAACATGCCCCAAAACTTTGAAAAGTTTCAAAAGTATCCTTGAAATTTGAAAAATATCAATGTCTTACTATTAAAGTTTTTTTTAATCATCAATTTTAAAAAAGTTTCAAAAACTATCTTAACCGAAAAAAATGTTAAAAACAAATTTCCAATAATTATTATTATTGTTTTATAATAAAATGTTAAAGTTTTTTTGTTGATATTTTGAAAACTAAGGATATTTTTTAAACTTTTTTAAAGTTGAGGGGTATTTTTGAACTAAAACTTTTTCCATCCAAAATTAACCACACACATATTTTTTAAACATTTTTCAAAGTTCATGAGTACTTTTAAAAAAATTTAAAATCTAGGGGTATGTTAATACAAACTTCATAATTTATAGATATGTTTATAATTTAGCCTAAAATTAAACATGCAAAATACATTGTTTTAATATTATTTGAATAATTTAGAAATTTATATAATTTTCAAAGCAAGATAATTAGAAGAGACAAATTGACAAATATTAATAAAAATGAGAGATTTTGTATAAATGAACAAAAAAAATTCATATAAATTGTCTATATAAATAAAATATTTTAAAAAAATCAACATATAACCCCTCCTCCAAAATCTCGATTCAAACTAATTATTCTTGCAACTCTTCCTCCAAAATCTCCATCCAAACGAGTTTTTTTTTCCTAGAACTTCTCTACAAAAAACTCCATCTAAACAAGCTATTGCACAAATCCCAATTTTTAATCCCTCCTATAAATCCTCATTAAAAAACTCCTATAAATCCTCATCGAAACAGCCCCTAGATTTCATTTAAGTGAAATGATAGTCCCAATTAAGTTGCATATTTTCATTTTAAAAACAATTAAGTTACATATTTCATAGTTTGACTCTCTATCCATCTTTCTCTATCTATCTATAAATAGATAGTTTTTGAAATGAAATCACCCCATATATAATTTTTGAAAAATTGCTGTAATTATAATAAAAAAAATTATTTGTATTTTATATTTTTATAATGCATACTTTTGATTTGATGTATTTTAAGTTTTCACATTATTTTTATTTATTTTGATATAGTCATAATAGGAATGGATGGACTCCAACTTTCTCACCTTTTAGTTACTTCATTATACCGGATACAGCCAGAGTAAAACTTAACACACAAAACCTAAGACTAAAATAAAAGTTTAAAAAAGAAACCAAACTACTTACTATTTTTTTTCAAAAAACAAACAACAATAAAAACAAAAACAAAAATTAAAAAGCCAACGACTTAGCCGTCCACTCCAAAATTTTTGTTTTTTTTATTTCTTTAAATTATCCCTTTTTTTCTTCTTGAAAAGTTGAATTTTCCTTTTCTTCTCCTTCTCATCAACCTGCTTCCTTTTCTGTACCTCAAAAATCTGTTTCTTTTCATTTCTTCATCTTAAACCCAAAATCTTCCCCTCATTTCCCCCAATTTCACATCAACATGGAAACCATTCAAACCGGTTCCAACCGGATTCAAGATCTAATCAAACCCTTCAAAAAATCCCTCAAATTCCCCGAAAAACTCTCCAGTTTTGTGCTTCTCTTAGCCCGAACCGGCCTTTTACTCTGCCTCGCCGCCTCCATGTTACTCGCCTTTCACTCCGCTTCCACCCACCACTCCCACCGGTTCACCCTCCCCAACCCCACCCGAACCGCCGCCGCCAACAAAAAACCGGACCCCGACCAGCCCCCACCCGCCGCCACCAACATTTCCCACATCGTATTCGGGATCGGCGCCTCGGTCCAAACGTGGGCCGACCGGAGCCCCTACACCCGGCTCTGGTGGGACCCGACCCGGAACCGCGGGTTCGCGTGGCTGGACGAAAAGCCGGGGAAGACCCAGCTGGTTCCGCACCGGGTGTCGGGTCGGTGCTCCGGGCCGGATTACTCGTGCAAAAACGCGGCGGTTCGGATGGCTCGGATCGTGGTGGAGAGTTACCGATTGGGGTCGGAGAATGTGCGGTGGTTCGTGATGGGCGATGACGACACGGTTTTTTTGAATGAGAATTTGGTTTCGGTTTTGGGGAAATACGATCACAATCAGATGTATTACGTCGGCGGTAACTCGGAGAGCGTGGAGCAGAACGAGTTGCACTCGTTTGGGATGGCGTTTGGCGGCGGCGGGTTCGCCGTCAGCTACCCACTCGCCGCCCAATTGGCCGACAAGATGGACGGCTGTCTTCAACGCTATCATTTTTTCTACGGCTCGGATCAAAGGGTTTGGGCTTGTATTACGGAACTCGGTGTTCCACTCACAATAGAACCCGGTTTTCACCAGGTAATTTCCGCCATTTTTTAAATCAAAACAAAATTTTTAATTGAAAAAAAACGAGTTCCCAATATTATTTTAGTTCATTAAATTTGGATCTGCATTGAGAAGATGAAATCTTATATTAGAGAATTTGGGAAGATGCAACCTTAAATTTTAAAACCCCAATTGATTTGAGAAGTGGTGTTTTTTGGGAAAATTGATAATGCACGTGGTGGAATTTGAGTGGTTAGAATATATGATTATGAGGAAAAAAGAGGAGCAGGTTATCAAAATTGAATCCCAATAATGCAGACAAGGAGCAATTATTAAATATAGGTAGGAAACCGAGTGGATAGATTTTGAATCATAAATGTATTTTATGAAGGAAAAGAAATACATGCTTGAGGGAATTGTTTTAATTGGTAACTACCAAGAATCTCATTAAATAGATTCAATCATAATACTAAACTCTTACGGAAATTTTGAATAAATGTTTTCATTAACAATTCCTAAAATCACATTCTTAAACTTGAAATTTGTTCCAACAACTCTTCAATTTTTGTGAATTATTGTCATAAGGGCTTGAAGTTCTTAAATTTTGATCAACCAAGCATTTGAAATTCGAAGGGTATAATTGATTAGTGGGGTGATTTATGCAATTTTTCCTGACTTTTATTGCCAAAGTGTATACGTTTTGGGATTGGGTTTGAACTTTGAAAATCTTTTTGGACATAAGTTTTAAATTTGAAGGAGGACCTTGAAAATTATTTGCTTATCATTTTTCTTCCATGATGTAAGCTGTCAAGGAGTTTCCTATAAAAATAATAAATGATAACAATAAAAAGCTGTCAAGGAGTTGTAGTTGTACTTTTCTCTGGCCCTTCATTTTGCTCCATGGTGGAATATCCTATTTTGCAGATCTAATCTGATAAAACCTTATAAATTACTGTCTAGACATGAAAACTTTTAGAATAAAAACATGGGCTTACAATTATTATTTTAAATATATATATATAAAAAATAAAAAAAAAACATAAATTCCTTTTACCTATTCTGTTGTGCTAATTTTGGGTGAAATTTGTACAGTTTGATATTAGAGGTGACCCAAATGGGATTTTGGCAGCGCATCCATTGGCGCCACTCGTATCTCTTCATCATCTTGACAGTGTGGAGCCTTTGTTTCCTAACCAAACAAGGATTGATTCATTGAAATTACTTATGGAAGCATACCGAGTTGACTCGAGCCGAATCATTCAGCAAAGTGTATGCTTTGATCGGAGGAGACAATGGTCTGTTTCCATTGCTTGGGGCTACACTGTTCAGATATATCCTTTCTTGGTGACAGCCACGGATCTGGAGGTCCCATTTAAGACGTTTAAGACATGGAGGAGCTGGCACAATGGACCGTTCAGCTTCAATGTACGACCAGTGAGTGATGACCCGTGCTGGCGACCGGTGGTTTATTTTCTGAAGGGAGTTCAAGAGGTCGACACGAGGGGTACGAAAACGAGTTATGGAAGGTTCGTGGCCAAGGAGGAGAAAGTATGTGAAAGGGACGATTATGCTAGGGTCGTGGCAGTGAAAGAAGTTACTGTCTCCTCAATGAAGATGGACACTCAGCTATGGATGAAGGTCATCTTTCTCTCCCGTTTAACAGAATTGTTTCTAATAATGTCGTTTTGACATGTCATTGATGTTTTTGATTTGATTGAATATGCAGGCACGCCGAAGGCAGTGTTGCGAGATTATGGATCGGGGAAGCGATGAGAATATCTGGATTAGAGTTAGGAAATGCAGGAGGAGTGAAACAGTTACCACATAGATTCTAATTTTTGGAAGAGGACTTATTCTATTTAATTATGAGTTTAGGCCGTAGAATAATGATGTCTGACTGCCCATTTGTAAATACCACAGTACTAATATTCACACGCAGAAAAGTATTAGCATATTCAGCAATCAACAGAACCAGAATGTATTTAGAGGAAGCTGTTAACCTGGACTGCTAAAGGCATATTCTAATATACATCTTCTGCTGAGGGTAAGGCAAATCAGTAGAATTATTAAAAGTTAATTTTTTTTTTCTGGAATGAGAATTTACACCAAGGCAAATCAGAAACGGCTATGACACCTGTTGAGTTATTACAAACAATGATTATTGTAAATCGAGTTTGTAGTGCAAAATATTATAATAAAGGTTATGATATATGATGTTTAGGGTGATGTATTATAACAAGGAAGAGGAAAAAATTAATCTCAAATGAGAGCATAGGTTATGCAAAACAATGGCTTTGATTTTGGTCAACTGAATCAGTAGGCGAAACATGGTCTATAAATTGGGACCGAGGAACCCACTGGTCAGTATATGGTTCCTGTATGACCTATGAGATTTAATAGTGGTTTCTGTAAATGGTGCATGTATATGTCCTATGCCTTGGAAAGTCAATTTCACTTTCTTAGCACCCTGATTCTAAAGCAACTGGATGTTGAATTCAATAGCAAGGAAATCCAATGCGTTTTAATTCTTTGAATCTGTCACATTTGATAAGCCTTATGATATCTATCGACGAGCCACAGGAAAGAAAACATGGTTGGAGACATTGACAGATGAATGGCAAAATTGAACTCATTGGATTGGATACTGATATAGTTATTAAATTCTTTACATTTTAAAGTTGATCTGTACGACTCATGTACCTTGGTAACTCGACATATAATTTGAGTCTCAATTACAGAGCAAGGTCTCTCGGGTTGCATTTCCAGTTGTTGGGTTCACCCTGTCAACAGAAAGAACCACGTTTATTAGTTTATATGGGGTCATAAAATACTTTGGTGCTGAAGCAACAATGTTGTCCTTCGTGCTCAACTTCAATATGTAACAATTTGATCTTTGTACTTAACAATATATAGTCTCTACATAAAAAGATATTATTAAGATTTAATGAATTTTATGATATTTGTGATCCATAAATTTATTAAGGACCAAATGCATATATAAACTACAAAGATTAACTCATTTTTAATCGAAGTTGACATTTAAATTGTTACAATAGGGCTAAAATTGTTATATATTCATGCTAAGGTACTAGATTGTGTTGGAAAGGATTCCCCCATAAACAAATGCAAGAAAAAAAATACCATTCGCGAAGGTTTGTCTTTCTGTAAGGTCTCACACGGAGTATTTGGAACAAAGAGAATAAAAATGATTATGAGGAGGATGAGAATTAAGGAGAGAATATGAAGAAGAATATAATTCGAGAGAATGGTTATCTGTGTTTGAAATGAAAAAAATGATTATGGGGAGCATCATTACTTGTGTTTGAAGTGAAAATAATAATTATTGAAAAAATAAAATATTGGGCATGATGTGAGTGAAAAGTAGTTATAGGGAGTAAGAGTTGTTACGGCGAAATGAAATTATGGGGAGAATGATTGTTGATATTCCAAACACATATAATCAGCCTCCTTTCCATTCTCCCCATTTTAATCTCTTTCCCTCAAACACCCCCTTAAAATCACTCCTCCTTTTTAAGATTTCTAACTTCCTCCACTTAATCAAGACTCCCTTAACTAGTTACCTATTAGTACCTCACAACTTGTTACAAATTAAAAAGTATAAAGACAAAATCACACAAGCTAATAGATCAACTTGTTACTTTCATCGAAGTTTGGGGACTAAAAGTTTTTTTTTAACCTCATTTATGATAAATCATTCTCAGTTAACAAAAAAAAAAAAAGAGAGAAGAAATTTTTTATTACCCGTCTGCAACTTTGCAAAGGTACTCCCGTTGATCCTCTCTCAAAGGCACGTCTGTGAAGTCTGAAATTATGAGGTAAATTAGACATGAGTATTTCATCGTGTTACAAATTATCATGAGGAAATCATATCCATTGTAACTTCAATTCAATTTCCTGCATCAACTCTTCTGACTCTAAGTACATCTCTAACGAAAATGAGTATCAGTGCAGAGTGACAGACAGTGAAACATGCCAAATAACTAATGAAATACCAAAAGCTGCATAAATGTTGGCTTTACATACCAGCTCCATTTATTGCTGATCCACGGAAAGAAGTATTTCCTGTGGCAAGCGCACCTTCTAAGTTGGCATTGCTTAAATTTGCCTGCCGAAAGCAGGAAAAAAACCCCGTTAAAGATAAAGATTATAATTTCATTGGAAGCAAAATAGGAACCAAAACTCAGAATGGAAATTCTCAGATAGAAACAGCAGGTATTTCTGCATCTCGAACTACATATACACTTTAAAGGTTATTGCATCACATCAATCATTTTTGCCCTAGTAGTTTCCCATCATATTTCTTTGAATTCATCAAGAATGAAAATAACATCGGCTATATCCGTGAGTGTTCGAGCTAACTTAAGCGCACTATTCTCACACGACAACCGTACTACTACATTTGGTTGTCATGGTAACTTTATTAAATCAGCTAGCATGACATTGTGAACAGAAACATACATCACCTTTGTAACATTGGCCAGAGAAAAGTCTGCACCTCGGAGATCAGCATCAGAAAGATCCGCCCCTAACAATTAGGCAAAGAAAGAAACAACCAAATTCAGCTTCTATTGAATTTTGTTCTCCAGTCACAAGTGAAGATCCTCAAGAAGACCTTGCATTCATAACATCACTTAAAAACACAGAAACAACAAACCTGTTAAATCAGCATCGAAGAAACTAGCACCCAATAACTTGGCACCTTTAAAATTAGCTTGGCGTAATATCGACTAGTGAAAAAAGAAACACAGTGTTGTGTAAGAATGGATAACAACAATCCAGAATAAGAAAAGGCAACATAAAAAACACAGATTTACGAAGCCGCGAAAGAATAGAAGATAAGAATACAAATGCTAGGTAAACAGGCAAATTTTTTAAGAGAATTTGTGTAATGCACTTCTCATAAAACTCAAATACTTCATTTATTACATAAAAGCACAATATGAAATATAAAATAAAATTAACATATTTTCTTTCTTTTGGGGCAGACCCCAATTGTACTAAGTATTAGTAGCCCAACATAATTACTTAAGGTGATGTTTGGGACAAAGAGGATGAGAGTGGTTACGGGGAGAATCATCCTCTTAAGTCTAAACCATGTTTGGGCAGAATCATTACACTCATAATCTCATTTTTCCCAAAAACCACTTTTTATTCTCCCATAACTAATAATAATCATTCGCCTCTATATTCTCCTTGTAATTTTCATGCTCCACATCCCCATAATCATTCTCATTGCCCATGTTCCAAACATCCTTAAAGTCATTTCAACACACACAAGGCCATGTGAGAAACACACATCGGTGAAGTACAACATCAGAAACAGTAAATTAGTTTGAAAAGGGGGGGGAGAAACCGTTTTGAAATCTTGCTTGATCAACGTCTTCCCACTGAAATCCTTCCCGGTAAGATCCTGGCCTCGAGTGACTCCGGCACCATAAGGACCTCCACCCTAAATACAAACCCAACCAAAGATCAAATCAAAGCAGACATTTCATCAAACAGTTTGAGGGCAAAACAAACCTTAAAGGCAAGCGCAGGATCGGCGAGGAACAAGGAGGCGGAAATCAAAGCGAGGAAGCTGGCTTTCGAGGCGGATTCTCCAATGGAAAGAACCAAATTTCGAGCGGCTTCCACTTTGTGCTTTGGAACCTTCGAATGTAGGATTTGAGTGTACATTGAGAGAAGAAATTTGAGAGTGGAAATGGAAGTTGGGAGTTTTTACCTGAGGGTTTGGAAGGGCGGGAACGGTGGGAGGAAGATGAAGGCCAGGTTTTGGTTTTGGAGGAATTGTGGAACTGCAACAACATGATGATGAAGCGCTCAACAGACCCATTTCCAAAAGCTTCTATTTTTTGCTCTGGATTTGCTTTCCTTATTGGATTGGATAATGTTGCCGCATAATCTGGAAAAAAAAAAGGATCTTTCTTCTTGGTTTTTGTCCACTCATGTTTTGCCACGTGGTGCTACCATGTTGCCATGCTGGCTAAGAGAGTCCAGTGGCAAGAGGTTTGGAATTGGGTTGGAGCGGCTCAAAAAAACTTTCTAAATACAATATCACTTCTATCGACTTCTCACATATTTCAGAATCCAACAATATCATTGTTAATATTAAACATTTAATTGTTTCTCTTGGCATTGTGAGAATTTTTCATTGTAATAAATTTTGTAACAAGGTGGCTCATATGTTAGTCAAGCAGGTTTTTTCGATTTATTTTTGTTGATTGACTCCAATACTCTCTGTTGAAGATGAGTCTCTTTTTTAGAGGGAGAATCTCCCACCTAACATTCGCTCTGTTTTGGAGAAATACTGTATTGATTTCCCTTTTGGTTAATGAATATTTTTTTCAAAAAAAAAAATATATCATTTCTATGATAATCATCTTTTCTTCAAACTAGTACTTTTTTTGTTACAATCACTCAAAATTTCATCTATTGAAATAAAAGTTTATGTCAAACCTCTCATAACATTTATATCGAGTGTTTTTAGCACAGTCACTCATATAACTCCTCTATCAAACTAGATTTTGAGTTCTCATAATTACTCATAACTTCCCTATCCAAAACAAGGTTTTATTTTTACAAAACTCTTCTCGACCATTCAAAACTCTATAAGAAATTAATCCTCATTTCAAAAACCTTCCATCCAAACACACTTTTGATTTTGACGGTGAAATATTAACTACCTTTTAGTCCGTGGAAAATATTTGAGTTAGAATTGTGATTAAACCAAATTCATGACCAAATTGAAGAAGATCTATTTCAAACGTTGAAAGATGAAGAAAAATGTTTGAGACTGGCCATGTGACATTTATTTGTAGATATTTCACGTGTCTTCATTACTTTGATGATGCATGAACTTTGACACATCAAATCGAGTTTCACCTGCGCCTCGGGCTCGGTGTTTCTGCACCTCTTACCCCTTACTCACACACCACATACTTACTGTCCTGCATCCAACACACAACAACAATTATACCATCTTCATCTTCAAATCTCACTCAAACTAACTAAAACTTCATTTACAATTTTACCCTATTATACAGAAAAATAGTCCATATTATTGAAGCGGCCTTAGGGGTGTTTGGAGGAGGATTTGTATGAGTGACTAGAATGAGTAATTAGAATGAGGGGTTATTTTGAGTGATTAAAAATTGAAATTTGTATAATAACTTGTTTGGATGGAATTTTTTATGGGGTAGTCACATGTAATATCTTGTTTGGATGAAGGTTTTAGTAGAGGAATTGTACCGAAAAACTTATTTAGATAGAGATTTTGGAGGATAGATTGTATGTTGGGTGGTTTAAAAATAAGAGATTATTTTTTAGTTATTAGAAATAAATGATGATTTTAAGTGCTTAGAATAAGGGATAAAAAATGAGTAATTATTGTAACAACTGCCATCCCAGTTGAAATAGGAATAAAAAAGGAGGATGCTTCTCTTTATTTTGGCTATCGAGAATCGTTGAACTCTCCATAATCGCATTTCTTATAATCATTTCTTAGCCATCGGTCTCTAAATAATTCTCGAGTGTTTTCAACTGTAAAAGAACATTTGAAATATTAAAAATAAATAATGAAGTGGTCTATTATTAAAACTATTTAGGTATAATTTTTTCATTTTTTGAGACAAGCTATTTAGGTGTAATTAATATGGTTTGGCATATATGTTCCCGATTCATGAATCAGACAGTAAAGCTCATGCTTTTCTTTGAGACAATAATTCAAAAAGTAGCTGCTTTTTTTTCCCTTTTTTTTAAATAACTACTATGTGCCATTTTTTTTATCAATATCAATATTCAAAAGAGAAATTTTTACGTAATGTTCGGGTATTATATACAAAATAATACTTATTTATGTAGTCCAATATAAGCTATAATATATTTTTATTTATTTTATTTTTTTATCTTTTAAATTTAAAATCAAATAAATTGTGGCTCATATTGAATGATATAAATAAAGCATTATTTTATATATAATGTTCGAGCATGATGTAAATATTCCTTTATTTAAAATATCTTCATTGGATATTTGAATCAAACCTTACACCGGGCTCGTTATATCTATTTGACTTTTTTTTTTTAACGACAATTTTTTTTAGAGCCACATACAGTTTTTTAACATACACTCAATGTTATTGTTGACATTTTTATTTAATTTATTGACTTTAAATCAAGAGCTAGTTCAATTAGCATAACTTAGTGACCTTATAAATTTAAATTTCTCACTTTTAACGTTGTTGAACTAAAATTAAGATTAAAAAAGACCTTTGCATAAAGCATTTTTTTTGTAAGTACAGAGGTACAGCTTAGTCTTAAACTGAAGTCTATTTCTATTAAATTGGAGATGTTTCATATAACTCAACAAATTGTTTAGGATTAAATTAACATTTATTTTTCTCGAAATTGAGTTTATTTAATGATTTTAAAATTAATTACGTATTTTCCAACGGACTAAGGCACATATATTTGACTAAATAGTGTACTAAAAAGTGTTTTATTATATAGAATGTTTTATCTAAATTATAAAACAATCAATTTTACCATCGAGTCGTAAATGCTAAAGTAGTCTTAATTAGCATGTATAATTTTAATTAAAAGATTTTGATAACCATCTGATTTTTGAAATTTAAATTTATTCTTCCTCAAATTTTTCACTATGTATTCATCTTTCTTCAAAAAAGTAGGTGAATGATAACCAACTTTCAAAAACAAAATTAAAATTTTGGAAGCTACTTTTTTGTGTTACCAAATTTTAGTTTGATTTCTACAGATAAAGATGAGAGGTAGATATTTGAAATAAAAATCCAAATTAAACTATGGCTTAACTTTCAAATATTGTTAGCACAAAAAAAACGAGACCTAAATCTGGAATATTCCAAACGCATAATATCAAAAAATGGCGTAAGGGTATTTTTGACATAACCGCTGGTGGCCTCACAACTATCGGCTACCCGCCAATTTCATGTTTCTTTGTCACAAATATTTTAAACACTAAAACCAAACCAATCTGTCGACATTGATATTTTTTTTTTCCTTTTTTGTGGTGAATATTGCAACGTTAATTTGAGTGGATAACAAAAACCCACATCTCCAAAACGACACAGTTCCAGTACACTCCAGATGCCACGTGTCATCCCCAGAATGTGTGGTCGTTTAACCACTTGAAAAGCCTATCCTTTGCCACTGCCCACATCCAACTTTGAACACTCCAAACTTCTCGCCTTTCAACTCTCATTTGCTTTCATTCCCCTCTCCCAGAAACCGATGGCCACCGCCGTCTCCACCGCCGGCGCCGTCAACAGAATTCCGGTAACTGAAACCTTAACCTGCCATTACTGTAACTCACTCCAATGTTGATCACATTTACCTTTTTCTTCTCTGTTTTTAATTAGAATTGTTGGGTCTTGTGGATTTCTTGAAGATCATGTCAAAGATTTCAACTTTTTTACCTTCTTGTCGAGTTGTTTATTCATTAATGGAGGAAGAAGGAAGGAGGGAAACAATTGCCCTTAACTTCGTATTAACTTGTGTTGTTGATGAGTTGAGATCTTATTTGCGACTCTAAGTTTTACACGATTAGAGCGGTGTTTGGGGCGGCGAGTTGTTAACGATTGTTGGTGGTTTATAACTGTTGGTGCCTTATCATTGTATGTGTTAAAAGTACAGTTAATGATTATTGTTGTCTTTGTTCGAAGTGGTTTGAGTGAAATAAAATATATCAATTGAGTTTGAAAAAGGGAGGGAAACAATTGTTCTTTAGTTCTTCTTAGTATAATTTGTGTTGTTGAAAAGTTAAGATGTTATTTCCCGCCCTAAGTTCTACACGATTAAGGGGGCATTTAGGACTTCATGGTTGTTGGTGGGTTACTATAGTTGGTGTGTTATCATTGTTAGAGTTTGAGGTACACTTATGGTTATATGAGTTATGACTATCTATGTTTGAGGTACAACGTAATGCTTGGTGCGAAAGGTTTAGGTCGGGATGGATTAGTGGGTTGTACGAATAATGTATTCGGCAGGACGACAATGATTATTTGGCCATACTATTTGGTCATACTATTTTTAAAAGGTGGATTGATATGAATAGTGATTACCTGAGTTAGTGTTGTTATAAAAACCTGAACACTAAATTCGTCATTCATCAGTAACCTGATAATCATTATCTTTTTTTATATTCATGACTATCTAGACCAGCTTATGCATATTTCGACTATTATTCCAGAACTTACTAGATAACCCTCGTAGGAAATTAATCCATAGGTAGGTTGTCACCCTAGATTGAACTCATCATCTCTTATTTATTAGCCAACCAGACAATCATTGTCGGTGTCCCAAACGGCTTCGATCACAAGATGTGAAATTAGGGGGGATGAGCATTGTTAATTGTTTATCGCAGGTGAGTTTAAATGGCACAATCTCTGGAGCTTCGGTTCAGAGCTCTGCATTCTTGGGCAGCAGCTTGAAGAAAGTGAATTCAAGATATCCCAATTCAAAGATGTGCTCAGGAAGCAGCTTGAAGGTGGTTGCTGTTGCAGAGGAAATAGGTGAAAAGAAGCAAACAGATAAGGATAGATGGAAGGGCCTTGCTTATGATATCTCTGATGATCAACAAGACATTACTAGAGGAAAGGGACTGGTTGACTCACTCTTCCAAGCTCCTTCTGGTGCAGGAACTCATGATCCTGTTCTGAGTTCTTATGAGTATTTAAGTGCTGGACTTCGACAGTAAGTTGAAGAAAAAGGCTAGATTTTTTGTGTTTATGTATGATTATGTAATTTGATCGTCCCCAAGAGGTGGCACAACGGTTGTAGACTTGGGTTTTGAAGGTATGCTTCCTTCAAGGTCCTAGGTTCGAGACTCACCTGTGATATTATTCTTTCGATGTCTCCCGGTGTCTGGCCTAGGGACGGGCGTGGTTACCCTTGTTTCAAAAAAAAGATTATGTAATTTGATTAAATGATGTTTTAGAGTTTTACGAAAGGCGCACTATATAAACTATGCTAAGACCCTCACCCTCTTTACCAAGTATTTGTATTCTTATCTCCTAATAAAATGGTTTTATCCCTCTGCCCGTAAACGTAACCAACACAAGGTTAAGAACTACCTTAATCTGTGTTCTTTTTTTCGTGTTCTTTAATTTTTTATTGTTGTTTGTGATACTTTCAAAACAATTAGTAGGAAGGAACTGACAGTTTTGAATGTTGTGGCTTTGATGATGAATCAGGTACAATTTAGACAACAATGTGGATGGTTTTTATATTGCTCCTGCCTTCATGGACAAATTGGTTGTTCACATCTCTAAGAACTTCATGAAACTTCCCAACATCAAGGTTTGTTAGTTTCATTGTTGGGTTCAAAGTTGTGTTTCTTTTCTTTTCTTTTTTCTTATTGATTGATTCAATCATTCTTCCTTAGGTTCCCTTGATTTTGGGTGTTTGGGGAGGCAAAGGTCAAGGAAAATCCTTCCAATGTGAACTTGTCTTTGCCAAGATGGGAATCAAGTGAGTTTCATCCTTCTACATCCTGCTGGTTTTTGCCATTTCAGATCATTTTCCTGGTTGTGCATACAATGTACTCGAATCTTGATATTTGTATTTCTCCAAACTGCTTCATGCTAATGCTTTGTTTTGTTATTTCAGCCCCATTATGATGAGTGCAGGAGAATTAGAGAGTGGAAATGCAGGAGAACCTGCAAAATTGATTCGACAGAGGTACCGTGAAGCGGCAGACATAATCAAGAAGGGAAAAATGTGTGTACTCTTCATCAACGATCTCGATGCAGGAGCTGGTCGTCTCGGTGGCACCACTCAATACACTGTGAACAACCAGATGGTTAATGCTACCCTGATGAACATAGCTGATAATCCAACCAATGTCCAGCTCCCTGGTATGTACAACAAAGAGGACAACCCTCGTGTTCCCATCATTGTCACGGGTAACGACTTCTCGACATTGTACGCTCCTCTAATCCGTGATGGTCGTATGGAAAAATTCTATTGGGCACCTACTCGAGACGATCGAATTGGTGTTTGCACAGGAATCTTTAGGAGCGACAAAATTCCTAAAGAAGATATTATCAAGCTTGTCGATACCTTCCCTGGCCAATCCATTGGTGAGCTTCGAAGTGTAAACTATGAATCAAATATAGATTCATTTCCCTTCTATATTCCAACTTAATAAACTAAACTATACCATGATCATACAGATTTCTTTGGTGCCCTGAGGGCAAGAGTATACGATGACGAAGTGAGAAAGTGGGCTTCTTCGGTTGGAGTTGATAATATCGCTAAGAAGCTCGTCAACTCAAAGGAAGGGCCACCAACTTTTGAGCAGCCAAAGATGAGCTTAGAGAAGCTTCTTGAGTATGGATACATGCTTGTTCAGGAGCAAGAGAACGTGAAAAGAGTTCAATTGGCAGACAAGTACTTGAGCGAGGCTGCTCTTGGCGATGCCAATGAAGACGCAATAAAAAGCGGATCCTTTTATGGTTAGTTCTCTCTAGATCTTCTATAGATCGTTAAGAATTGTACAAAACTCTAAGCTGCTGGTTCTGATTGTTGCAGGCAAAGCCGCTCAGCAGGTGAGTTTTCCTGTCCCTGAAGGTTGCACCGACCCAAATGCAGGAAACTTTGACCCAACTGCTAGGAGTGATGATGGAAGCTGCAACTATGTACTATAAGCCTTCCCTTTAGCTGTTAAGTGGAACATTATTTTCTACCATGTTTGATTAGGAGAATACGGGTTTCAGTTCTCATTTCTTTTTCTTTTTCTCTTTCTTTTTGCTGCCACAACATTTGAGATCTTTTGTTCGTGTTGATAAAGAACATAATCTGCTATCTCAAGGGGGGGTTTTTGTGACAGATTTTTTCTTGGTCTTGGTTATACTTAATCATATGTCTAGAAGATGTCTCCAATAGGTGGTGCAGTTGGTCGAAGGCTTTGATTTTGTGGATATGCTCCCCTCAAGGTCTCGGGTTCGAGACCAGCTTCTAACATTAATTGTGTCTTCACTCCTCCGATGTATCCCGATTCTGCGTCCTAGGGACGGGTAAATGATGTCCCGAGTATTAGGGGAGCGAAGCCCCAACTCACCATCATTGAAAAAAAAAATCATGCATCTTTAGATGCATGCAAAATCATTCAGGGTCTGAACCCTTGAAGGCAAACGGATATCCAAGAACAGCATCATATCATATCTATAGAGATGATGAAATATCAGAACAACAAAAACACAGCAGCAGCACCTCTTTTTTTTTTTAATCAATAGAATAGACTTGGGAAAGAATTTCACAAGTGTACAATCTAGCAGTTTCATTCATAAAGTTTATACGATGGAAATCACGAAGGGCTGTGCATACAATTTTCAACATGAACAGCTCAACTAGGATATCATTAAAATGTGATTGAAGCGTGCCTCCTTAATCCCTCCCTCGCCTGCATATACTGCTTTAATTAGAATAATCTAAACCTAAGTTGCCTAAAAGCCTTATAATCTACAAAACTACTTGATTAGTTATAAGATACAGTGAACTAGCTAGTGACCTACTCTACTAAACTACCGAAGAGGCATACAACATTCAATCTACTCTTGAAGAACTCAACTAAATCATACCAACCCATGTAAGATTATCAACCAACCGAAATAATGTAACTTGCTTGAAGGCATCAGTAGCTTCGTGTTATGAAATATTGTCATCTTCACTTTCCCTCTGCCTTTTCAAAACCTCCAAGTCATCAAACCCTGTGCATTTGAGAGACAACACAACAGTCAGGATTGTGATCTACTAGTAAGTAATAAACTCCAATGTTTTTTTTAGGAAATGAAGACCATTTCGTTGATAGAATGAAAATGTTACAAGGATAAAGTCTAGTGTTTTAATAGATTCACTCAGGCACGTGTCTAGTCTCAAAGCACAGGTCTAGTGCTTTGACTTGTGCTGTAAGCACCTCACCTTGAATAGGGCGGCTCATATAAAAAGACGTACTCCAGGTGCGTAAAAATAAGTTTAACTTACCCTAAAGAAAAATTCTTGCATTTAGGTATTTTTTGTTCTTTATTAATTAAAAAGAATTTACTAACCATTCGATTTTCTTTTTGTCTTTTTTAATATTCCCACTCTAATATTCTCTTCTTTATGAATATTCTAACATATAGTGTGCCTCACAAAAAAATGCATTTTTATGCTCCTTGCGTCTAAGCTCCAAATTCTAATAGGCTATTTCACTTCAGTGCATCTTGAGCTTTTAAAAACAATGATAAAGCCACAATAACTTAATTACCTGAAACCAAGTCATCATAGTCATCATGCAGGGGTAACAGCCTAGTGGAACTGGAGGGAGGATTATCAAGTACTGTCCATTCCAAATTCCCACAATCCTCTGCACATAAATCCCTTCTCCAAACCCAGTCGTCAATAATACCGAGCCCGTCAAAGGAAAGAGGGTCAACTGGGTACTCTTCATTGGCTTTAGCGCCCCTGGCAATAAATTATTTGGAAAAAACTTCAGCAGTGACCCTAACTTTCAAACACGAGACTCACTGTGAAATAAATGTTTCAATTGACTTACATTTGCTTCAGTTGCAAGTTGAAGCGCACAGATACAAGGTCACTAAGTCGTTGATGTTCAATGTGATTCTTGGTGTTATGTAACTTGTCAAAAAAGATTTGATTCTGCTTAAATCCCACTGAGGAGCAGGTTTGACTAAGAATTCGAATGGCTAAGCGAGATAAACATGGGCAGCTTGATGCATATGTTGACCACCACTCAGCTACAAGAAACATAAACAAACGATAAGATCAACTAAAAGATCATTCAACAGAGACACTAGAAAGAAGATAAGCATGAAGAAAAAGTGCAGCTCTTGATATGCATGGAAGATGGCTAAATAGTCACCTACTTAGAAAATAATTTCTTATGTGTTTTCTTAGCATCCAAATGTTGTAAAGTTAAACAGTATGTCGCATGATAATCGTTAAGGAGCGCACAAGCGAGCCCAGACACTCACAAATATATTTTAAATTGAAAAAAAATAAAAAGATAGCTGAGCAACAAATATGACAAAAACATTGCCTAAAAATCATTTTCCAATATCATTATTCTAAACATAGAATTAGATGCTTCCCAAGTCCTTAGCATGCAAGTTATATGAACAATCTTATAGTGTGTAATAAGCCGTGTATCTGCTGATGTTTTGTTCTAGGTTCCAAGCGTTATTCAGAAACGCAAGTCAATCCATAAACAAGCTAGCCAAGTGCAAATCGTGCAATGGTGCATAATGGAAGATGAGCAATAGAAATAGATTAGATCCTCACCTGGAAGAAGTGTCTCTCTTGCTCGAATAGCCGTCTTTCTACCCAAATCTCCAGCAGCAGTCTTGTATGAGTTTATTTCTTTTACTATCTTGTCCTGAACTTTTGTATCAGAAACCAGTCTTTCTATGCAATCAAACATCCCCGATGCAATTTCACCGTGCATTTCTCCTCCTTCAATGCTATAAAAGAACTTGGGGTTCAGATAGAGTCCAGCAGCATGAAGAGGATGATGCCATTGTTGTTCCCATATCTGATCTATAATGTTCCAGTAGACCATGTAACGCTCTTTGTCAACAAGCTCTGTCTTAATTGCTAGTTTAGCATTATACATTGCTGCATAAACGTATCCCATTGCAGGTCTCTTCCCACTACCCACTATTCTCAAAACTCTCAATAGAGGGTTTGTCAAACGAATAATCGAATTGCAAGACGACCAAAATGATTCACTGCTGATTAAATCCAAGATTTCCAGTCCCCCAGGCCTCTTTGAATAGGGACTGTCCATCCACTCTTGAGAAGTAACCATGGTCTGCAAACATCTTTTCAGATCAACCATCCGATTCAACGTGGCAAAGTTTGTGGCAGATTTTGTGGCACAAGGTTCTAAGATATCATTCCCAGAGGTGTACCTTCTGACCATGCTCAAAACCATACTATTGTTATAGACAAATCTCATGATTGATCGAGCCTGCTCGATAACAGTATTTATACTCTCAATGTTTCCAAATTCCACAAGAATCAAATCCACACAACTAGCAGCACATGCGGTCCAATAGAGGGTTGGATATGTATCAGAAAGCTTCCTACCAGCAATAGCATAATTTGCATCACACCTAGTAATCACCTGCAGTACATGGTTCACCCCTACTTGTTCAACCACTTTTTTCAGCAATTCGTAAAGCAAGTCTGGGGAATCCATGATTCCAGATGCATCGACAGATTCCAAAAACACTGTTCCTGCAGGACAATACACCAAAAAAATCAACGTGGTTCGACCCGTTTCGGTACGACATTGATCAACCATGACTGAACAACCAGTCTTTCCCCATGTTGCTTTGCATCTATCAAAATCACTCCTCACTTCCTCCACAGAATTCTTCAATATCCAACCCCGGATATCATGGTATGAGGGCGGTATAATCCCAACACCTGCCGAAACAATTGATTCGATCATTGGCTGGAAATAGGCTGAGTTTACGGCTTCTAGAGATGCCCCAATGTCATACAAAAATCTCCCAACAGCCATATGCACTTGATTATTGACCTTATTAGAATCCAGTATCCCACCACCATTAGGAATAACAATCAAATCTCTTCCCAAACTAGAACTCTTACCTTTGCTACCCTTTTTCCTTCCAAGTTTATTACTCGTTCCTTCCTCGTGATTTACTATCAAACCCGAACTCGTTTGAATCGGGTCGACAACTTCAATCAATCGAATACTAGAATCCATATCCAAATGATTTGAAACTGCATCAACCTCACCAGTAATGTGATTCACATTACTCATCTCATCATCAAGCTTCTGCTTTTTCCTCTTCTTCATCATAACCCCATCTAAACTCTCTTGCATTAGATTCTGAACCTCACGGGGGACACTATGGCAAGTAGAAGCATTACCCTTATGACCAGCTAAATGTTCTTTAATTCTATGAATCCCTCCACCCTTAAAAAGTTTTTGACAGTACAAACATTTGAGCTCAACTCTGTCCCCATTTTTAAACATTTGACAGTGCTTCCATGCAGGGTCGTGTTTTTGGGGAGTGATTGGAACAGGTTGCAAACCGGAACTCATTTCAACAATCCAAACAGATACCTTCCCAAAAATAATTATAAATATGGTCACTTTTTTTAAAAAATAACAATCATGATAATACTGTAATAATAATACATGATACAATATTAATAGAGTACATAATACAGTATTAATAAGTATTTATAATTTTTAGTATTAAAGTTTATTAATGACTATGGATGCAAATATTTTAAAATTTAATTACATTTATAATTATTTATTAATTAGAATCCAAACAAAATAATTTTACAAAATTAAAACATACCCACAAAACACACAGATTGATTAAAGGGGAAAATTAACGCGATTTTTGTTCAAAACGAAGGCATTCAATTTCTGGGTTGTTCATCAATAAGTAGCAAATGAATGTAATAATCGAAAACCCATAAATCGACAAAATTAAACAGAGAGATGAGAAGGAACCTCACTCGAAGTCGAAGTTGAAGAGTTTGGTGGACAAAGGCGGGTTCGGCTTGGTGAAATCGAAAGAAACCGAGTTGGGTTTAGGGTTTGAGTTTTGTGAGTTTTTGAGGGGAGAAAAACGCTGGTTTTCGTAACCGGATGGGCCGGTTAGGGCAACTACAGCCGGTTAAGCTTACTCGTTTTTGGGCTGGCCAACCGAATCATCCGGTTATTAGCTCTTAGCTTTTTTTTCGTCGAACCGGATTTGTCCAAAATGGGCTTTTGGTCGAGTAGACCGGGCGGCATCCTGAAGTGAAATTTCTGTCGGCTCTTTAAATACTTTATATTATTATATGCACATTTTTAAAACGATATGAATAACATGATTCTTTTTGGCTTTTAATATTACTAATACAACAACATAAATGTATATGACGAAATTACAAATATGCTAACTAAACTTGATAAATTTTCTTTAAAAAAAAACCAAACTTGATAAATTATGAATATGCGACATCAGTGTGCATCTAATGACTAAGAAGTGTTACGAAATGGATCAGTGGCGCAATGATTTCATTGTCTGGTTGTAAACCATTTCAACACCAGTATTACAAATTTGAGCCCAAAAATCGGTATTTGTCCTCCCTCCCCCAATATATACTCAAACAAAAAAAAAATCTCACGTAAGTCTTGAATTTGGACCTTGAGGGCTCAAAACTTAAGTCTTAATTGAATGATAGTATGATAAGTTTGGCTTTATATTTTTCAAGATACAATTTTCAGCACCTATCTTCAAATATTATCCTACCACCATTTTATTACCAATTTGAATGTTTTTTTTCTTTGAAACAAAAACAATAGTACTTGTGATTTTTAAGGTTTAAAAAAAACATAGCACTTTGTATCAAATTTATTTCTATCAGCACAATATAAAATCGGAAATAAATAACAGCAATGATTTCATCTTTAATCATTGCCCGTTATGCAAAAACAGATCAAAATCTTATATGCCATAAACAGAGTATTAAAATGATTAAAGAGGATCCCCAAATAATTTAAGAACCAACTTTGAAGTTTCTTCTTATTTAATTACAGAGCACAGTACCGGTTTCCTTCACAAAATTAATCTCAATCAAAAGTTCTTCTTCGTTTAATTTTTAAACAAAGGATATTTTTTTCTTATGAATTACGTGTTTTGATGTAGAGATGAGGTTCAATGGATCATAATGATCAACGGTAAATAGAGCATGTGATGATTTAAGATGCAACAAGAAGATGACAGAAGTCGTTGAAGATAATTTGAGAAATATTATTAAGAAGATAGAGTGATAGATGCTATTCACCAAACACACCTAACAAACCTAAAAACACATATATAGATTTTAATCTAACCTAACGAGTCTATTGAGCCTTTACATTAATATTACCATTTGATCTTAATCAGTCTAATATACTCTAGATAGATTATTTCGCAAAAAATTTAGAAAATGTCCGCTCAGAGAGTGACTCCCATCTTTCGACGAAATGTCGGAGATGGCCCGACTAATTACGCCAGAAACTGGATAATAATAAAGATTAATATAACTAATTTTTACGTACTTAATTCGTTAACTATTAAAAATGTTAATGATAAAGAATAATTTTGGATTTAAATTGAATTTAAATTTTTTTAAATAATGGAAATTAAATTCTAACTTTCTTAGATCTTATGACTAACTTATAATCTATCGCCAATAGAGCAATAGTTCAAGCAACATCGATGTTCACCTAATGACTTTGAGGTCTTAGGTTTAAGTCTCCTCCACCCCAAAATTATTGTAATCTCAAAAAAACTTATAATCTATCCATGTTACATCCTCGAAAGCCTTCCAAATGCACACTAAACATAGTTAGCATAACCAATTTTAGAAAATATTATTTCGGTTAGAATACTTTTTTTTTTGTAAATCGGGGAATCGTAGTTTCGCTCCCCTATTTTGGGGTACTAGTGGTCCATGTGGCAACGAGATATACTTCGAAGGGTATTCTAGTTTAAGCACTTTTCAACGGTCTCGAATCAGAGATCTCTCAAGGAAGCGTGCTTTGAAATCCTTAACCTCAACTGCGGGGTTGCCGCATTTTGGTCGGTTTGTTCCATTTTGGTCCCTTGACTTTCAAATATCAAATTTTAGTATCTCAACTTTGCTCTTTGTCCAATTTTGATCCCTCGACTTTGCTATTTGCCTAATTTTGGTCCCTCAATTTTCAAATATTTTCAAATTTGGTCCTTAAACTATTAAAAAAGTAAAAATATGGTCCTTTAATCAAATGAATTTTTTTCACTCCTAAATTATATTTTTTTCTTTTCCATCTTTTATAATTTCTCTCACTAGAAATTTTATTGCCAAGGACTAAATTTGGACAGAAAGTTTAGGGACTAAAATTAGATAAACAACAAAAAAGAAGACTTGTATGGATTATTTTACTATATAATTATTTTAATTTCTTGTAGTATTAATATCAAACGAGATAATCAATCGCGTCACCGACTCATTCGGTAAATCATATTAGTCGTTAGTTATTATATCAAAAGTTTGTAGATTTTAGATTCGTTAACATTATTTTTATTCAAAACCATCCGATAAAAAATTGCCAAGCAACCTTTTGATTGGTTTGGCAACAGTGTTGAGATTAATATCTTTAATTAGTCAAAGGGAAACGGTGATTTGTCATAGTCTGAGGATAATTAAGATTGATCACTAATTTATTGTTTATAATAATACTACGTAACTGCTCGATCGTGACAACATTTATGGATTGATAATGCCTTTGAAGGTAGTGTCTTATTGGTATTACATTTCTCTTCAAAAAGACAAAGTATTATTCCTATATATATATATATATATATATATATATATATATATATTTTTTTTTTTTTTTTTTTTTTTTTTTTTTTAGTACATAGTGGACCTATATAATTTTCTTTGTTCTATTTTTAATGAAATTTTGAATTCTAAGCCTACTTTTTAGGATTGTTTTAGGATAACCTCTGATTTTCCTTATAGTCTATTCCTATTGATCTATTTATATTTCCTTCGAAAAATAATTGGAAAATTAAAACAAGAACCTGTGTCACAAGTAATATATAAAGCTTTGGATACATTAACTTTCTTTTTGTATATTTTTTAATTTTCGAGCTTTACGAGCAACTATTTTCACTAGTAATTAATTATAAATAGGCTGTCATAATAATTTTTTATTTTTCAAAACCCTTTTAACCACTAACTCAACTCATAATTATATATAACACTAAATTTTTGCGTAGAAATTTATCAAAATTCATAAATTCAACAAAAGTTGTAGTTCAAATATCATTTTCTTTAAAAAAACAAAATTAAAAAAACAAACAAACAATGTATGAAAGAGCTTTTATTTTAACAATATTTGGAATGAAAACTTGTTTGAAGGTTAAAATTGTAGTAGTTTTTGAAGTTACAAGTTAAGTTGGAAACAATTTTGTAAATGATAAGATAGTATCACTTATCTAGTTTTATATTCAATTTCCAGCAACACTTGTGATTCGAGTCACCCACGTCTTTTGCACGAAAATAATAAAATAAAAAAAAGTAGCCAATAATTAATCATTGGTTTTTTTCTTTATATATATATAAATCATATTCCAAATTATTTGGACATCAAAAAATCAAGAAAATTTGAAGGAAATTAATTCATAGATAGGTTATCACAATAGATTTAACTTAATTCATAGATAGGTTATCACAATAGATTTAACTTATCATCTCTTAGGTCTCGAATACCCTCTTGACCACCAACCATTTTATGATGGATTTTTATTTGACACGATCTTGTTATACAAATAAGGGAAATTTAAATCTAACTCTTATAATTTGATACAACTTAAAATTTCATTTATAATTTTAAAAATTAGAAATTATTCTATATGAAAAGGTCAAATTTTAATTTTTATGATTTTAATTAAAAACTATAATTTAATTCTTATAATTTGATCGCCATAATTCCGACGACTTAAGTACATAGAGGTAAGTAGATGTAATTTCTTTTGGTTAATCAACCACTTAACTCAAATCCTCATAATTGACATATGAATAACAGTTTTTTGCATATTTAATTAATCAATAACTACAAACAATAAAAATTATTAGTTTATATATAAAACAATAAAAATTATTTTTTGGATTTTATTGAACCATATATAATAAAATATAATTTTTTAAATTATAAAGATTAAAATGTAACTTTCTCTCCACTGCGAGATTAAATTCAAAATTTTAAAATCATAGGAAATAAATTCGAATTTCTTCAAATTGTAGTCACTAGATTTATTATTTATCCTCCGAATTACATAAAAATAAATATGAGTTTTTTTTTTCTTTGAAAAGATCAAAACTTGAGTTTTTTTAGACATCAAAACTATGAGTTTAAAAGAAATGATACAAAAATATGAAATTGAATTACTACATAGGCCGCCAATCCTAATCTAAAGCAGAAGCTAAGATCAAATTAGCAAAATAGCAACTACATTTGTATTCATGTGAAAATGGAAAACATAACTATGTTTGATGGATCATCATTTGTCCTTTTATTTTTTTAATGAACTCAACAATATGGGGAGCGTAAATTTTAAATATATAATCTTTTAAGCCTCGTTTGATAACCATTTTGTTTTTTATTTTTTGTTTATGAAATTTAAAGCTATTTCTATTTAAATTTTCTATCATGTACTTCATCTTTCCTACCACTTCCATCTTTTCTTAAGAAAGTAGGAGAATACTAACCAAATTTAAAAAACATAAACAATTTTTTGGAAGCTACTTTTTTTTGTTTACAAATATTGGTTTTGTTTATTAAAATATAGGTAAGATGTAGATATCCAAATAAGGAAAAATGTATAGCAAGATAGTTGTTGTAGGCTTAAATTTCATAAACAAAAAACGAAAAACAAAATGGTTATCAAACGGGGCCATAATTATTAAGTTTTAGCTTTACAACACTCTTTTTTTGCCATTGCCATTAAAGCTAGCTTCATAATTGAGGTTATTTAGTTATGTGTGTTCGGGTACTTTATATCATATATAATATCTATTGCAATATTGTTATTGGATCAGAGTAATGATAAAAGACATGTCTTCCATTAAAAAAAATGGTTAGAAAAGTATATCTTCATAAAAACTTTTTTTTTATAATGAAGATGGAAGAAGCTTAATGATTAGATAACAACATGAAAAAACAGATTGAAGCCAAAGTTGTAGCAGCTTTGATGGTGAAAGCTCAACTGGAACAAAGTGCTCAGTTTATACTTTTGAAATTTGCCACTTTTTAAAGCAACTCCCCAACATCAAATAATGCTACCCCTCCTTATCCACAGCCTTGAGTGTGCTTTAACTTTAAGCTCACTATCTTCTGCTAATTTTTGAACCAACCATTTGGTATATCAAAATTAAAAACCCATATATATATAGTTACACAAAATGAAGATTTTTTTTAAAAAAAACATATAATTTGCCCCCAAATCAATCTGCCTGAAAGCAGCTTTGGAATTTTCACTTCAATTCATCTCCTAATGAAGAAATAATATATTTGTTGTAAGAAGTTGAAACATTGATAATATTAATTAGAATTCTAAAATTATCTATACTTGTATCTCAACTTCTCTGGTTCTCACATTTTTAAAAAAAATTTGTTATATGGATATTCCATTTGAAGAATTGGTACAATTTTACTGTGATAGATCAAATTAAGCCAACTAATAAATATAAAGTAAAGGGACCCGATGAGTTTTTTTTTTTTTTTTTTATGATCTTGATTTGGATATTATGAAATTTAGTAGTTAACCCTTCAACTATTAATACTATAATGTATAGTATTAATATACTATATATAATAGCAATACTCCTCAGCGGCAGGTCGCTCTACCCCCAATTGTTGTAATCGAGATTTTTAGTTTTGATCGATGATATTTTTAAAATTTATTCAACAATATTTGAATTGTAATTAAAACTTATATATTTATGATTATTTAGATTATACAACATGTCACTTAAGTTTTTTTTTTTTTTTTTTTTTTTTTTTTTGAGAATTACATGTCACTTAAGTAATGTTCTTATATATTTGAATAAATAATAAATTTTAACGAAGGTATAATTGATATAATTGAGTGGAAAAAGAACCATTATATTATTCATTCACGCATTTAATAAACTTTTGCATATAAAATATAACAAATTGAAGTCAGACAAAAAAAAAACATTTAATATTTAGACGATAATATTATCATCCATGGTCATTATCAAAATAGTGTAGGTGAATTCATGGATAAGCTTGAATGGCCAATTTGAGCCATGCATTGGATGAGACATTTTGAATAGACCTTGAAATGTAGAAAAATAACACTTGAAATTAAATGTATAAGACACGTATATTTATTAAAAGAGACAACTGAGTCCAGTCGAAAATATTAATGTTGTCGTATAGTGTAATATGAAAATAATAGTAAGTTATATAATTTTAAAAGATAAATATCTAAAATTAAGGGACAAAGATTTGTAGGCGGCTGTTCAATTTAATTACATGAATTAAAAAAAGGCTTATAAGAGATCAACATTATTTTATATGAGAGAAAAAAGAGACATTACCGACAATTCCTTTGAATTTGATTAGCATATATAGTTTAAAAATGAGAATAACTTCTAAAAAACTTTAATAAAAAAAATATGTTATTTATAAAAGAGTTTCAACTTTGTCAGGCGGCTGGAAACTTATTTGGCAATTTGCAATTGGAAAGCACGAGGAAAAGAAAAGGCACTTCCTTTTCGGTCAAATGTTGTTGATTTTCATTATCACATTTTCTTTATTTAATTAATTTTATTTACATAGAAATGGCACACTTTTATTTTATTTTATTTAAAATAAAAACATTAAAAGTGTATTTAGAGTATAATATATGGAAGATTATGATAAACGGTATATTATAATAAATGATAGATTATTATAAATGATATTTGAGGAGCAAGTTATTATATTATAGTTTATGATAAACGGTGTTTGAAGGCTGGCTGGTTATGTAACAAAAAGTAATATACGTAAGGTTTAGATAAATGAGCATGTAAGTTTAAGTAACCACCGTTTTTAATAAACGATGGAACAAACATCGGTTGGGTTATTATAACCAACTTGACCGATTACATAAACGGGACCCAAACACACCCTAACTTCATAAACAAACCAACCATACAACCTAGTCTCCCTAGAGAGGAACGACCACAAATGGGAACAAATCCTCGATAACGACAAAGGTTTCAAACCATAGTTTGAAGGTTGACCAACCAAAGATAGACCAGTAGTAAAAATATCCCATGAACAATGCTCAACCAAATCAAAATCGAGACCTTATACTCAAGTAATTCACTTATTCCAATGAAAGTCTTTTTAAGAACTTTAGAGGATAATCTTTGGAGCGTGAATACTATTAAAGTTTATAACCTTGTCAAAATTAAATAGGAGAGAGTCGAACTTAAAATAGGTCTTAGCTCACTCACACCTGCCAACCTAAACACCAAATATGGGATCTTTTATCACCCAATTCCAACGGGGACACTTTTATTTATCTACTATATTGATTTCTTTTTTAATTTTAACATATGCATATATCAAAGCATCTCTAATTGGACTACCAAGATGCCAAATGACACAAATCTAGGAAGATAAAACGTCATCTTCTGTTCTATATTAGAAGGTTCAATCCTTTTATTTATGTTTTGTCCTATATTCATTGAACTTAACAATAAGTTTATTATATAGTATGAATACCAAACAATTTACATAATATTAGGTATAATCAATTAAATTTATGTTCATCCTTTTCAAAATAAATAAATAAATAAATAAATTTATGTTCACAATAATGGTGCATCATAACCAATTATTATCCCTTTCAATAAATGTATAAAACCAAACTTTATAATTGATTTAATAAATTTCATAACAAATAAAAGTAAGATTTAATTGACTTTGAGTAGTGTTGAATTTAAGTATTTTGAAGCTCCCATAAGTATAATTGGATTTTCATTTTTATAACTTTGAAATTTAGATCACCTTCGAACGGCATAAAGTAAAAGTCTTTTATAAAGGTAAATAGATTATTATTAATAGACTTCTTAACATCAATATTACAAAGTTTTCGTGATAAAAAAAAATCAATATAAAATAAGATGCCTCATTATTTGCAATAAATTAGGTTAAAAAAACAAAAGATTAATACTAAAGTTATAATATAAGAAATGTTAGTAAAATTTAACTTATATAAAATAGGTATCGACTATTTATAAATTAAAATTATTCATCCATATAATGTTTTAAAAGATAATAAATTAGATCATACTTTAACGAGACCTATATTTTGAAGTTCACGTACACTTCAATTTGGACCCAATTTTTTTTTTTTTACTATAACACCAAAATATAACACGAATTGAATTATATATACAGACTTCAAAATATAGATCATATTGAAGCATAATCTAAATTGATTTCGTTTCAAAATATGTATATAAATAAAAGACAAAGGCTAATTAAAAAGTTGCAATTTAATTGAGTGAAGTGATTGGGGATTTGAGAAGTTGAGTGCCAATGGGTTGTTCCCCACTAGCTGCCCAAATTCATATGCGGGTCTTATTTGGGAAGTGTAAAACCTTTTTTTTGTTTTTGTCAACTATCATACCACCTAAAAAAAACTTAAGTGATATAATAGGTAACTTGATAATTTAAATGTATTATATTTAAATATCTTTTTTAAAAAATTGGTGATTTAAAAAATATATTATCAATTATATCATTTTATAATGTAAATATATGAATTAAGATGTAAATTGATTATTCTTAACCAATATACTAGCTAATCTCATAACATTTGAATGTTAATCCTATTATTTAATAATTTTTTACAAATTTTATTGAATATTAAATTTCATAACAATTTTAGATCATATATCATTATTTTTCTTCTTATTTGCATTAGATTAACTTATTCTAGGTAAAATTGATTTTTTTTTATTTATTTAATGAATTAGATGGTTTTTTTTTTATTTCAATAATTGAAAGGGATAAACTCTAATAACTAATATATCTTTTTCTTTAATATAATTTTTGGAGGTGAAATATTTGAATACATGACATATTATCATGTGTGCACACTAATGCTACTTATTACTTTTTATTGACTTTGATAATTAATCTTTGAAATATTAATTTATATCTTATCCATTCAACTATTTTCATAAATTTTGTCAATATTTGTTATAGAGTTTATAATGCAATAGGTTAAATATATCTAATCCATTCAACTATTTTCATAAAGTTCTAGAATAATTCATGAAATAATTAATAAATAAATTGAACCGCAACAACTAAAATAATTGTTGATACAAAATTGAGGGAAATGATAAAATAGTTGAAAGTGAGATATGAAAACAAAAACAAAAATAGAAAAGGTAATATTATATTAATGGTAATAAATTATGAAAATTTGTCTCCAGCTGTAATAATAGGACATATTTGGTCATCGAAAACACCAAATTGAAAATTCAAATGGGTGAACAGTTGGATCCCATTTTCGAGGGAAAAAGGAAAAAAAAGAAGAATAAGAAAATAGAAAATTAAAATAAATAGGTAAGAAATAAAATGTTTAATACAAAGAAGTATATACGCGACATCCGCCAATCACTCATCCCTTTCACGGGACCACAAATTTTACTCAAAACTGTAGGCATGTACATACATTTTATGTCATATTTTGTTGCTCTTCAATTTATAAATATATAAAATGTGGCATAAATTAAATAAAATGTCTAAATAAAAAATATATTACGACCTAAATTTTCTTCTTTTTACTGTTTATCCTTACTCAAATTGAAATAACTATATACATGTTATTAAAATATCACGAGTTCAAATTTACTATTTTTATTGAATCTTTTGTTTATTAAATCATAGAAATAATGTCAATTTATCACATATATATTGTTCAACAATTTGTAAAATTAGCATGGTGACAAAAAGGTATATTATTACTCTCAAATAAATAAGAGTCAAATAATAATTCTCGGAATCGAACATATAACTATGTTATAGATCTAGATTTAGATTTTCACCAAACTACGAACCCATGTACATTTGATGTTAATTGAATTAATTTCTTTTGACTTATTATTTATGTGTTTAAATTTTTGTTTTCCTTAATTGTATCATAATAAATAGAGCTCTTTTTTAGTAGTATGGTGGGAAGATTATGTATACGATAATGTTTGTTAAGCTATTACTTTATAAACGATAATCTTTTATTTATTACAAGGTCTATTGTCTTATTTGTCCATGTTATAATAAAAACATTTTCAAATTTTTGACATGTTGATCATAAGAATATCTTTTATATATAAGGTAACTATATTTTTGTTGGCAATTTTTAGAAGTATTTTTGCTGGCATCTACCCTTATATTTACAGGGGTTTTTAAAAATCCATTTATTTATAGTATTATTTATGTGCTTAAACTTTTTTTTGTTAGCTTAAACATTTTTTTCAATTGAATATAAAATTAACATTTACATATCAATGAGTTAGTAACACAATAGTTTCAGTATTTGGTTGTAAACCAATACAACACCAGCGTCATCGGTTCGAGCCAGAGAATCGATATTTATCCTCCCTCCTCCAATATGTACTAAAAAAAACATTTACATATCATGTACTTAAAAAAAACATTTACATTTCAAATAAATATAAGTACCAATTATTCGAAGAAAAAAAAAAGAAAGTTAACCAACTCATCCTGGAGTGATTTTGTGGTCATGACTTTTGAAAATTAAAAATCACATGTCTAAAAATTAAATTTCAATGAATTTCCTTAACATTAAAATGTTATAGAGACAAACGATATACTACATGATATTAGTTTAGGTGTACATAAATTAAATTAGACAGTTACAATTATAAAAAAGAAATCCAAAGATTTAAATCCAACACAAACATAAGATTAGAGAATATAAAAAAGATCTTAAGATCACACTTTCCAATAAGTAATTAAAATCGGTATTTGTCCTCCTTCCAATAAATACTAAAAATTATGGACGGCAAATTATATATATGTTGAAAACAATTTAGGCAACATTTTATTTTTCCATCTTTTTAGATTAGAGTACAATAAAATACAATTAAAATTGGGTGAGAATATATAGGTCATGCCATCTCCATTAGAAGTTTGAATCATGTCCGAATTTTAATTTTTGTTATCATAAATATAAGAGCACCAATTTAACAGTCCATTATATTCGTTAACACATAAAACTCATTTCCCTTTCTTCTCCGATTCCAAAACCATGCCCTTCTTCCTCGCTCTGCAACTTCTCATCTTTATCCTCTGTTCCAAACAGAGCCTCTGTTCTTCTGCAACTCCGGCCATGATTCTTCCCCTTAAAACCCAGATGGGTTTCAATTCAAATCCTTCCAACAAGCTCAGTTTCCACCATAACGTCACTTTGACCGTCTCCTTGACCGTCGGGTCGCCCCCCCAACCCGTCACCATGGTTCTCGACACCGGCAGTGAACTCTCATGGCTTCACTGCAAAAAATCCCCAAATTTAAACTCTGTTTTCAACCCGGTTTCTTCCTCTTCTTACTCGCCAATCCCCTGTTCTTCCCCTGTTTGCCGGACCCGAACCCGAGACCTTCCCAACCCGGTTACCTGCGACCCGAAAAATCTTTGCCACGTCTACGTCTCCTACGCCGACGCCTCGTCTCTCGAAGGCAACCTCGCATCCGACACGTTTCGAGTCGGGTCATCGGCGCAACCCGGAACGTTCTTCGGGTGTATGGATTCGGGTTTCAGTTCGAATTCGGAAGAGGATGCGAAAACCACTGGGTTAATGGGTATGAACAGAGGATCGCTTTCTTTTGTGACCCAATTGGGTTTGCCGAAATTTTCTTATTGCATTTCGGGTCGGGATTCGACCGGCGTTCTGCTTTTCGGCGGCGGCGCCGTGTCGTGGCTTGGGAATTTGACGTACACGCCGTTGGTTCAAATGTCGACGCCGTTGCCGTACTACGACCGGGTCGCGTACACGGTTCAACTGGACGGGATCCGGGTCGGGGACAAAATCCTGCCGCTCCCGAAATCGATTTTCGCGCCGGATCACACCGGGGCGGGTCAGACCATGGTGGATTCGGGTACCCAGTTCACGTTTCTTCTCGGCCCGGTTTACACGGCGTTGAAGAACGAGTTTCTGTCGCAAACGAAAGGGGTTTTGGTTGAATTGGATGACCCGAATTTCGTGTTTCAAGGGGCGATGGATTCGTGTTTTAGAATTCCGATGAACCGGGGTGTCTCGCCGCCATTGCCGGCGGTGAGCTTGATGTTTCGTGGGGCGGAGATGGTGGTTTCCGGCGAGCGGCTGATGTACAAAGTGGCCGGAATGGTGAAGGGGAATGATTGGGTGTATTGCTTGACGTTTGGGAATTCGGATCTGTTGGGAATCGAAGCGTTTGTGATTGGGCATCATCATCAACAAAACGTGTGGATGGAATTTGATTTGGTTAAATCAAGGGTTGGATTTGTTGAAACGAGGTGTGATTTGGCGGGTCAACGGCTCGGGTTGGGCCTTTAGAATGTGGGCCTCCAATTTTGGTCGTAAGCACTGTCCAATCCATGGCCCACCTTAAGCCCGTACTAAGGGAGGGTGGCCCATTGATCGGACAGGGACTCTCTTTTTTTTCCTTTTTTTTTTTTTTTCAAATTTAAAATTTTATTATTGCTCTGTGAGATTCTCTGAAGAAAATTGGAGTGTAGTGGGGAAATGTCAGTGTTTTTTTAAAATTGTGTTTGTGTTTGTTCGAAGCTTTTATCTTTTATCTTTTTGTTTATTGGGTTTGGTGTTGGCTCAGTTAGTACAATTTTGAAATGTATATATAATTTAATGTTTCTTTGTGAAACAGTATATTTAAATATAATATATGATGAAACATGAGTTTTTTTTTTCTTTTTTTTCTTCGAGTTCTGACTTTTGATAAAGATAAAGTTGCGAATTTGCCAGCGCTTCCTCTCACCTGCCGCCTTCTTTTTATTGCATCTTATAATTGATCTCTACATTTGGGGCATTGCCAAAAAAATAAGATAAAGAAAGTCTAGATTAGGGTTTAATCCATTTAGCCTATTTAATTTTTGAAAAAAAAAACTTTTTTTTATTCCTATCCTTGTGCTCTAATTCTAATTTGATCCAAAAATTTTAAAATCAAAATGAAGTATTTTTATCATAACATTTCAATAATATTCACTTTTAATCATTGATATAATATTTTTTTTAATGTTGATATAATAAAATTATTAATTATATAAAAAAATATTGAAATTTAAATATATTGATAAAATGATTATTTTAATTTTTATGTGAATTTAATTTTAAAATAATTACTAAAGTAAATTAGAAAATGCACCACAACTAAAAATTGCCATGATTAATAATGTTATAGATAAAATGTTTGATTTTAAAATATAGTGATAAAATTAAAATGAAATCTCAAACTTATTGACTTGAAATATATTTTTTGTTTAATTTTTTAAAAAATAAAACCAATGTAAAGAGATGCATTTAAATCCATCATTTTTTTTTTCAAAAATTATGATACGTGAGTTATATTTTGTTAGCGTTTGTGTTTATGTATATGATTTGAAAAATGTATTAAAATCTTCAAGTTTTGAAAAACAAAAAAAATATTTAAAAAAGAAATTGTAAATTTCGATGAAAATCAAGCTTTCACATTTTTTCGTTTTGATTGAATATCAATAATAAACAAATCTTTGAAACATCAAAATTTTTAAGGAAAAAAAAAGATTTATTTACTCAAGGTGAAAATGTTGGTGAATGCTATGCTAGTTATCACGTGAGATGAAGATTAGGAGAGGCAGCACACACGTGCGGGTTGATTTTTAAATAAAAAAAATGCAAAGGTCGATCAATCAAAGTCCATCAATTTGAAACGTGTCGGAGACTACGGCTATGAGTGTTTACTACGTATACGTCAACGACAAAGTCTGTTAGTATTAGGCCCCACCGAGGTTTATTGGTTTCTTTAATGTTTATTTATATTGATTTGTTTTTATAATAATTTTATAGGTATGGTCTTTTAAAAAAAAAAATTTGTGAAGTTGTGATATTTTTTTAAGTTGAACCATGGTATAGATGTTGACCTTGTAGCATTTGTGATACATTAGAAGTGCGAGTTTTAATATTTTAAAACAAAATATAACTGCAACTTTCTCGTATCAAAGTTTCAAATGAATTATTTATTTTTAAATCAATTCATATTTATAGTTTTGTTGTACGAGGATTTACAGTCTCATAATGCAATTCCAATAGGTCCATAGGCACGTTCGAGAAAAGCCCAAAAAGTAGACCGAGAAGGCAAGATTGGGCCAAAACCTGTGAGTCTGGCCCTCGAAAAGAGGGTTGGACATGTGGAGACCCTCGAAAGTTGTCCGACCCCCGTACGCGTGTGCGGATGTGGGCTGAACATAGGTCCGGCCCTAATGCATGCGTGCTATTGCAGGCTGAACAAGTGTCCAGCCAGCTTGAACGTCGCTCGTGGGCCGGATTCGAGTCTAGCCCACGCACTAACTCTGTGTCCAGGAAGCCCACCCGGGGAAGAGCGGGAAGTATAGTTCGACTTGGTCGACTCCACCACTTCCAGGTGGCGGGAAAGGCACATCCGAGAGGACGGTTCTGGTCGTGCAACCACACCCACTCCCGAAAGCTGCGCTCGTGGACAGAAGGGCAGGAAACTACGCTTTATAAAAGAACTCCAGAACGATGCCACAAGTAAGTAACCTTCGATCTCCAGCTTTGAACCCCGACATATACCGTACTAACTTAGGCATCAGAGTCTACGTGACCTGTACCACACCGATGCCCAATTTATTATTCCATTTTGCAGGCACAACGTCTCCGTCCCTAAACAAATTCACTCGTTGATACGGAGAACCAAAATCCGGCATCAACAAATTCGAACCTAACCTAAATAAATATTAAATTCAAAACTAAATCCAAATTAAGTAGACGAGTCAACGTGGGTATTACCATTAATAAATTCAAATTTAATTATCAAAATCAATATTTGATTTCATTTAATTTTACTATATTATTTAGTTATAATAATTGGAGATGGAAACTTGAACAAGTGACATTTTGGTTATTAAATGTATACGGATGCTATTGAATTAATATTTTGTTCGAATTATAGGTGTTAAATTATAATTTAAAACAAAAACTAAATATTAAAAATTATGAGAATTAAATGGTATAGTTTAGCTTAAAATGGGTCGGGTCATTTGGTATTTCTTGGATGATATGGGTTGTGTTGGGTAACGTCTAGAATTAGATAACCAAAAACGACGTCGTTCAACGAATTGAACTCTCCTTTTACCAGAAATCGAACCAAAGGAGGACTGAGCCGCGTCCGAGTCACCTCCTTCACTCGACTCGCTCCTTCCATCTTCTCCGTCGGTTTTCATTTTCCACATAATTTTAAGGCTCGTTGTCGATTTTGGACCATCAAAATCAACCCCATTTACTCGATTCTGTCCTGTAAGTCTCCGATTTCTCTAATCAAGGATCGGTGTTTTCGTATGCCTGCTTTGATTCTGTGTGTGTTTTTATTGTTTGAATTTCACTTGTTTGACTGTCATCGAAGCTTATGGGACTGCATTGCATAATGATTTTGTCTGTCTGATTCTGTTTATCCATTCATGCTACATTTAATTTTATGGGAATTTGCTGGAAATGTGTATGATTCAGAATTTAGCTGAAAAGACTTTTTTTTTTTTAAGAAAATTTTATATTTATGAGCGTATGGAGCGCGACTTCACTATTCTTATGGGACAACTGATTTAGCTATAGGAAATTAATTTATGCGTAGGTGGTCACCATGGATCTAACTCATTCTTTGAATTCAAAATTGGTTCTATGGATGGACTGTTTTGATTTCCAAGTCGAGCATTAGCAATATTGGATGGATGTTTGTATGTATTGGATACTCTGAGGTTTCATCTCAAAAGTAATTGATAATAATCGACCTATTTTATAAAATATAAATGCGAGGAGGTATCTTCATCTTTTTAATTTGTGATTCTCAACCGTACTCACTTGAGATTGAGTGTTGTAATCTTACAGTATTTTGGTGCTGATTGATTAGCCAGGTGAGGGCAAAGCTTGTGTACTTCTGAATGTCTTTTCAGACAATGCAGTATAAGTCACATTTCAGGGTTAATATATTGTCGTGGTGTCTACATTGTCTGGAGGAATCAGTCAATTTTAGTTACTTTATGAAGCGGATGATTGGCTCATGAATGTGGCTTATACGTTGAGTTTGAGATATAAGATAACAGTTAATTGGGATTCATCTGCTCATCTTGTTCTGTTGCACATGTACTGGATGCATTGTTTTTTAGCATGTCGATGCTTAGAAGAGCTTCAAACTCTTCGAAATTTTGTATGATAATATATTTTACTTATGAGTAGTTTGATTGTTTAACCAAGGGCATTAAATCTTTAAATTTATATGGTCTAGGAACGGAGAAGCTTAGCATATTATGAGGCTATGAGCCTTTGATTCTCCAAACTCCACTTCCTATGTTAATTTTCGTTGAGTGATCCATTGATTTCTCGGGGCTGAGAATGATGAATGATGAATTAGTTATAGTAAGGAGGTGAGGGCATCATTTTGTTTTTGTCTATTAATATTAAGATACTGGAGCCTCTTTATTAATGAATTCTGCAGATTATTGCCATAGGCTAATTAGATTTTTCATTTTGTAGATTCACATTTCTCTGACCTCAACCCTAAACTAGCTTTTGCAACTAATTCAGACATGAGTTTTGTTTTCCGTGGAACAAGAGTTCCAGACATAGAAAATGGTCTATCTGGGTTTCTACCTGAGCGGCGTGCAATGGTATGCTTGGCATTTCACAGACTTTTCTTTTTCGATACAAATGCTCAGAATTTTTTACCTATTGCACTTGTTTGATTTTATTTTAAAACATTTTTTCTGCTTTCAATCAGCGGGTTCATGCAGCACGTCCTGTTAACTCGAACTCACTTGCATTTCTTGTCACAGGTACCACTTCACCTATGTATGTAACTGATTTTTGTTTCTTGTGATAATTTTGGTAACTGTTTTAACTCCTTCACTTTGTTCCAGTCCTTTTGTTATTCATGATATTAAACTCTCACCAGATGCCACCTAACTTTCTGGTAAGTTTCATATTCCACAATGTGCATGTTTAGTAGACTGCCTTACTTTCTCACCCTTAATACAAATCTTTGCATTTTTTTCTTCTTATGAACATGCATATTTAGCTCTGGCTTGTGCTTGGTGTCTTTTTGATGGCTACAACATTAAGGATGTACGCGACTTGTCAACAACTTCAAGCTCAAGCCCAAGCTAGAGCTATGGCAGCTAGTGGCCTTCTTGGTCACACTGAATTGAGGGTACATATGCCACCATCAATAGCACTTGCAACTAGAGGGCGTTTACAAGGGCTAAGGCTTCAACTTGCTTTGCTTGATAGGGAATTCGATGATTTAGGTCTGGTTCAAATCTATATAATGCAATTTCTTAGCTTAAAATTAGTCAAACATGGCCACTATTTTTTATATTCTTCTAGTGTACCAATTTCAGCTATCTCTTAGCAACATTCTTCGGCACAAGCTCTTTTTTATTTTACCATCTCTCCCTCTTTCTTGTGCGTGTATGAGTAGGGTGGGATGGGGATCATTTAAGGTTTACTTTCCTGGCAAATTTTGGGAACATTTTATGAATCAGATTTCTTGGACAATATTTTGATGTGGGTTTGCAAGAAATTCACTCTTTTCATGGTCAAATTTGGGGAATCTGATCAGACCTCTTTGCCAAGATTATGACATGATAGGCTTGCCATATATGCGAGAAGTTGGAGAGGGTAAAAGTAGTAATTTTCTTTTTGTCAATAAATGAAAAGAAAATACCCTGAAATTTCATCTCAAATTATGGTTTGGATAATACTTTAGCAATTTCTAAATTTGTTGGTTATTCTGTTTCTTATCCAAGGTCTTTTTTATTTTTATTTTAGCTCATCTTATCGTGTCCTTTTGTTGTAAAGGTACCTAAGTTTCTTATTCTTGTCTATGATATACTGTATTAACAAATAACATTTTTCTTCAGATTATGAAACTTTGAGAGCATTGGATTCCGACAATGTTCCAACATCACCTTCCATGAGTGAGGAACAAATAAATGCTCTTCCTGTTCATAAATACAAGGCTTCTGGTCCTCAAAGGTAATCAATCCCATATTAGTCTACATTTCAGAATTAATTATTGCATCTGTAGCTTTATTGTTTACGTTTTTGCTTTGAGGCCACATATTCTATGCTTAAAGATATTTCAATGATGAAATCCATATACTCCATCAAACTAAAATAAAGTTTTCTTTAAATTATCTGCAGCGACCCTGATGTGAATCAACAGGCTTCATCTTCAGAATCTAATGAGGTATCTATCAAATTTCTGCTTAGTCATTCTTATCTTCCCCACATGTTTATATGTTTGATTCTCATATCTTGCCCCAAATGGTGCATCATATACAATAAGTACTCGTTTTTAAAGGAAAAATGTTAGTCAGAACAGACAAAGAAGGCCAATTTGTTCTAGTTTTTCTTGCTTCTTATTTGTACACCTCCTATTCTACTAATTTATTATCAATTTTTCAATTTCGTTCTTTTTTAAAAGAAAAATATTTAAATATTTTGATTGCAGAAGAGACAAGATTCGATTCATGCAGTTGGCAGTACCAAGTCCTTAGAGGATGAGCTTACATGCAGTGTTTGCTTGGAGCAAGTAAATGCTGGTGAACTCATACGTAGTTTGCCATGTTTGCATCAGGTTTATCTCATCTCCTTACCTTTCCTTTTGAACAAATGGTTGCAGTTATAATATGTCGAAATTAGCTATCGTGTCGTCATCGTTCCCTTTCGTTTTAGTATTTGAAGACTCCTCTTGTGGCCCCCTCTTCCCTTTCATTTGAATTTGGTTATACATGGTTTCAATGTTGTAGTTCCATGCCAACTGCATAGATCCATGGCTGCGGCAGCAGGGAACATGCCCTGTTTGTAAATTTAGAGCGGCGCCCAGGTGGTCAGAACCGGGGCAAGGGGAAACCAACGCTTATATGGTTTAATTGGATTGGATGCAAAGCAAACATACCCGATTAAGAGCAGAGGTGATGTAATTAGGTGAAGTTTGAGGGTAGGAACTACAGGAATTGCGACTTTCAGTGTCTTTAAACTTCTGACGAGCCATTTGATTGTATTCTTGATGTTGTTAATCATTTGTGATGATCTAATTTTCTTCTTTCACTATCTTCTATGTATTATTCCAATCTATACTAGCAAGTACTTATCAGAATTGATTTCATATATTAAATCTCATATGTTCATTTGTAGTTTAATATTGTAATAAGAATCCGGTTAAGAAGACTTTGTGAACTAAAAGATGATGAATTCAATTTAGGTTAGGCACTTACCTAAGAATTAATTTCCTTACATTATAAGATCACATGATATGTCCTATGACAATAGTTGATGATATGTCCTATGACAATAGTCGATGTACATGCAAGTGATCCGGACACAAATAGTTATAGATACAGAGCAAAATAGAATAGTCATGAGCCCAATATGGAATAGTCAGTGAAAATAAGAGTAAAATGCCAAGTATTAATAATATCCAGCATACAATGGAAATACTAAACAGCGTGATTAACATACTGCATCAGCAAATTCAAATGTATTACAAACGTTTCATTCGTTTTATTTGGTTGAACTGAGTTTTAAGTGGGAACATCATTTTCCTTTGTTCTTCCCCTTTCCTTGGCCCTTTTTGCCTTCCAACTTAGCTTGAATGCGGGCAGCCGCAGCAGCTTTGGCTTCATCTCTCTTTTTCTTCTCTTCCTCTTTTAATGCAGCAGTAGCCTCCCTTTGCCTTTTCAATTCTCTGATTCAAAAATGTCGTAACTTGTAAGAATTTGTCATTAACCATGTTTGAGAAAAGCAGCAGATCGTTGAAGTAGCAGATTACTTACTCGAGCCTGGCCCTTTCCTCCGAAACACTGCCGAGATTTGAGCCTTTCCGTGGCTTGCAAGCCACTAATTCCACCTCGAAAATAAGTGTGGCACTGCATGAGAGTGAGATGCTGGATTACAAAATTTGTCTCCTATAATTGAGTAGTCATACAAGAGCCAATTGAATAGAGCACATTGTAATTGCAATGACCATATATATTAATATATATATTTTGTGAGGTGTCCAGAAGAGTTTACGAGCACTTTAACTATTCTTACGAAACAAATCGTTTCATCCCACCACAACAAGTAGATGTAAAGAAAAATGGTAGAAACTCGTTATTATGATTAAATCTATAACCTCTTTAATCTTCAAGATCCTCTTTGACCATTAGGTCAATCTATGATGGTTATAGCCAACGTACTTCATGGATAAATTTTCCTAAGTGAAATAGGGACTAGAAGGCCTGATCCTAGCCAAGACAGGATACTATTATCAACAGTAATCGCTTATTGAATGAATTTGAGATGGTTCTTATCATAAAGCTATAACCAACTCTGATGTCTCGTTTATAACAAATGGAATAAGAAAGAGCAAGGAGTAAGGACATTACTCTGGTGGGATGTCTGGTGGAGAACCGGCACTTCCATAAGCATATTCTGGCTTGCAAGTGATTTTTGCAACTTCTCCCACCTGTTGGAACGATACAGAATAGTATTCAAAAGAAAACAGAACAGAACAAAAGGCTCCAAATATTTCTGATGGAAAGCATGTTTTTTTTTTTTACCTTCATTGTCTTGACAGCAATTTCCCAAGCCTGGATCACAGATCCTTTTCCAAGCTCAAAAGAGAAGACAGTATTATCGTCGCGAGTTGAATCAAATACTTCCCCAGATTCTTCTAGAGTTCCTTCATATTGTACTGCTCGACACAACATATGGAAACAGTGAATCAAACTTTTCAGAGGAACAAATTTTTTAAAGAATTTATAGACAAGGAAGGTTTAGGCATATACACTATATCCATCTACAGTGGAAGTATCTCAAATTAAATGACAAAATGGAATTTTCTATCTTCCCATTGATTTGACTACTTAAAGGCAGCTAGAAACACTATGTAATCAAAGCTCGAGAGTAACTTGTTCAAGTCTGCCTCATAAATTTTACTATCAGTCTCAGTAATTAGTATTGGAACAGTGAAAAAGTGAACCATAAGTTTGCTAAGAAAAAGTTACCATCGACAAGAGGAAGGTCATCGGTTGGAACATCAGCATTGGCTTTGGCATGCCTTACAATTGTCTTCACAACACCTCCATTACCCGTTAAGTCTATTGTGTCGCTCATAGCTCTCTAAACGTGGACGTACTGGATCAATTAAATAAACATAGATTTATTAGAACGAGGCAATGTTTCAAGCAAGAAACCATTTGTGTTGAGCAAATTATGGATGATTCGACAAAACATAGTCAAGCAAAGCAGCACAAGCCATTTTTGAACTCTCAAATCAGTCAACATATTAACTTCTAACACCAACCTAAAGGAAATGAATCCTAATACAGGTAAGAGAAAAATCTATGAACGGGGTTCTAAAGAAACTTCGAAGGTTGGAGCAATAAAGGTCCCATTTAATAACCATTCAAACAATATCACACAAGCACCTAAATAAGATTGAGCTGAATACTTTTAAAAACCTAACAACAAAATGGTTATCAAACGGGACTTCCAGCATGACATAAAAACCTTAATAAGATTGAGCTGAATACTTTTCAAATCCCCACCCCAAAAAGTAAAAGGAGAAAGAAGTCAAATATTTGTCTCCTATTATTTCTTTTTGTAACTGGGAATCAAAGCCAAAGCTTGGCTGCACTGCATATTCGGGGCACCCGCACCCATCCCAAGACTCGGGAGACGATAAGCTTAATCGTGGGGTTTCAATCTTGGACCTCAAAAGTAACATAATTTGGAAATCTCAAGCCTCTAGTTAGCCCCTTTCTCCTAATTGTCACTCCAAAGACCAAGCACACCGAAATGATTGCATAAAATCGAGCCCCCAAATCAAAAGAAGGGTAACAAACTAGAAATTGATACAAAACAGCCGATGCATAATCAAGAAAAGAATCAACTCCCAGAAATTGACAGAGAATTTTGCAGAGTTCGTCCCGATTCATTACATAATTCTTTAACCCTTTTGGAAGCGAAATTAACAGAAATGAAAGTCACATATTGAAAAATCTAGATTGATTGAAACAATGGAGAATTGAAGCTACAAACCCAGAAGAGAGAATTCGGGAGCGGGGCAGACTCTGAGACGATGAATCGGGTTCGGGTCGGATCGTCGCGTCGGCTGGCGGCCATAAGCGGCGGGATGGAGTGCTTCTTTGGAAGAATCGCGCGGGTTTAACCTCCAACCACACGTGTAAACATTTGCTTCAATACGACGCTGTTTCGGTATCTAAATCTAATTTAACAATATTTCGCATTGTAATTTTGTTTGGTAAAAAAAAACAATAAAAATGAAGTTTTATTCGTAATGAAGTTTCACGAACCCATTCGGTCAACAAAATCAAGTTTGACTAATATGAAATTTTGGTAAGTCATTCATAACCTTTTATTTATTAGGCTTAAATAATAAAAAAATTTAAAAATTACCAAGATTCTATTTATTAAAAATAAAAATAAAACCATTGTTGTTGTTTTTATTTTTCAAATGTAAAATAGATTTGAATTTATATGTTAATTCATACCAGTCTTCAAACTTAGAGTTCTTTTTTACATATACAAAAAGAAAAACTCTCAAAATTAATTAAATTAATTTAGCTCATTTTCACAAAGATTATAGATTAGCTCCTATCATTATTTTAGTGTAACTTAGTACAAGAGTACACAATTTCAATCTCATTTTTATAACCAACAAAATGAGTTCAATACTTTTAAATTTATTGAAAATAAGTTCATATTTTTAAACCTATTAAAAATTATGAATAAAAGTTCAATGACACCTATCATGTCTTCATTCATTTGATGTGTCCGAGTACTCGACCTAGGAATGGATGTGGTTACCCTTGTTTTAAAAAAAATTAATACCAAATCCTTGAGGAGATGACATTGAGAGAGTAAAACTTGTTACAACAATGATTGTGTACACTTGTACATGTTTGCTCGAGAAATTTTACGTATTGAATTGAATAATTGTTATAACATATCTTGAGCAAATTTCGGTCACGATATATCTTGAACACTCTCATATCCCAATTTTTTCGTAAACTGATAGAGGCATAAGGTTGATGCTAGCTCGTAGATCACAGAAAGTACGCCTAATATGATCGCTACCAATATTCACTAGAATAGTGAACTAACCAGGGTCAACTTCCTTTATTGGAATTTTATTTTGAACAATAGCACTACATTCCTCATTCAATGCAACTATCTTGAATTCCTCAAATTTTCTCTTTTCGCTAGGAATATCCTTCAAGAACTACATGTAGTTTAGCATTTGCCTCAATGCATCTACTAAAAGAATATTGATGAGTATTTGTTTCAATATGTCCGTGAATTTTTCGAAATGAGTTTCGTTCCTCTTTATTTTATTCCTTTGAGGGTATGGTGGTGAAGGTGGTTGATAAATAGGCAGGAGTTTGTTTACAACCTCCGCATGACCTATTTTTACGGGATCCTCGACTGCTTTTTTCCTAAGTTACTTATTTGCCTTAGGTTCTGCAAAATGCATGGTTTCGTGATATTTTCTAATCTTTCCGCTGTCCATCAAAGGCTTCCCAAATTTTTAACGCGATCGCATTGACTTGCTATTTGCCATTCCTCCCAGATTCTTCCGTGTCTTATGGTTAGGGGTGTTCAAACAACCCGAACAACCCGAACAACCCAACCCAAATTGACGGGTTGGGTTGGGTTAAATATATTTTTGGGTTGGGTTGAGTTCAAAATTATGAAATATTCATGGGTTGGGTTGGGTTAAGGGTTGACCTAAAATTAACCCAACCCAAACCGACCAACCCGAAATTGTTATTTACTTTTAAAATATATATATTTTTTTACTATAACATAATTATATATGCGTATATATATTTTTATTTAATTATTATTGTTAGACTTTTTATTTCCCATAATCTTTAATATATTTTCAAATCTTTATAATTTATATATCATGGTAAATATATAGTCAAATTATGTAAAACTCTTTGTTGGTTTTAATTATATATTTGTTTTATAGAAATCGAATTATGTTATCTATTTTTGTTGTTTTAATTAACTATTTGTTTTATGTTTTATAATTGGAATCTTCTATATGAACCATGATTGTATATTTATATTCATTTCATTACCTTGATTGAAGATTATATTTTGTTTATATATATGATGTATGACTAATTTGATAAAAGATATTTATAATTATGATTTATTATTGAATCCGATGACCTAACCCAACCCAAGCCGAAAATATAAGGGTTGGGTTGGAAAAATGACCAACTCGAAATTTTGGGTTGGGTTGAAAACCTCTCTAACCCAACCCAACCCAACCCATGTTCACCCCTACTTATGGTAATTGGCCTAGAAGTCTAATTTTGAGTTATACTACAATCTGGCCTATCTGCAACTCTAGCACGCGGAGCGTTGCTTGTTGTGCCTTCAGCAAGGTATCATTCCATCATCGCAGTGTCATTCTTCAATATATAAATCCTTTAGTGCAGAATTTTGCTGCTATGCCTATTGTTGGTTGTTCCCAAATTTAGGGTTTTGCATCATGTGTTGCTGTCCCAATTGGTTAGTGTTGTTGTTTTGCCCTCCTTAAGATAAATTTGGGTGCTGCCCTCCATCCAGGATTGTATGCAGGCGAATAGAGATTATTATGAGGTCGCGAAATTGAATTCCCAATGTAAATTACAAAAGCTGGGTTTTCACTGTAGTGCTTGTACTCATGGTTGCCTTTGCATAGTGCACAGAAGTTTCGGGAGTTGCTTGATCAACATCTGAAACATTATGGGCTTTTTTACAGTGCGATCATTTGTATATTCTTTATTGAATTTGTGATTGTAGCAATTTGTGTTTGCATAGCGATCATGACAATGAGCTCGAATTTTTCGAGTGTTTTTCCTAAGCTTTTAAGGCTTAGCCTAGACCCAATATTTTTTTGCAGTTGTTTCAATAATTTTGTGAGGTTCATTGTACATTTTCTCCATTAGGCATCCTCCCGCAGTTGTATTGAGGATTGTCTTGTCCTGATCAAACAAACCATGATAAAAATATTCTACGAGTGTAAGACAGACTATAGTATAGACACTTCGCTATAAGCTCTATTGGAATATATAAATAATATTGCTTTTTAAAAGATAAAGAAAAAACCTATAAACCCAGTTGGAATATATGAATAATATTGCTTTTTAAAAGATAAAAGAAAAAAACTGATAAAGATTATTTTTTGTTTATATTTTATATAAAAAAAACCTTTAAAACTTGGTAGAGTTTTTGAAAATACAAGTAGAAAGTATATAAAAGAAAGGTTAAAATACCATTTTGGTCCCTTGACTTTGGAGTTTGTTCCATTTTGGTCCCTCGACTTTCAAATGTCCAATTTTAGTCCCTCAACTTTGTTGTTTGTTCAATTTTGGTCCCTCAACTTTCAAATGTCCAATTTTGGTCCCTTAACTTTGCTATTTATCTAATTTTGGTATCTCAACTTTCAAATGTTTTCAAATTTGGTCCTTAAACTATAAAAAAAAGTTAAAAAATTGTCTTTTAGTCAAATGAATTTTTTATCACTCCTAAATTATTTTCTCTCTCTTTCATCTTTCATAATTTCTCTCTCTAGAAATTTTACCTCTCTTCAATCCACCTCACTCCCCTCTTTTCTTTTCTTTTTTTCTTCTATATTTTCTTTCTTTTTCTTTTTGGTTCCATGATAGACTATGAATTTTGGAAACCAAAAAGTGATAAATCAAAGTAGGAAAATTATTATTTAGAAAAATGATCTCATTTTAAATAATTTGATGAGATGGATTGAAGAGAGAATAAGAAAAAAAAGAGAAGAAAAGAGGATTAGAGAGGTGGATTTAAGAGAAATAAAACTTTTAGAAGGAGGAATGATAAAAGATGGAAGAGAGAGAAAATAATTTAAGAGTGAGAAAAAAATTATTTGATGAAAGGACGATTTTTGAACTTTTTTGATAGTCTAAGGACTGAATTTGGACATTTGAAAGTTCAGGAACCAAAATTGGACAAACAACAAAGTTAATGGACCAAAATGGGACAAACAACAAAGTCAAGGGACTAAAATTGAACATTTGAAAGTCTAGGGACCAAAATGAAACAAACCTCAAAGTTGAGGGACCAAAATAGTATTTTAACCTAAAAGAAAATAAGTTAAAAAACTCATAAGTGAACTTTATTAATTTATTAAATTCAATTTGAGGGATAGATTGGAAAATGTAATTTCTTCTTAATTTTTTTTATTGTTAAGAATTGAATTTGGTGATATCAATAATTGAGGGTTCGGTTTCTCCTTCTTTCTGTCTCTCTTTTCCTCGTCTTTCTTCTTTTTCTTTTACGAATAGAGAAAAAAAAAACAATTTTGATTCCTATTCCTTAATTTTATCGACCAATTCTCAACTTCTCTAATTTTCTTACTCTAACGCTGCGATTAAGTTTGGTAAGTTTTCGATTCTACCTGTTTTTTTTTTTCAGATCTATTGCCAATCGCGGTGGGTGGGTACTCTATGTTTTAATTATTTTTTTTTTATGTGAAGGGTGTAGTGTAGCCAATTTTTTTAAAATCAAAGTTCTGTTTTTTATATCTTAATTTGTTTAGTTTTAGTTCTTATAGCTTTTGAATTTGCAACTTCACGTTGCATTCTCTGTAAAAGTTGATTGATTTAAATTATATCTTATAAATCTCCCCCAACCCATCTACACTCTTACTACTTCATGCTGATCGATTTCATAATTCTACTTGTCTTTTTTTTTCAAGTACTATATTGGGCCAAATTCATGTAAACCACAACCATTAAATTATTAGCATTTGTATGTAGTTTCATTCTCAGCTCAGAGTACAAGTTAATGGATGTATCTAACAATTGATTGTTATAAATTACTTGGCAGCTGTGTGTGAGCATGGAGAAGCACGAAAGTAGTGAGACTGTTATTATCAACAGTCTACATTGGGGGCTTCCACTTCCACCGCATATGGCTTCCTTAATTTTCTCTAAACTTTCCATCTTTAGTTTGCCCGACTGCAGGTGTGTTAGTAAATCCTGGAACCGTCTCGTTTTAGATTATGCAGCTTCATGTCCTAAACTCCACTTTCCAAACATCGCTATCATGATCACTAATTACAATCGGGAACGAAATCCCAAGATTCATTGTTTTGATCTCGATACCTTCACTTTTGTTGCCACTAATAGACTTGTCGGAACTGATTTACGCCATAGTCGCTGTTTCAATTGCTGCAACGGCATCTTGCTTATTAATGAGCATATATATAATCCAATGACACATGAGTTCTTCCCTGTTCCTAGACTCCTTCTTTCTAAATTTCAAAATCCAGTGGCCGAAGGATTTGGTTTTAGCCTTATGACCAAACAATACAAAATTTTTAGACTCGCTATTAAAAAACCCACTTGCGAGTTGAAGGTTTTAAGATTTGGTAGCAACCATAACCAATGGACTTCTATCCATTTGTCTTCTCCCATACATATTTGTTCTCATGGTGTTTATATGAATGGCTTCATTTACTGGATGGGAAAACAAAATAGAGATGATTGTGTCATATATGCTTTTGATGTTGAATCTGAAAATTTTGAGGTGGTTGGTACCTTCAAAACTACACCTCACCATATATTCAATCCTCGACCATTTAATGGTACCATTTATGTAATCGTTTCTGTTAAGAAGCCAATATCTCAAATTGAATTGTGGAGGATGCACGACAAAAACTCTTGGACTAGAGATTTTATTGTTCCTACCAACTTTTCCAACGACTGGAATGCTAGAACAGTGCACCTCCTTAAAGCCTCCAAGGATGGACAAATATTGGTTCAAATAAAAAGAAAATTGTTTTGGTTGAAGTCTGGCAAGATGATCGGGAACAAGGAAACAACAACAATATTGTTTTCACGTAAGATTATGGACTATTCTGTTTTTCCTATGGAGTCCTTGCATTTTGGTTCCCCTCTGCATTTTGGTTCCCTTCCCAGCATTCTTGCTGGGGATGCATAGTCCTTTCACTGCTTTCCTAGTTTATTGTTTTTTATTTAGTCCTTTAACTTATTTATTTTTTACTTGGTTTACTCTTGTATTGACTACTTTTTTCTCTTCTCATAATCTTAATGCACCAATCTCTTTTGAGAAATTATCATAATTAGTTATTAATTATTAGTCATTAGAGAGATTAAAATTGAATTTAAATTTTAAAATTATTTTTTGGTTTTTAAGTACAACAAATGTGAATATGTAGATTTAATATGTTCATTGTTATCATTGATTTAAACTCACTCAAACTTAACTTAAAATGTTTAAATATAGTTTGATTGTTATGCTCCTTTAAATATTTTAATATCATGCTTCAAAACAATAATTAAGTAGAAATACAACTAGCAGATCCAACAACTATGTACTCTCACCAACAATACATTGTAAAAAATGAACTAGTTATATCTCCACTTATCACTTGTGTTCTTTTTATTCTAGTCAGACTTTTTGTTGTCTTGCTCTAATTTAGCATAGTTTAAGTAAATCAATGCCTAAGAAAACTGATGCATAGATGATAGGTATGAACTGTACCATATGTTTATACTATTTTTATAATAGTATTTATATTACAAAATTACTTTTGTTGATATAGTTATTGGGAATGAAACAAACAATACAAGTTACTAATCATTGATCTACCAATATTTTGTTACTTTTGTTTTTCACCATCATGAACCTAGAAGCAAATGCAGGTTTGACTTCACAGGTTTATCAGTGGTTTTGTGCTTCGTTTTGTTAATCAAGGTTACTAATTCGAAATGGTATTCTTTTTTCTCTGTTTCCCTGAAAGTAGCAGAGGAATAAAATTTGAAAAACTTGCTCCATGTGGTAGTTACTCTGTAATATGTGTATCCTTATCTGTAAAGCATGTTTCTTACAAGAAAATTTTGAGGATATCTGTCTTTGATCTGTGTGAGTGTTGTATGGATATCTGTGGCTCAATTAGATTTTGCCTTTTCATCACCTGTGCAACTTAGCTTTTAATGATTAGATATTATGTATTACCTAATAAAACCACAGTGGCATATATAATTAAGGTGTAGGTAGTCCAAGCCAAGAATAACAGCAGCATTGCTATTTACTATTATATGAATGAATGCTTTTCAATAATTACCCACGTTGTTTTTTTGTAAGGAACTACCTACAGGGTTTTAAAAGGTGCGTCGGGGCTCAAGTCCCACCTTTTGCGCCTCAAACGAGGCGCGTGTAATAAGGCGCGCGCCTTACGTGAAGCCTCAAGGGCCAAAAGGTGCGCGGCTCGTGGGATTTTTTAATTTTCTTTGCATTTTTTATGTTTTAGATTCCCATACTTGGTCTTTGAAATGCGTGAAGGTTGATAGTTGAATATAATGAACCGGAAATGCTAGAAGAATTTCTATTCTAGCCATTTTTACAACGTGTTTCTAGATAATGAAACTGCTCTGTGCAGTGCAAAAGAATCTACTCTTCCAATGCTTTTGGGCAAGTACATATATTCATGTTTACTACAGAATCCTCTTCTTATCCTACGTGCATGACTGGAGCTAGGCAATGAAACTTAGTATACAATTTAGCAGTGAAACTGCCTTGTATTTAATGTAAGAAATGGCACCAATGGATTTTTAATGGAAGTTTCTCAAATTTGGGGCAAGCTAATTTGAATGGGAGAAGATGACAGAATTTTGAAAAGAAGGATAATGCTAGAGCACATCGGTTACAAACTCAAAATACAACAAAAAATTTGTAGAGAGCACCATGTTTCGTTCACTATGTCCTACGAGTATTGTGGCAATGTCGCAGAAAGTTGAAAAACCTTTAACTGGAGGGAGTAGAATTATGGTATTGCTTATTATATTAAAAAAAAAATGGCAAAGCAAGATGTTCCTTTTCAAATACGACAGGAAATAGAACTGAAGAAAAAATGTCATACATCACCACAGGTAAGATTGCAAGCTATTGCATGGCTTGGCTTTGTGCAGGAAAACAGTAATGAGCTTGAAAGAAGTGATTAAGAATGATATACCATTAGGCAAATTGACAAAATGTACAAATATATGCCTAGAATGGTCTGAATGAGCTAGCTAGCTATCTATGGCACGTGTGATAAAAAACTACAAAATTTCATCACAATGCTAAAAAAATGTATTTTTTTCTATGTAAAATGTGATCACAGCCACTCCAAATCAGTGGCTCTAGACTCTAGAGTCAGGCACATGATCAAAATTTGAAATGCATCCCCTTCATCAGCTCTATGATTTCAGCATCATCTTCCTCAACCATAGTCACCGACGCCGTCGCATCTACATCTGAAGCGGAATCTTCCAGGTCATCCAAGAAATTCTTGGAGTCAACTGGATCGTCTGCAAAATTAAAACGATTGTAGAACATAAAAACCCGGTTGCATTATAATCTCCACCTCCACATCATGGATCATCAATTATAAATCCAGGGATCTGATTTCTTCCCAAAGATAAGATCTTTCTCAGTAATGAGCCATACACATTGGTTATCCAACAAGCTTTGTTTTGGAAGGAAACCTTAATTGATAAGGTATACGTATATCCACCTCGAACAAATTCACCAATGCTGATCTTATTTTTCAACCCCAATAGCATTCCTCCAGATCTTCCCCAAGATTGCACTGATGTCCATCTAGAACTCCAAATTGAATTAAATATAAGTCAACAGATGGTATTTTATCTCTTGGATTAAAACAATGTCTGGGCAGCGGGTTATCAAGAAGTTTTTAATAGCCAGCCTTTTTGAAGGAACTCCCAACCCCCTTGTGTTCCATGAGACAATTTTCATCATGAAGGGGAACAGGGGAATTACACACTGAAGAAGATTTTCCAGGGGTAGCTTCCTTCAGTTGGAGAGGTCCCAGGGTATAAAGATGGAAAGTCAGTATCATAGCCAGTGGTTGATCTTTCTGGTGTAATGAAGAGGGCCAAGGTGGGATAAGGTAAGATGGGCTAGGTTTTTTTTTAAAAAAAAAAAAAAATCAAAGAACTTCATTTTTTTTTTTGGAGAAGAAACGATTTCATTAATATATGAAATATGAAGTCCAATACAACTAATACAAAAATATAAGTTACAAAATACTTTTCCAATTAGAAAGAAGAGAAGAGAAAGAGTAATCCTTGAATTCTTGGGAGCGTTTGATCCGAGATACCACCATTGAGACAATGCCATCAGAAAACCTCTCATAAGGCAAATCTTTTCCAAGAAAGATCCTTCTATTTCTCTCACCCCATATACCCCAAATCTTTTCCATGAAATCAAAGAACTTAGAAACAAAACGTACAACCTAAAAAGCCAGTAGTAAATAGGTGCAATGGAATGGGGTAAATAGGTGCAATGAAATAAAAGTCGAAATCATACATGCCAGAACTGGCTTCTGATCCTCATTGGCACCCAGCCTATCCTCATCGGCACCCAGCCTATCCTCATCGGCAACCGACATATCCTCATCAACCTCCACTGTAAAATTAAAACAAATAAAACATGAAGATACGAAATGGTTTCAAAACCTAATTAATTAGAACTTCAGAAAAGATCATAGCGAAAAAAAGATCAAATCATACCTCGCCCATCTGGAATATATGGTTTCTTGGGCTTCGAACCTTCTTCCTCAGCTTCTTTCAACGCCAATTTACTCCAAGATCCTTCAAGCTGAATTCAAACTCCTTCAGTCTTTGGTTCATGTATTCTCCGAAGTTCTTGAAAATTTCCGTCATCTTATCATCTAATTCCATCAACACCGACTTCAAATTCTTCGATCCTTGCCTTCGAACTTCGTCAAATCGCGTTTTTTTCGCCTTCTCTTCTTCTTCGCGGGCTGTTCGCTTCCTGCTAGACATTACTTAGGGCTCAAGCTTGAACTAATTCGAAATTTTTTGTTCCCAAACACTGTGATTTTATTAAGTAGAGTTTTTCACGTTAAATAGAAAACTTAGGGGATGTTTGTTTGAACCAACAGGTAGGAGTTAATTCTAGGATTTATTAATCCCTCTTCAAAATCTACATTCGAGTTTTTATTAATTCCTCCTTATTTTTATTTTAAAAATAACTCTCATTTTTAACCATTATTTATAAGTATTCAATCATTTTTAACCACTTATTTTTAATTATTCATTTCAAATTAATCAAAATAATTCATATTTAACTATTCATTTTTAATCATTTCTTTTTAACTACTAAAAATAACTACTCATTTTTTAAATCTACATCCAAACAATGTTTTGACCCTAACTCTTCTATACAAAAACTACCTAAATATGTCAAACAAACAACTCCTTATTTTTTAAAATTATCATTATCATGATTTATAAATTAATGATAAAATGGATAAATAATTTCACTCGTCATCTTTTATCTTTTTCTTATTTATAATACTCGTTATCAATTAGTTTAAAATGAAAATTTATACTAGTGGAATTTTAAAGGATTTTTTCAGAAGGAAATTTTATCGGATTGTCTGATAATTTTTTAAATAATAAATTATATGTATTTAATAAAATATGCTATATATATATTTATAATTATAAATTATTTTTTATATTTTTTGCACTAAATTTAAATCATTAAATAATAATTTTAATTTAACATTAAATTTTATAACGGTGTTTTCATGTTAATTAAATTTATTAATATTCAAATTTATCTTAAAAAATAGTTAATATTTTATTTTGAACTTAAAAAAATATAGATATTATTATTTTAAAAAAATTAATAAAATTTATCACATTAAAATTAAATTTTATCTCTGATTTTTAAGATGTAATTGAATTTTATAATTTTTTTTTTAAATTCATGCTCTTTTTTCTCAATTATCGATTCATAGTAAAAACAAAGTTTCAAATATGTTTGCAAACAAAATATAGAGATCCGAGATTGAATTCGTGATTATGGTATTAAATTAAAATGCTACAAAAAAAAACCATCATATCACTGTCCTAAGGTATGAAATATTATTTTCAAAAAAGAAAACAAAGACAAAAAAAAACTAAAATAACCCTAAATAAACACTAGTTTTATATTATTAGGTTGGACCATAATGCTAGAAAATGAAAGACGACCATGAGGCACATGGAAGGAATACACCATTATTCCAATTATTTCAACTCAACTTTCTTAAAAATAGTGCAGGTGTCTCATTCATGGCTAAGGTGTATAAAAAAAAGTTGATAGTCTAAACAATCTTTACTTCCCAATTCAAACTTCAAAAATTTAGATAGATTATAATTTTCTTTAAATTAAGTTGATTTAAAAGTTTACAATTTTGCTAATTTATGTTAGATTGTTGAGTTAGCTAATTTTTTTCGGTTTTACCAACCCAATCTAAATTATGAATTATATATATTTGTGTCAAATTAATTAATGAAATAAAATAAGTTATTTACCATTGGATGACACTTTAATTATGTTATTTGATATTAATTATGTTTTCTCACTCAATTTATATTAAAAAAGATTCAACTCAATCGAACTATATAATGATTGGTTAAATTACTCTAATGTTGGACGAATTAGTTTTTTTTTTAATACATATTGGAGGAGGGGAAAAGATGCCGATTTTCGACATCAAACTGTGATGTTGGTGTTAAAATGGTTCACAATCAAACAATGAAACCATTCAGCCAGTGATCCATTTGATTGTTTGACGAATTAGTTAATCGACCAAATAAAAAATGAAGATTAATCCAAAAAATTCTCACAATAGAAACAAACCATGTATACCCTAATTTTTCCAAAAAAAAAATGTATAAAAAGAAATTTAGATAGCAAAAAAAAGGGGAGAAAAGAGGAAAAAGTGGTGATGAAAGCGTTTTAATTTTGAAAAAAGGGGAAAATGGGTGGAAGGAAAGGAAGAAGACGACCCAGACCATCCTGCAAGCCATCAAAATCGGCGCCACTTTCTCATTCCCATCCAACCATTTACAGAAATTCAACCCAACAAAACTTCTTCCCTTTCTTCTTCGACGAGATCCGAACCGCCCATTACCCATTATCCATTACCATGAAGTTTAATCAATGAACCCGCCGCCGCCCCCAATCGCCGCCGGCGTTACCATTCCCCCCCGCCATGAGAGATCGGAGGAAACGCAATGTCGCTTCTTGGAGCGCCCTCTTCTGGTTCACCCTCTCCGTCCTTCTCTCTTTCGTCCTTTTCACCACTTTCCGCCTCCTCTTCTCTGGTATGTTACGTTTATATGTTGTTTTGGTTCATTCTGCTTTAATCCACTTTTCGGATTGTTCTACTGCTTCTGCTATTGGGAATTTTGATTTCTTTCGTGGGTTCTTTCCGTTTTTGTCAAATTCTGTAGCAGATACGTTTCATCCAGATCTGGGCCACACGCGCCGTACTCCGGTGAATAGAGCCGTTTCCGATGATTTCTCTGTTCATTTTAGGTATTCGCTTCAAGAAACGGTGACCCTCCCCGACCACGCTCTTGTTTTTCTCAACCACCCACAAGGTGTTCGACCATTTGCCCAAGAGAATATCTACTGTGTTTATTTCTCCAGGAACTCGTCGGCCTCCATGAGACGGCGGCGCCCGATCGGCGTGGATGGTGAGGATCATCTTCGTAAGCAAATTGTGCGGTGCCCACTTCCACCTCGCGGGTTTACAGTTTCCATTAGAGTTAGATCCAGTGCTCATCTCCAAAGTGGGCACTCGTACCATTGGAATTCTCTTGCGTACGATGCACTACTTGACCGAGACAATACCACTGTTGTCTTTGTCAAAGGCCTCAATCTCCGCCCGGAACGACTCGTTAACACCTCGAAATTTGAGTGTGTTTTTGGCTGGGATTTTCAGAAGATTAAGTTTCTGTTAAGGTCCGAGCTCATGTCCATGTCTCAAGAAATTGCGCGCTGTAGGACGCCGAGGAGCTTGCTAGGCAATCCCAATAGAACCCATGATGCAATCAAAGTGTCCATTAGAGTGAAAGGCCAAGGAACTTTGCATTCAATTGCCCGCCCATTGCTCCAGTCTGTATCACCCACAACCCCTCACCGAAAGCCCCATGAGATGTGCATATGCACAATGCTGAGGAACCAAGCTCAGTTTCTTAAAGAATGGATCATTTACCATGCTCATCTCGGCGTCCGACGCTGGTTCATCTACGACAACAACAGTGATGATGACATAGAAGACGTGATTGCATCTATCTCAACTAGCAAACACAATGTTTCTCGACATGTCTGGCCCTGGATTAAGACTCAAGAAGCCGGCTTTGCCCATTGTGCATTACGAGCTCGTGATTCTTGCAAGTGGATTGGATTCATTGATGTCGACGAGTTCTTCCACTTGCCTAATGGGTTGTCTTTGCTCGATGTGCTTAGAAACCCAGCCAGAAATGCCACCGTTGGGGAGATTCGTGTGTCATGTTACAGCTTCGGGCCATCGGGGTTGACACAGATGCCTGCGCAGGGGGTGACCGTGGGGTACACGTGCAGGAAAGCAGCTCCGGAGCGGCACAAGAGCATAGTGAACCCGGAGGTTTTGAACTCCACATTGATCAACTTGGTGCATCATTTCCACTTGAGAGATGGGTTTCAGTATGTGAATATGGAGAGGGCTGAGATGGTTATAAACCATTACAAGTATCAAGTTTGGGAAGTGTTCAAGGAGAAGTTCTACAGGCGAGTGGCAACATACGTAGCCGATTGGCAGGAGCAGCAGAACGTTGGCTCGAAGGACAGGGCGCCTGGGCTTGGAACCAAGGCAGTGAAACCAGAGGACTGGGAGAGCCGTTTCTGCGAGGTCAACGACACTGGCCTACACGACCTGGTGCTGAACACATTGGTCAATCCAAGAACCCATCTTTTGCCATGGCAACAAGAGCACAGCCGAGGAAGAAGGAGGTCCAGGAAGAATGGGAAGCACAAGGGGTTCTTATGATTTTGACTATTAGCATTCTAGTAGCCTTTTCAAGGTATATTTTGGTTATGGGATGATAATTTATTCATAGATGAGCAATTCTTTTAGCAGCGGTATATTTAATTAATTGAAGAGTTTCTATACCTCAGCTTGTGCAATTCTCTGCTATATCTTCTCCATTTATATATTCCAACTTGTAACTCAGCTATATTGGTGATGGTGAGACCTTATGTCAAAATTTGTATTATAGAGATACTCTTATGAATTATTTTGAAACAAAGATTTTTTTGACCTTTTTTTTTGTTTATTGTTATGATTACAGTTTGAATAGGTTGCTGAAAAAATAAACATATATGAGTATCACAAATTTATTGAGAAAATGATAGCTACAACAATCATGATTTCTAGTGATAAAAAATCTTAGTCATGGAATAATTTTTTCTTAAATCAATTTTTTGATATTCAAATGTTGTAGGGTTAAATAATGTCATTTGAGAATAGTTAGAATGACACACAAGGTTAATCTAAACACTTATCAATATAAAATAAGGTAAGTTATCCAGTGGCCAAATAGTTTCATTGTTTGGTGAAAATCTAGTTCAACATTATGGTCACGGGTTTAATCTTGGAATTGGTATTTGTAATCCCCTCCCCCAACTTTGTATTATATATATATATATATATATATATATATTAATAAGGTAAATAAAATAAAGGTGTTACACAATGAAACTTTATCTTAGTCTTTGATTCCTACAAGGTGAAATACAATCATATGATTAGATAGGCTGGTTTGTTTTTAATAATGATTAATGACATGTTGGCTTATTTGATTAGTTATATTTCTTTTTTTTGTGACTAATATTAGTTGTATTTCAATTCAACTTTATAACTATATATTTAAATTTAAAAATCGATATTTGACTTTCATCTTATTTGAGAGTAGTCTTGTCTTCTTTATAGAGGGCTTCTATGATATTTGACAAATATTTTAGTTTTTTAATTTAAATTAGAAAAGACTATAGTCCCTACATAGATGATATTATTGAGAATTGAAATATATCAAATTAACGAAGCCAACCATTATCAAAAAAAAAAAAAAAAACCAAGCCAACCTATCACCAGTTGTTTACAAATATCTTGTTAAAAGAAAATGAGAAACATGTGAAAACTTTACCTTATTTAGTAAGTATAAATAATTGATACGTTTCTTCTCAAAAAAAATAAAAATAAATAATTGATACGTCCAAATAGAAAATGCCTAAATAATATTATTAGGTTGGATTTAATTCAAGTATGCATTACTTTGTAAAAAAAAAATGTAAATATTGTAGGAATGGACAATATTTCACAGAAATTAAATATTCTGCTATATATATATATCATACTACCTTAAAGTGTGCCTTAGGGAAAAAATCATTTTTGGACGATTTTGCCCTTAAGCCATATTATATATCTACAAATATGTCATTATTTTTTTTAAATTATTAAAATCTTATAATATCTTCGAGCTAAATAAGTATAGAATCAAATGAATATCTTGAGGTTTTTTTTTTCAAATTTAGAGAAAATCTTGGTTTAGTTTATTCTATAAATACCACAAACTTATTATTATCATATCATACTACCTTAAAGTGTGGCTTAAGGAGAAAAACATTTTTGGACGATTTTGCCCTTAAGCCATATTATATATATACAAATATGCCATTATTTTTTTTTAAATCATTAAAATCTTATAGTATCTTCAAGCTAAATAAGTATAAAATCAAATGAATATCTTGAGGTTTTTTTTTTTTCAAATTAAGAGAAAATCTTGGTTCCAGTTTATTCTATAAATACCACAAACTTATTATTATTCATTAAAATCGTATAGTATCTTCAAATTAAATAAGTATAAAATCAAATGAAAATTTTGAGTTTTTTTTTTCAAATTTACAGAAGATCTTGGTTCTAACTGTTTTCCATAAATACCACAAACTTATAATTCTTCTTTACTTTTTTTCCATGTATGGTCTATTTCAATTCAAATTACTAATAATTCTTTTATCATTGATGTTGGAGAGATTTGTTCGGGTTGGAATCGAGTCTTAGCATTGGTGCACGCGGGAGCTGTTGTCGTCGAAGGTAACAAACATTTTTTTCAATCAGTATTTAATTCGTTATCTTCTTCTTCATTTATTTTTATTATATTTTCTTTCTGTTATTTTTTTTATGGTTCAACATTAATTTATAATTTTTTTAAAAAATTATGCAATATTTAAAATTTTGAAGAAGTGTTTATAACATTGTTCAAATTAGTGAAAGATAATTTTTTGTTATTATAATAAATATGGCTTGAACATGTAATTTGTTGGCTATTCTTTGATATGTGATGTCATTAGAGTGCTACTCATATTTTGACATAGGTACCTATTTAAAATTGATCAATTTTATGAATTAATTATATATATATATATATATATATATATATATTTTTTAATTTTAAATATAAATCTATACACCATATCGTTTTCACAGAGAATAATAGATTTTAAAATAAAAATATAATATTATTATTTTATTTACTCAATTTGTGTTAAATTAATATTTAAAAGATTGATATTTCATCAAAATTCCTTCTATTAGCAATGATAGAAAGAATGAAAAGAGACAGATAATAGATTTTATCTTTTCTTTTTCGATGTTTTCTTTATTTTTTATTACTTATACAATATAAGGTGAAATAATAAAACAAATAGGATTTTTGAAATTTTAGATTGTGTGTGTTTTTTTTAAAGGAAATTATATTTTATTTTCCATACTTTCACGTCCAATGAAATGTTTGATAACAAATAAATATATATATAATAATAAATTTGAGCTATTAAAATTAATTTTTTCAAATATTACAATTAATAGTAAAGTTACATAATATATTTCAATTAATTAATCGGTGTTATAGTATTTTAAAAGAGTTAGAAATTTGAAAAGATGATTTACGTTTATGTTAATGAAAAAGATCGAGATGATGATTAGATTAAATTAAAATGATAAACGGATGAAAAATAAAAAAATTGGGTGCAAAGTAAAATTTTAGCATAAATATTATGATATATATTAAAATATATATTATTATTTATAAGTATTTTAATAAATAAAAATATAATTTCGCATACTAGAGAAAAAAAAAATATTACGTGCAAAGCACGTTAAAAAATTCTAGTATATATAAAGTGTATAGTAAATGTGTTAATAATATAATGTTTTTTTTGAAATAGTTAATAGTATAATTTTATTAAACTAGTAAACAATTCAAATTCATAATCTATTAATTATAAATAATATATATATATATATATTTATTTATTTAAAGTGTATAGTAAATGTGTTAATAGTAGAATTTTATTAAACTAGTAAACGATTCAAATTCATAAGCTATCAATCATAAATAACAAATCAAAATAAACACTATCATTCTTATTACTAGAAGAGTTAAAAAAAAAACAATGATATTTTCAAAGGAAAAATAAAAAAAGAATGATGATAAAATTTGTAAATGTAAAATTGTATTAAATGAACTATTTTTGCAAAGTAATTACAAATGTATTTAGTATTTTTTTTTTTTAATACTAATGTAGCTAGTATGTACATCTATAGTTATGCTTTATATTTATTAATACAGTAGTATATAGTATAAATATTAATTAATGCCTAAGTATTATATTTGTTAATTTTTAAAAAATCGATAATATTCACGATTATTTAGATTCGACTAATACATCAAGTTTCATTAAAAAAAATATGTAGTTTAAAATCACAACCAAATTTACCATTTAACCATATATAAGGTTCGTTATTTTAAGTTTTTTTATTAAAGAAAAAAATTGATCAAGGTAGTATATATACATATAAAAACCTGTTTTTTAATTCATGAAAGTATATATATAATTTGTTTTTTTTTGTTCATTTTTTGAGAGCCTAATTTATATTTTAAAAATAAGTTTTGAACAATAAATTAATAATGAAAGAAAGAGTAAAACAAAAAAAAATTGAGGTTGAAAATCGAAAGATGGGAGGAAGGGAAAGTAAGGAAGAAAATGGAAAAAAGGTATTATCAAAGAACAGTTCCTTTGAAGCATTGGAACAACGATGAGAACAGCAGCCATGGATTACTGTTCTCTTTAACCTAAACCCTTCTCTGCTACTCACTGGCTCAGCTTTCAATCTTCTTCTTCTTCTTCTTCTTCTTCTTCTTCTTCTTTCTTGCAGCTCATTCATGTCTTCTTTAACTATGTAATTCCAATTTCCCACTTCTCTTTCACTTTACTTCCTCACATGTAACTTCTCCACTTTCCCCCTTCTTCTTCCCTTTTCGATTTCGAATCTAATTTGAATGTTCCTCAGCTTTCTCATTTGGTAATTTTGCAGGTTTTTTTTGCTGGAGATTTATGTGGGTCGATAGAATAGATCATGCCCAGATCTTGTTCTATCTTGACCCACTAGCTTGTTAAAGTTTAGGGGAATAGAGAAACGAATTGTGCGAGGTGATTATTCACTGCCCTTTTCTTGTTTATGTGGTTCAAGATGGAAGTCAATGTTTCTGGGGTTTGGTTTTGTGTTTTTTTCTTTAAAGTGATATTGGGTTTCTTTTATTTTGAGTTTCCTGTGAATCTTGCCACATGGGGTTGTTGATATACCTACAGAGGAGAAAATTTCTGTTGTCTTCATGGTTGAAAAGTAGGCATTTCTTTTTCTTCTCTTGAAGTCAATGAGAATTCGGAAATTTGAAGGTTCTGTCATTGAAGTACTAAATGGATTTAATTTCTCAATTGGGAGGGCTTTCCCATTTGATTTCACCATTTCCTGAATTGCTCAAAGCCACTTTTATTGTTTTTGAAATGATGTTAAATCTCATGCTTGTTATTCTCTTTCTCTCTTTTTTAAGAGGTAATTTGGCCGACTGCATTTGGGGATTTCTTGTTTTGTTGTAGGTTGTTTATTGTTCCATCTTTAACTTGAAACTGTATTTGCTTTGAAGCAACTCGAGAACTAGTGAGTGTATTGAAGTGAACAAGGAAAGTCTTTTGTTTTTCCATTGAAGTCATGATTAAACAGATACTCAATAGGCTTCCACGAAAACCTTCCAAGTCAAGCGAGCATCGTGAAGGAGCAGGGACGGCAGTCTCTTCTTCGATTGCTTCTACAAGTTTGAGGAGTAATGATTTAGCTGTTAACAACCACGTCAACACTGGAACTGGATCCTTTTCTGGCCCCAATTCTGCTTTGAATGTTGGACTAAATCACGGCAGTAAGGTATCTCAAGGGATCAATTCAAAGTCAAATGGTAACTCCCAAGCTTCTTATGAGGCACTTCCAGGTTTCAAAGATGTTCCAAATTCTGAGAAGCAGAGTTTGTTCATTAAAAAGCTGAAAATGTGTTGTGTTGTGTTTGACTTCACTGACCCATCAAAGAGCCTCAGGGAAAAAGATATCAAACGCCAGACACTAATAGAGCTTGTTGATTATGTTGCATCTGCCAATGGAAAGCTGTCAGAAAATGCTATACAAGAAATTGTAAAGATGGTGTCCTCTAATTTATTTCGAATCCCTACCATTCCCTCGCGAGATAACAAAGCTTTAGAGGCATTTGATCTTGAAGAAGAGGAGCCCTCAATGGACCCTGCCTGGCCACACTTACAAGTTGTATATGAGTTTCTGCTCAGGTTTGTGGCATCGCCTGAAACAGATGCAAAGTTGGCAAAGAGGTACATTGATCACTCTTTTGTTCTCAGGCTATTAGATCTTTTTGATTCAGAGGATCCTAGAGAGAGAGATTATTTGAAAACTGTTCTGCATCGCATATATGGGAAATTTATGGTACATAGACCATTCATCAGGAAATCAATCAACAACATTTTCTATCGGTTTATTTTTGAAACTGAGAAGCATAATGGAACTGCTGAGCTCTTAGAGATTTTGGGCAGTATAATCAATGGGTTTGCTCTACCTCTAAAAGAAGAGCATAAACTCTTTCTTGTTCGAGCACTTATTCCTCTTCACAAACCTAAATGCATACCTATGTATCACCAGCAGTTATCTTACTGTATAACACAATTTGTGGAGAAAGACTGCAAGCTTGCTGATACAATCATAAGGGGCTTACTTAAATATTGGCCAATCACAAACAGTTCTAAGGAGGTGATGTTCATAGGTGAACTTGAAGAAGTTTTAGAAGCAACTCAGCCTGCCGAGTTTCAACGTTGCATGGTACCATTGTTTCGTCAAATTGGACGTTCCTTGAGCAGTTCGCATTTTCAGGTAGACTATGTGGTTGAGTTTGTTTTTTGCTTAATTTCTTTGTTTTTAGCTTAACAATAGTTCCTGTATCCAAACACATTCCTATACTGGTAAGAAAAAATTCCAGGGATAACTTTCCTTGATCTATAAGCCAGAATTTTGGCTGAGATTTTATAAATACTAGTGTCAGGGACTAGCGTAGCAGAGAGATTCTTCCTTAGTTTATGTGGCATGTTGGGGTGTGTGCTATTTTGTGGGGGCGGTGAGAGAAACAATAGAATTTTTCGAGTACGTGAGGGGTCTTATTGTAATGTTTGCCCCTTATTATGTTTCTTTTTAAGCTTTTGGTGGAGAAGTATTTGTAATTATCCTATATGTCTTATTGTCTTTACACTAGGCATCCCCAACAGTTTTCTACTATAGTTTATTTTCCTCCTAAAAAACTGAAGCTTAGTCAGAGAAGTGCCTTGTGTGCACCTGGATGAGGTCGCTTCCCTCAGGTAGTGAACTCTCTAAAAGATGATATGTGAGAGGATAGTACCTTATAAGTACCAGATCTGTATTATATTGATAGAAATGTGAAGGATACAAAGTAGTCTCTTGGTGAAAAGGCACCTAGGACTCCCCTCTTGAGTAGGCTAACTTAAGCCCTAACTCCCAAGATACATTTTGGTAACTTCTCCTCAACCATATCACTCTATTTATAACCTTTCATCTAACTAACTCCTTGCTATATTACTATTATGCCCTGACTAATACCCTTATTATTTCTACCCCTAAATGGGTACCTTACTGTATGTTGCTGGCAAATGTTTTTGTAACCTATGAATCTAGTGACGAACCCTTGATTAGTGAGATATCCAAAAAAAAATATGTTTCCTTTTGGGCCTTTGTTTCTAAGTTATTTTTTAATTTTTTTTTATTCTAGGTTCTATCTTGCTTGATTAGAGACCCTTTTTTATAAGGTCTCTATTTTTTGTGGGTTGGCTATTTTTTCTTATGCCCTTGTTTTTCTCTTGTATTCTCTTTTATTCTTATCTCGATGAAACCTTGAGTTTTTTTTTATAAAAAAATGTTGGCTACAGTAATGCTTGTGGGAGAATTTCATCAGAACATTTTGTTGAACTATGTGAAAACAAAGAATCAGAAGAATATTTCAAGAGAAAACCTACCTACTTCTCTGTTTTTGAATTGATTGTCTTTTTGACGATTACTTATTGTAAACAGTAAACACCTTATGAGTTGGAGAGGCCTTATGTATTGTATAACTCAATGAAATTGTTTCTTATCCAATTTTTCTTTTATTATTATTATTATTATTTTTTAATAATGTTGATTCTAAAGTAGTCTTTTGATGTTTTTTGCTCGTTTGTTTTCAAGTAGAAATGAAATTAGTCTTCTAGATTGCGTATCTGACTGTACCATGCTTATCTTGTTCATGATCAGGTGGCCGAAAGGACTCTATTTTTATGGAACAATAATCACATTGAGAACCTAATCAAACAGAACTGCAAAGTCATTTTGCCGATTATATTTCCTGCGTTGGAGAGAAATTCAAGAAACCACTGGAACCTGGCTGTACAAAACTTAACACAAAACGTTCGTAAGATCTTCTTGGATGCAGACCCTGAGCTGTTTGAGGAATGTTTGCTAAAATTTCAAGAACAAGAGACACACGAGAAGGATATGAAATCTAAGCGCGAGGCCCAGTGGAAACGCTTAGAAGAGGTAGCTGCGATGAAATCTGCGAGTAACGAAGCAGTCCTCGTCTCTTCCAAAGTAGCCTTACGAGCACCATCTGGCTAGCTAAGAAGAAACCTTGAAAATATGTGTTCAGCAGATTTGATATTGCAATTGGTATGTGGGCATAAAAAGGTAATCTACTCACAATGTGATTAAAAGCAGCATCAGCACTCAAAAACTTCATGGTCCCATTTTGAACAAATTGGATAGATTGAAGTGCATTCTAGAAAGTTTACATTACTGCTGCTATGCATTTCATTGAAAAAGCTGAAATTTCTATTTAGCATGCATTTTTCTGTGTATATGTGATTGGGAGAGAAGGATTCGGGTCTGGCCGAGCCGGGGGTATCCTTGGGAAATTCCTGTTTTATTGTTGAATGGGTGAAAAGCAAGGACGAAGTTCATTTTTTCATAATTGTGCTCGACAGTTTCTGGATGATAGTCCATTTTAGTTTTATGCTTCTCTGTAATTGAAATTATTGTTCCTTTTTTGTGTCTCTTCTGGTTATCTTTGGATTTCAATTTGTTTGAGCAAAGGATACACTTTTAGAATCTAGAGGATGTTCAAGCCGGAGGTATGTATATTAATCAACTGCCCCTTTATGTTATGTTTCGTTACAAAAGTTTATATCTTTCTTTGCTTTCCTCATCCTCCTTTTACAACAGGTTTTATGACTCGAGTTGTTTTTTAGGTCAACAACGAGGTGGTGTTATTCGAATTTGTGACTTCTTGATTGACAGATTATGCATATTAATCAACCACCCATTGAACTATGCCACTTGAGATTGTTGATAATCTATAATAGAGTTTCTTTTTCTTTTGGAGTTAAACATGTATTTAGTTAGGAACCAAGTTAAAGATTATATCTCTGTGAGTGGTTTCAATCCTACTCGATTCAACCAGATATGTATTAATTATAAAAAGAAATAGAGACTAGTGTTTTATAAGATTTCTGCTCCATGTGATTAATTGTAAAATATAAGTCTTACTTACTTCAAATGCAAAAATTCTTGCGTCTAAGTTTGAATCCTATTCTTTTGTGTTGTAAAGTACAAGAATAGGTTTGAAACCCATTCTTTTGTTTTGTTCTTTATTAACTTAAAAAATAGCATTTACTAACCCTTAAAAGTATTTTTTTTAATATTTCCCTTTCAATTATGAAACCTCTTTCTTTATGAATGTTATTATAGACTATTAGAAAGTATTTAGTATGTCTTGAAATACAAGAAGCAAACAAAATGTTGAAAATTTCAGATGAATATGCAGAACAGAGAGCCAAATATGTTAGACTCAGATCAGCAAACAGAGGATTTGATCATAAAAAACTGAGGACTCAGATCAGCAGCACCACCAGCTGAACTATCACCTTCACTGCGGCCGTCGCCAGTTGCCGATGGAGATGGTGAAAGAGCCATTGACAGGCTGCTGCCGGACATAGCCACCGCCATGGACATTGCAAAACTCAGCAACATTTTAGACTATTTCAACCCTCCCCATTACGTTCTTATTTCTTTAAAGACAAATCTCTAAAATATTATTATTTTTCAAGACAAGAACAAAAAAATGGTATTTTTTATTCAAAACTTTCTTCATTGTAACTATTATGTCATGATGGAATGGTTGAAATAGAATGGATATTGAACAAAAGTAATCGAAGTGACATATTATTATTAAATTAGATAGGTTGACAATATAAGTTGAATTAATAGTAGAAAATTGTGAATTTATTAGAAACCTTTGAAATGAAGCAGGTAAATAAAGACCATCATCATTATTATTTTTCTCTATTTACCTATTGTTATTAAAATATATAAATATGTATATAGGTTTTTTAGACATGACCCTAAAGCTCATATTCAAGTTTGTAATTTAACTATATTTTCATGAGCTTTGTTTGTAAGTTATTTATTTTAAGAAACATTTGTAAGCTACTAACATATAAAATCGAAAGAGTTATTGACAAATTAACTTGGTTGATTGATTTTAATCCAATTTAACTTATCGATCACAGTTTTATCACAAAAGATGTTTTCTGCCACTTGAGCAAAGAAGGAAAGGAGTGAAGCATTAGATCGATTAAGTGGAAGAGTTGTAGAAGGTTTGATATGTAATTTCTCAACCATCGATATTTGATTTTCATTTAACTTGAGAGCGATTGTATCATTTATATATATTTGTGTTTGAGAATTTGAAATTAAAAAAAGATACTAACGTAAACAAACATTTTATTTTCTTTATTGTTTATATAATATTTAACTTGTTTACAAATAATTAGGCTGACTTTACCTATCTAAAAAAATAGGGCTGACTTTTAATTTGTCTTTTAAACATTAAATGTGTATTTTGTATCCATTTACTATTTTCCCTACTCTACGAAAATCTTTTGACAAATAGAGATAATATTAAAAGACAGTAGGCCAATGTCTACCTATGTTTTTAAGGATAATTTTGACAAATGAATTTATCATATTAAAAATATGTATAAATGTCAAAATGAAACCTAATGTTTTGAATGTACATTTATATTGAACAAGTCTTTTAGATCCTTTGTTTTTTTTTTGTTGCAAAATAACCAATGCAAAAAGTCCTAAAAACACAATGAACAATACATTTGAAGATATGAGAAGAGCAGAAATATTTTTGAGGTTGAAATTCCAAAGATTTGGAAGAAATGGAAAAAGGGTATTGTAAAAAAACTGTTTTGTTTGTACAACGATGAGAACAGCAGCTACGGATTGCTGTTCTCTCTAACCTAAACCCTTTAATCTCCTTCTTCTCTTCTTCTTCTTCGTTGCCTGTCTGTTTTTTCTTGCAGCTCCATCCATGTCTTCTTTATCTATGTAATCTCACTTCTTTACAGTAACTTCTCTACTTTCCACTTTTCCCCCTCTTTTCTACACGATTTCTTCCCTTTCTTGTTTTTGAATCTCATTTGAATGTTCCTTTGTTTTCTCATTTGGGAATTTTGCAGGTTGTTTTTGGTGGAGATTGATGTGGGTCAATAGATCATGCCCAGATCTTGTTTCATCTTGATCCAGTCGTAGCTTATCTTCTTCACCTTATGCAAGTGAAGGGGAATAGAGACCCGATTAGAGCGAGGTGATTGATTATTCACTGCCCTTCTCTTGTTTATGTGGTTCAAGATGGAAGTCAATGTTTCTGGACTTTGGTCTTGTGATTCTGCTTTCAAATGATGTTGGGTTTCCTTTAATTTGATCTGACCATCTGGGGTTGTTGATATAGCCCCAGAGGGGAAAACCTGTTGTTGTCTTCTTGGTGGAGAACTAGTTTCTTTTTGTTTTTGTTTTTGTTTCTGTTTCTGTTTCTGAAGTCAATGACAATTTGATAATGGGGATTTGAAGGTGTTCTGTAATTGAAGTCCTAAATTGGTTTAGTTTCTCAATTAGGAGGTTTCCTGGATAGCAAAATGCTCTCTCCTATATCAACAATCTTCTTCCCTACTGATTAGTTTTACAGCATGGGACCTTCTATCTCCTTCAAGATGGATATAAGATCTTTCTCCTTTCAAACAGAGCAGAATCCAAAGCTACTTTCGGTTTAATAGAGTCCTCGAATGAAAAAAGCTTCACCATCGCCCTTGACAAACAATTCTTGCCTTGGCTTCATGAATGCTTCACTCCATTGTTTAATCTCTCCCTTACTCTAAAGCTCTTCATCGAAACCATAATAAAGGAGACCACAATTTGGATAGAAAAACACTCCAACAAGAGAGGCCATAGTGCATAAATTGCAAAGATAAACGATAATGGGAATATTAACAAAATCATTCTCCCAAGAGGAGTTGGAATTAAGGGGTGGCTGGGATTTCTTCAGTTCGTTGATGCTTTCATCAAAGCTGAGTCCTCAAACAAGCCTAAAACTCCAAACCCTTCTTCTTCTATCAGAAAAATTTCTTCATCCTACCAAGACGTTCTATGTAAAGAAAAGGAATGTCAACAAGCCCCTTTGGTCAGGTGCATCTCCTTCCTCAACAACTCTATCTCTCTTTTAGAAACTCTTCCATAATTCTTGGAACTCCATAGAATCTGCCTTGAGATATGAATACGCCTCTCCTCTCTTTAAAACCCTTCCAACCAGATCAAGCCATCCTTATTTGTGAATGTTCTGACCAAGTATCCACCATGAGTAAAATCAAAGAGTGGTATAAGGTAGGTTTTCATTGGGTGAGACTTAGTCCTCATTCCTATGATATTTGTAGAGCTCTCACTTGTGTTTCGAGCTATAGCTGGTGGATCAAAATAAGGGATCTGCCGATTGATAAATGGAGCATGGACTCCTTCGAAAAAAGTTGGTGATGCTTGTGGTGGATATCTTCAAACAGCCAGAAGAGCAATCATTCAATCTGAGTTGTTTGTTGCTCACATAGCTTTGACAATTGCTTTGGATACCCCTGGTGATTGAAGAAGGCTTTCTGACTGCTTTGACATCAGTTCTGGATGCTTGCTTTGGATACCCCTGGTGATTGAAGAAGGCTTTCTGACTGCTTTGACATCAGTTCTGGATGCTTGCTTTGGATACCCCTAGTGATTGAAGAAGCTTGTATGAAAAAGTTTTGGATTTTGATCCGGCCACCCTTCTACTCATTATCATCCCTTGGTTAGCAAAGATGAGATTATGCATCAGTGCTCTTCCTACTAACAAGAAGTTTGCTGACACCAAGAAGTGAGCCAAGGGAACTCGAGAGTTGATCAACCTTTACTCATCAGTGCAATACAACACCAAGGCATCCTCTCTTTGAATGCTAGGATCGAACTACAATCCAGACTCCATATAGATCTTGTTCTGCTGTTCTTAATCTATTGATCTTTCTTTAGGTTTTGGATAAGAACATGTGTTATATGTTCTTACAAAAACCCTTTTTGTAGGTTCTTTAGACCTTTTGGTCTCTTTTGTTGATTTCATCGACCTTAGGTTTTTCCTTTGTTTTGTGTCATTGTAAGCCCTTTGTAGGGCCCCATGATTGCTCCCACCCTCTTTTATTCCCTTCTATTTTCTTCCCCTCTCTTGTTTATGTGATAGCAATGAAATATTTTAGTTTCCTATAAAAAACATTAGGGGGGGGGGTGTTTTTTTAACGTATTTAAGGAGGATTTAGCTTGAGGATTTATATTGAGGAGTTATTTTGAATAGTTAAAAATTGAGAGTTGTAACAAAAAACTTGCTTGGATTTGGTTTTTGTGTAGAGGAGTTAGAGTCAAAATCTTGTTTGGATGTAGATTTAAAATGAGTAGTTATTTTGAGTAGTTAAAAATGAATGATTAAAAATAAGTGGTTAAAAATGAGTTATTTTGATTGATTTGAAATAAATGATTAGAAATAAGTGGTTATAAATGATTGAACAGTTATAAATGAATGATTAGAAATGAGGAATTATTTTTAAAAGTAAAAGGAGGAGTAGTAAAAACTTGTTGGATGTAGGTTTTCGAGGAGTTAGCAAATCCTCCATCTAAATCCTCCTTAAATATGGCAAACAAACACCCCCCAGGAGGCTTCCCCATTTGATTGCACCATTTCCTGAAAGGCTAAACACCACTGTTATTGTTTCTCTTTTTTAAGAGGGAAATTTGCTGACTACATATGGGAATTTCTTGTTTTGTTGTAGGTTGTTCATTATTTCATGTAAAAGCTGTATTTTCTTTGAAGCAAATCGAGAACTTGCGAGTGTTTTGAAGTGAACGAGGAAAATCTTTTGTTTGTCCATTGAAGTCATGATTAAACAGATACTTAATAGGCTTCCACGAAAACCTTCCAAGTCAACTGAGCATCGTGAAGGAACAGGGACGACGGTCTCTTCTTCGAATAATTCTACAAGTTCGAGAAGCAATGATTTAGCAGCTAACAACCACACCAACACTGGAACTGGATCGTTCTCTGGCCCCAATTCTGCTTTGAGTGTTGGACTAAATCATGTCAGTAAATCTCAAGGGCTCAATTCAAAGTCAAATGGTAACTCCCAAACTTCATATGAAGCACTGCCAGGTTTCAAAGATGTTCCAAATTCTGAGAAGCAGAGTTTGTTCATTAAAAAGATGAACATGTGTTGTGTTGTGTTTGACTTCACCGACCCATCAAAGAATCTCAAGGAAAAGGATATCAAACGACAGACACTAATAGAGCTTGTTGATTATGTTGCTTCTGTCCATGGAAAGCTGTCAGAAAATGTTATACAAGAAATTGTAAAGATGGTGTCCTCGAATTTATTTCGAACCCCTACCATCCCATTGCAAAATAACAAAGCTTTGGAGGCATTCGATCTTGAAGAAGAGGAGCCCTCAATGGACCCTGCTTGGCCACACTTGCAAGTTGTTTATGAGTTTCTGCTCAGGTTTGTGGCATCGCCTGAAACAGATGCAAAGTTGGCAAAGAGGTACATTGATCACTCTTTTGTTCTCAGGCTGTTGGATCTTTTTGATTCAGAGGATCCCAGAGAGAGGGATTATTTGAAAACTGTTCTGCATCGCATATATGGGAAATTTATGGTACATAGGCCATTCATCAGAAAATCAATCAACAATATTTTCTATCGGTTTATTTTTGAAACCGAGAAGCATAATGGCATTGCTGAGCTCTTAGAGATTTTGGGCAGTATAATCAATGGATTTGCTCTACCTCTAAAAGAAGAGCATAAACTCTTTCTCCTTCGAGCACTTCTTCCTCTTCACAAACCTAAATGCATACCTATGTATCACCAGCAGTTATCTTACAGTATAACACAATTTGTGGAGAAAGACTGTAAGCTTTCTGATACAATAATAAGGGGCTTACTAAAATATTGGCCAGTAACAAACAGTTCTAAGGAAGTGATGTTCTTAGGTGAACTTGAAGAAGTTTTAGAAGCAACTCTGCCTGCCGAGTTTCAGCGTTGCATGGTACCATTGTTTCGCCAGATTGGACGTTCCTTGAGCAGCTCACATTTTCAGGTAGACTGTGTTATTTGAGTTATTTTTCCTTTTCTGTTTGCTCAGTTTCCTAGCTTCCCCTTGTTTCTAGCTTAACACTAGTTCTTTAATCCAAACACGTTCCTATACTGGTAACTGGTAAATAGAATAAAAAGCATTAAGTACAAAAGTTTGATGCTTGTTATTTTCTTGGCCACTTTTGTCGCCTAAAATTTGGTACATATTGCAGACAAGATTTTGCTTGCATGTATATCCGGGTTGAAGTATAATGTGGATGACCTCGACTATTAATGTTGATTATGAGTTAATTTGTACTGAACTTACACCGATGTAGTGGTAGATTCGTTATTTTAATCTCGAGAGGACATAAATTCATGAGTTTTTAAATTATAACTCCAACTACCATGGATTGACATAGTAGTCCATAAGAAAAAAGGTAAATAATAAAGGTGGAGAAAGAATGAATTCAAGTCATGGTAGTTCAATAATAAATGTAATATGGTCCGACGTTTGTTTCGTGATAATAGTTAAAGTAGACACTAATTGGCCCAAACATTTATATATATTATATATAATAATAAATCACGCTTTAACTGAGAAAAGAAGGAAAGAAACAAAACAAGAGGGCATAGAAAACTAAACCCCTGCAAAAGCGAGGCTACCTACAAAAACGACCTCCAATCAAGCAAAATAATACCTAGAGAATAATTACAAAAGGGCTTAAAAACAGATGATCAAGGAGAAACTTAATGCCTTATGTAACTATGTTCATAGACTAAATTTTAGGGTAAGTTTGGCCGCTCTTGTATTCTTCCATTTTTCTCGATTAAAGTTTGGCTTTGACCTATGACCTTACTTGATAGGGAGTAGTACTGAGTTCAAGGGTGGACTAATTGACCTGTGAGACCATACTTTATAGTATTAGGATTTGAGTTATGAGTTCATATATATGACTAATTTATTTGTTCTTTCATATTTCAATTTTGTTTTACTTTAACTATAGTTCTTTCATATTTAATATAGACTAATGAAAAAGGTTAGGGGCCTACCAGCCCTCGTCATGATCTATAAGCACCCATCCTCGTTTGTTTTCTTTCGTTCTAGTGATATCTTTAAAAGCATAGGGCGCATTAGAGGACTATAGCTTGTTGGAGGTTAAGTGCAAAGTGAAAAAAAGGAAGGAAAACTTGTGCACAACCATGTGAGGTACTCGACAGATGGAAATAATAATAATCTTATATTATGAAGCATGACACTATTATGTTCATTGATAATCCCGAGGTCTAAGAGCTTGAGCCTCTCTCACTGAGGTCGTGTTCATTGATCTTTTATACTTGCATAATTTTTGTCTTAAACATTCAAGCACTCTGTCTTTAACAGTATTCTTTGCATAATATTTTTTTAGTCGAAATTCAACACTAGACTTACTGCAGGTGGCTTTCTGATAAGGACGACAACACTAGATAGATCTCCACATTGATATGTTGCTCACTTTGGGCTTAAGCTCTCTTAACTTTCCTTTTGGTTTCACCCAAAAGGCTTCATGCCGATAGAGATAGTTGTCATCACTTATATACCCATAATCATTTCCTTAAATAATTAACATTGGGACAACTATGTTTGTACTCCAATATATTAATCTGTACAAACATCTACTCATCAAGTTAGTGAACTAAATGGTGAAATTTCTCTATAAATTTTGAAAATATCTAATTTTGATAATCATCCCGTACGAAGTTTGGGGACTATAAAAGATTTGGAAGTTTCAAGCTCAATGTGGAATAAACATGATAGCTCAGGACAGAATGTTCGTTCAAGGCTTTATTATAGTTCTAGTGATTGTTTTTACTCTAGGCATCCCAACATTTCTCTACCTGTTCTTTTCCTCCTAAAAGAGTAAGCTTAGGCAGGAAGGTGCCTTGTGTACCTAACTGCTTACTTGACCAGACCTTTTTATTCAATTATTTTGAAGTAGAAACAAAATTAGTCTTCTAGATTTCGTACCTGACTGGTACCCTGTTTATCTTGTTCATGATCAGGTGGCTGAAAGGACTCTATTTTTATGGAACAATAATCACATTGAGAACCTAATCAAACAGAACCGCAAAGTCATTTTGCCGATCATATTTCCTGCATTGGAGAGAAATTCAAGAAACCACTGGAACCAGGCTGTACAAAACTTGACACAAAACGTGCGCAAGATCTTCTCAGATGCGGACCCCGAGTTGTTTGAGGAATGCTTGCTCAAATTTCAAGAACAAGAGGCACACGAAAAGGATATGAAATCTAGGCGCGAGGCCCAGTGGAAACGCTTAGAAGAGATAGCTGCGGTGAAAGCTGCGAGCAACGAAGCGGTCCTCATCTCTCCCAAAGTAGCCTTACGAGCACCATCTGGCTAGCCTAGAAGAGATCTTGAAAATGGGTGTTCAGCAGCTTTGATATTGCAATTGGTATGTGGGCATAACCACCTCACCATTTGATCAAAAGCAGCAGCAGCAGCAGTTAAAAATTCATGATTCCATTTTAAACAAATTGGATAGATTGAGGTACAGTCTAGAAAGTTTACATTACTGCTGCTATGCATCTCACCGAAAAAGCTGAAATTTCTATTTTGCTTGCATTTTATCTGTGTATATGTGATTGGGAGAGAAGGATTCGAGTCTGGCTGAGCCGGGTATCACTGGGAAATTCTTGGTTTGTTGTTGAATGAGTTGAAAGCAAGAAAGAAATTCAATTTTTCATAATTGTGCTCATCAGTATCTGGATGATGGCCCCTTGTAATTTCCTGCTGTAATTGAAGTTATTATTTTTGTCAATTTCTGGTTATCTTTGGATTTCAATTTGTTTGAACAAAGGATATACTCTTAGAATCTAAAGGATATTCAAGTGGGAGGTATATATATTTATCATCTGCCCTTTTATGTTTAGTTTGGACACTGTTTGCAGAGACAAACTATGATTTCATCTCCTTCTTTGCTTATCCTTTACAAGACACCTCTGTCAGATTTGATTGCTTGAGATTTTGTTTAGGCAAACAAGTTCGAATCTTCTTGATTGAAGGTTTATATTTTAATGAGTGTTTTTAAGTTAATGATTGGTTGTAATTCTTGATATCATATGATATATATTTTCTTTTAACTTTTTTAAGTTTTGTGCAATGATTTTTTTTAATAATAAATAATATTTGATATAGAAGGAAATAAATTAAACTAATTATATTTACAATCATCATCCAATTTCCCTATAATGCATTTCATCTTTCTTAAATCACTTTTGTTTTGATATCCATACTAAAAAAATAATAAATAATTAAAGATTTTGAAAGCCACTTTATAATTGTCAAAACTTGACTAAATCTCTTTAAAACACATTTAAAATATGTCTTTTGGCAATGACAAAAATAAAGTTACACAAAAAAGCAATCAATATCATTTTAATTTAGAAATTTATAATTTTTGTTATTTTTTTTACGAGATCCCTTATACTTCCTATATAGAATAGAAATGAGCAAATTTAACATAGTTTGGATGTACTTTGTTTGAGAAAACGTCTCTTGAAGAAAAAGTCTTTTTTATTTTTATTTTTATATTGGGCCAGCTTGCTCATACCTCAACTAATATTATGAGATATACTGTTTGAGTCTACAATATTTCGATATTAAGGAAATTCATAAAAATTTAATTTTTAGGTAGGTTGACCACCATAGATTAAATTTATGATATGGAATAAAGAGAATGAAGTATTTATAGACTTCATTTTTAAACAAAGATAAATAGAACAAATGAAATCTTAACTACTGATTTGAAATTTCAAAGGAAAAAAAAGAAAGAAAAACTATTGATTTGAAGATCGACATGTTACACTTGATATCGACCAATTTTAGTATGACTAAAGCACATGAAACTAAATTAAAAAATGTTAATACACAAGGGACTCGGCCGAAACTTCACAACATATAAATTACTAAATTGAAAAAACACCCAAACATTAGAAACAAAAGCATGTATTTGGCAATCAACTCAATAAGTTAAAACATATATTCCAACCAAAAGTTCAACTTCTTTGCATGATAAACCATAATACATTGATCTCGAGAATCTTGAAAATTTAAGAAGTTATAAGCAAATATTGATCTTTTTTTATATAATCAAATATGGTACATTTAGGCGATTTGCATGTGAGAATAGTCAAGAAGTACGTGTAAGTCGTGTGTAAACAAATAAAAAGTTTCATACTCCACACTTAGCCAAATATTTATCAGTTATTTAAGGGCAAAAAAAAAACAGAACTAATAAGTTTTACCAAACATAACAAGAAAATAAAAACCAACAAAGCAGCAAATAAAAATGTTGAAAAAATTCAACATATTTGATTCTCTGTTCTGCATATTTAGTTGATGAAGCACAAGCAAATAGAGAACATGATCATGAAAAGCTGAGGACTCAGATCAGCAGCACCACCAGCTGAGCCATCACCTCCACCACCGTCGCTGCCACCAGATGCCGCTGGAGATGGTGAAAGAGTCATTGTCCAGACGCTGTCGGCCATAGCCACGGCCACGGACATGGCAAAAATGAGCAGTATTATTAAGGGAAATTGAGCCCATGCTTTTGCAGCTGCCATGATCTGATCTCTGTGTATTAGAATGACTAAGCCAGCCCAGTTTCGTTTCTCTACACCTCTCAATGCTTCTTTTATAACTAACAAAAACAATATTTAAGTTGGATTCCCTCCCTTCTTTATTATAAAATGATGATAACTGTAAGAAGATAAATAATAATTATCTGGATACAATTAATTGTAAGAGAACCGGAAAGTTAGTGGTTTAATGGTTTCATAATTTGGTGATAATCTAGTTCAATATTATGATCAAAGGTTGATCCTGAAAATTGACATCTGACTCTTATTTTATATGAGAGTATTTCTCTCTCTATATATGGTTTTTGTTCGTTCTTCTCCTCCAATTTATATTAAAAAACAAATAATTGTAAGATAGGTTTAGAGTGAAAGACTATTATAATATAAAAATATTATTATTGAAATGAGAGATTATAAACTAATCCATCAATACCGAATGGGTCGGTGGAACGATTGGTTATCTGCTTATTGTAATCCCCCTTTCCCTAACTTGTACTAAAAAAAAAACTAATCCATCAATTATTATTATGGGTGATTCAAATATGAATTGAATTATTATAAACAAAACTAAAATTTAAAAACAAAAAAAGTAGTTTCCAAAAGCTTGTTTTTGTTTTTAAAATTTGGTCAGTATTCATCTACTTTCTTAAGAAAAGATGAATATATTGTAGAAAAGATGAAGCAAATGGTAGGAAATTAAATTTGAATAGAAATAGACTTAAATTTCATAAGCACGAAACAAAAGACTAAATAATTATCGAACGAGACCTTAAATTCTTGTTGATCAACGAATTAAAACATATACAATTAAAAAGTTGGATATTTAAATTTTCTATTTTTATATATTGTGCTGAATTCTAAAAATAATCAATTATTTAAATATGCATTATAGACTAACTGTAAATTTTTAATATTATATAAGTGGACAAACAAACTCATAATTTAGAATAATAAATATTTGTCTGAAAATCTGCGAACGAACATTTTTCAAATTAACGGAAAAGGCTGACATTTCCCTAAACTAGGGGTGATCTCGGTTCGGTTTTTGTCGGTTTTGTACCGAACCGACAACCGATCCAATATGTTCGGTTTTTTAAAAATTGAATCCGATCCAATGTCCAATAAGCATGAAACCATTGGATCGGTTTTCAATTGGTTTTCTTTGATTTTGGATCCGATCCAATGTCCAATTTTTTTAATATATCAAAACATTTCTCATACAAAAAAAACATTTCTCATAAATACTTCTCAAGTCCACAATATTCATTGTCCAACACAATTTCAAGAAAACTAGTACTAACCAATAAACAACACAACTTACTTAACACTAGTCGATAATCTCAAATCAATGTGCTCCATTTTCCTCGATTCCACCTAAAACTCAAAGATCTACAAAAACTAATTGAAAATCAAATGCAACCAATACATAAATTGAAGAAATAACAAAAAAAGTATAAAAAAAAAATCCTCAATATTCCATAAACAAAACAAATTCTCAATTGAAATAAGCTCATACCCTTCCGCAAATCCAATTAGACTAACAAAACTCACATTCCATAAACACTAAATAATAGAATTACAAGAGAACATAAAATAATTAAAAAAAAAACAACATAAAGTACATGAAGTGCCTTGAAGTTTGAGAACTCGAAATCAAAATTATAAAATATTGTCCAATGTAATCTTACATTACAAAACATTGTCCACTTAAAAAAACATCTTGAGTTGAATTCCATGAGAGATGTTTGCTCTACAAATAAACAATAAGCAATAAGCAACAAAGAAAACATAAAAGTTACAAATAAGTAAAAACTTAACACTAACATTTTTGAACTAACCAATTTGTGTTTCATCTCCAATTCTCACTCTCACATCTCAACCATCAAAGAAGTCCATTGGTTCGTGATTTATTTTCTACAAATAAAAATGTTAAAAATATAACGATATAGTATTAATCGTCAATGACGAAATAATTGAATCACGAAAAATTAAAATTCAATACCTTCTAGTAACATTGATATATCATCCGTAGGCCCATTAATAATCTCTTCAATGTTGTCAATAGGTGAAGAACGAATCCAATTTTGTAAACAAATCAATATTTCAACTGTTTTTGGAGCTAGCGAACTACGAGAAGAATCAAGTACTCTACCTCCAGTACTAAAAGCTCATTCAGAGGCTACGGAGAAAGCGGAATTGCCAATATATCTTTAGCCATCTTAGAAAGAACCTTAAATATTTGAGAGTTTTGTTTCCACCAACCCAAAATGTCGAAATCATCATCCGTACCTCTCTCACATTTCTCAAAAAGATATTTATCCAATTGATTGATTTTCAACATTATCATCATCGTATCCAAAAAGTTAGTAAAATCGACGTTACATCCATAATCTCCTCATCATTTCTCTTAGTGTTCAAATCATTACTTCTTGAATTCATGACCATAATATTTCCCACCTCATCTTCCATATAAACACTTTTATACTTCTCAAAAATACGTCGAAGCACTTTTTCAACTTCACGTATAGTTTCCTCAACAATAGCAGAGTCGTCCTCCTTAAAATACTTAGAAAGAGAAAACAATACAAACTTAAGCTTGTAACGAGGGTCAAGCACATTTGCAACATACAAGAGAAAGTTTGTTTTTCCACTACTTCCCCAATATTTTAGGTACTTTGACTTCATACTTCTAGCCATATTAGTCAACAAAATGTTATTGGATGTAAAATATAGTTGAAGTTGTTTTTTAATCAAGCAAACTTCTCGAAAATATCTATGTCTTTGTCAATGATGAAGAACCGGAAACCCTCAATGTCATATCTCGAAAGATCTTTAAAAACTTTATAAACACACGAGAATTGTCCCAATCTTCACTCACAGGGGGTCCTTTGTTTCTTCCTTTGTCATTATGATTCACACCTCCACTAAGTTCTATAGTATAATGTTCATCCTCATGCTCTAGTCTTTCAAATGCCTTTTGGAACACCTCAGCAACACTTAACATGGTATATGTAGAATTCCATCTTGTTGGAACATCTAAAGAAACACATTTCTTGGAATATAACTTCTCATCTGCTCCACATTTTTTAAAAGTGGCCAACCGAGATGGTGAAGATCTTACGTATCTTACTGCATTTCTAATCCTTATAATAGATTCATGAAGCTCCTTTAAGCCATCATTAACTACAAGATTTAGAATATGTGCAAAACATCTAACATGCATAAATTCTCCGCCCAAAATATCTCCATTCCAATTTTTTACTTTTCTAGCTAAATACGAAATAGCACTGTCGTTGGAGCTTGCATTATCTACCGTCACTGTTAGAATTCTTTCAATCCCCCATTCTAACATGCATCTCTCTAAACATTTTCCAATTGTATCACCTCTATGATTTGAAATTAAACAGAAGTTTAAAATTCGCTTGTGATATTTCCAATTATCATCTATAAAATGTGCAGTAACAACCATATAATTCAAATTTTGAATTGATGTCCATGTATCAGTTGTTAAACACACTCTTTGATTTGGTTTTGTCAATGCTCTCTTCAATATTTTCTGTTCACTCATATACATATTCCAAATCTCCTTAGCAATAGTCATACGACTCGGTAAAACAAATTTTGGTTGAAGGGTATTACTATACTCTCGAAGTCCTTCGGACTCTACAAATTTGAATGGCAACTCTTCCTTCACAATCATCTTAACAAGCATTATCTTACATTTTTCTTGAGAGAATGTAGTTGTGGTTAAACAAGAACTCTCTTCTTCCCTTTTTGGTTGAACAAAACTTAAAAGTTTTTGTTTATCTTCGTTCACTTTTCCCGGATACATCTTACAAATTTTTATGTGTTTCAACAAGTTTGTGGTTCCATTTCTTTGAGTGTCACATGCATAAGTTGAGCGACAATATTTACATTGTGCTCTAGGATTAGATTGCGTACCAATTTTGGTAAAATGTTCCCATGCTGTTGAAGCTTTAGTTGTTCTCCTAGCCTTCTTATTGTTCCTTGGAGATTGGGTTGTTGTTTCCGTTACAATATCTTCTATTTCCTCTCCTGATATTGTATCTTCATGTTCTCTTATGTAATTTTCCACTTCATCATCAACATCAATATCAATAGAAGATTGAACTTGAGACTCCATCTATAAAGTCATCAATGTCATAAAAATATTGTATTGCATGTTGTAGCTTAGCAATTATTAAATATTGCATTCAAGTAATATGCAACACAAAGATATAAAAGTGCAACCGTACAATTGAAATATCTATCATTAAGCAATAATCATTCTCTTCCTTATTCTCCTCCTCATTCCCCTCATAATCATTCTCTTCCCTATTCTCCTCCTCATTCTCCTCATAATCATTACCATTCCCCTTCCTCCAAACACCCCACTAAAAAAAGTAGTTTGTTAGAATGCTAAAAAAGTTGATACGTTTATTTCCTCTTGCTCTCAATATACCATTTCTCTTTTTTGTTTTTTTTTTCATTAACTATTTCCCATCCTCCCACAGCAACCCACAACTCAATCTCATCCTTAAAACCATTCATCTTTATGAGATCAAGTAACTATTTTCGGATATTTTGCTGTTATAAACTTATAATATACCAGTTCTTTGTATCCTTTTCATCTCATAGAGAAATAGCTTTCCTAAAACCATTCAACACATAAATAAAGTCTAAAATAAATGAACAAACACATTAGGTATGTGAATATATTCGATACTATCATAAAATGTATTACAATAAATAGAAATATGCATAAATAAATGCTAGAGAAAACAACAAGGAAACAACGAAACGAGCAAGGAAGACGAAAACCACAAAAAACCTAACTGAATGTATACCTCAGAAGAAGAAATAGTAGTCGAAAACGCGCCGGTGACGACGTATCGATGAAAAACGAAAAGAGAAACAAGAATGAAACGACGTATCGGAGAGCGGTCAATTTGGGTTTGGGAGTGAAAAAAAATGAAGAATGAAGCTGCGCGAGAGAGAAGGAATGAGTTTATAGGAAAATAGGGTTTTGGGAGTGAAAAAAAATGAAGAATGAAGCTGCGCGAGGGAGAAGGAATGAGTTTATAGGAAAATAGGGTTTTTAAAATTTGTAATTTATACTATTGGTTCGGTTCGGTTTTAAATTGGTTTTCATATACTAAACCGAACCGAACCAATAAAACTCGGTTTTCTTCATTTTAAAACCAATAGGTCCAAAGTCCTTCATAAAAACCGAACCGAACCACTGGATCGGTTCGGTTCGGTTCGGTTTGGTCGGTTTTTGGATTTTCATTTCACCCCTACCCTAAACTATGCGCCATTCATAAATAATTTGAAAAAACAAATTCAGGGCATTCATAAGGAACTTGAATATTGTTTCAAAAAAAAAAAAGTAATTTGAATACAAGTGTTTGTCAGAAGTAGTTTCTTTTTCTTTTTTTGGTTAATTATTATATATACATATATTTTCAGAAGATGCAGTTGAATTTGTATGAAAATATTAATTTAATGCTCATTTCTACTTTATTATGTAAATAATGACTCCGTTTAACAGATGTTATTTGAATTGGATATGTCGATATGATTATCTTTTGTTGAATTTGTATTAATTTAATCATATAATAGGACTTGAGCTGGTTTAAACCCAAAAAAAACTTTAGCATGTTATTTAATTAATGCTAATTTGAATTAGATGAAGTGTTTGACTTTAGCTTTTTATATAATACTATTTCATTAAAGCATGAATTGGATGATTATCTTTATGTTGCGTCCAACTTTCTATATGCTATTATTATATTTGAAGAGGTCGGACCATTGAAAAATAAAAATATATTATACAAGTAATTATCAAATACGTTTTGTTTTGTTATATTTTTTAATTTCTAATCTAGGGAACACAAACCCTACATACTGATAAAGCTTTCGAATTTAATTTTATTAAGAGTAGGCGTATGTTTGCATGCATTTAAAAGTAGGTTTATATTACCTTGTTTTTCCATTTCACGTCATTGATAGAGTACTAGATATTCAAAAAAAAAAAAAAAAAGATATTCATTTTGATCAATTATCATTTATGTGTCCATCTCATCTCTGATTGGATCAGAATATTTTGTCTTATAATGTTTAAGATTGTTTTTTTTTAATATGTGTAAATATTTAGGCCAATTTATGCCACTTTAATTATTTTACATAGAACCCTACAATATTTTAAACACATTAAACTCATAGGAAATCAATTTCTATTATAGATTTTCACCTTGACTTATATTGAAAAAGAGGGTAATTCTTAATACATTTATAAAGTATGTGGTCGCTCACTCACCATCAATTAATTTTAAGGTGGAATGTCACACTATTTGTTATGATATTCGAGTTTTATGTATTTGATTCTCTAAATTTTCAACTACTATACTTCTATGATGGATGATCGTTCATGATGGACACTTTTAATGATGAGTTATACGACATTGAAAGTTTTTTGTTAAGATCTGTGTTTTTTTTTAGAAAAGGGAGCCTGTCATAAAAGATCTATAATATAGATGTTTATTTATTTTTTCTGAGTCAGGTCTTTGCGGGGAATTCACAAATCACAACCAGGCGAGGAATGGTAGAAAAAATTCCCCATGGGCTAAACTGGACAAGAGTACAAAGAATGTATTTTTTATCCCCGTTTCTTCGATCCCGGCTTCTTTGTTTAATTTTTTTAAAATATTTTTTTCTCTTTCTTTTACCCATTAATTCTTAGATAAAAAAAATATTTGTTGATGAAAGTATCGATTCAAATGCATATTTTTCTTTAATAATTATAGTTGAAACTTATGTATATTTTGTAAGAAAATTTAATTAATTGAAATTATTATCTGAAAAATGAAAAAAAAAAGATTGAACTGAAAAATTCCACGTGAGGGAATACATCCCTTTTCATATTCTTGTGTTTTACTTCTCTCAAATAAATGAGAGTTAAAGAATCAGACTTGTGACTTAATATTAAGGTGAATTATCACCACACAATGAAATCATTAGGCGACCAAAACTTTTGATAAGAAGTGTAAGGTTGGTTTTGGTTTGTAATGATGTTCAATTTGTAAAAAATAATAATAAATAAATAAAAGGAAAAAAAATTAAATAAATCCTTTTTTTGGGGCTAATTATGATATGCGTATTGGGCTGTTTTTTGAAAAACAACTGCAGTAGGGGCAGTACATGTAAATAAGGAACCATATTTCTACACGCAAAGCTGCAAACTTGGGCCGGCCCAGCTGTGAAACCAAACGTGCAGTTGGCACGTGGGAAGAAACTTGCGTAAGAGAGTGGCCGCATCAATCAACCAGCAAGAAACGGAAGCGAAACCAGAAGAAGAAGAAGAAGAAGAAAAGTTTATATGAGAGCCGCCATCTGTTCTTCCTTTTCAACTTAGTTTTCTTTGCTCATGGTTTGTGATGATCCTTACTCTCTAGCACTCAAGAGAAGGAAGGTTATTTACAACTCCATGGCCGACGAATCGGCTAAGGTCTTTTCCTCAATTCTTTATCAATACCCACAAATTTCTTTTCTGAATTCGCTTGCTTGATCCAGTAATTTGACACCGTTGATTGGGGATTCTGGGTTTTCTTTCTATCTTACTGTTGTCGTGTTTACATTGTTTATTGAATGGTGGTTGGGAATTTTGGGTGTTCTTTGGATTTTTATTTTTCTTTCTTTTTACTCTTGGATTGTGGACATATTGCCTCTTTTTCCCATTCTTAAACTGGGGTTGCATTGTTTATTGAAATGGGGTTGTTTTTAAGGGTGAGGACGAAGTTTTATGGGTAACCTTCTTGAATTATTAGGTGTGCATTCTCTTGATCTCGTCGAAAAGTATGATTTTGTTCTCTTATATGCCGAATTCTTCTGTCCCTAGAGGGGCGGTTGGGTTGGTAGAGGCTTGAGTATCGAATGTATGCTACCTTAGAGGTCCCAGGTTCGATACCTAAGAGTGAGCTTCATTGTGAAATCACCTGTTGTCTCCCGAGTTGGGGCTTGGGATGGGCACGGGTGCCCTCGGTTATATGGTGGGGTGAAGCTTTGATGATACATGATTTAAAAAAAAATGTGGCAACTTCTTGTATAAATCTAGAATGGTTCTTTAAATTTGATCCATTTTAATGATGTTTGCTGTTATTGGTATAGAAATGTTCACTTTTTTTATTCACCCGTGGGATTTTTGAGGTTAGGCCAAGGTCCAGGGCGTGAAAGAAAAACTTGGACGAGAGATCCGCATCTCTGAAACATTGCCACCATCTTCATCAACTGAAGAATTGCCTAACACTGGTACAAATGAATTTGAGATTGCATCCTTGAATGGGTCTAGACATTGATTACAGATAAAATGATTTTTTAATTTAGAACGTCTTTGTAAGTAATTCTTTCTGCTCCGTTCCTATTAGGTGAAGAGACAGATGCTTTTTATGAGTTTACAGCAGAAGACTACTATCGAGTATCAACAACCAGAAAGGATGGTAATTTGTTATGTAGTAAGTGAAGCACGCAATTTTCTTTTGGTCCCTAAGTTTTGCAGCCTACCATACTTTGGGTGCTTGCCACATTTCCATTGATAATGGTTGGTATTATCATTTAGGAGGAGCAATTTTCATATTTCATTGGTGATTTGAAACATATTTTTTCAACCATTTCTTAATTGATATTTATCTTTATTCCATTGTCAGAAATCTAGCTGCTTATTATATCACTTTGAAAGTGGAACGTACGCCTAGAAATTTGTTTCCGACGGGTTTCCTATTATATCACTTTTAACTACAAAAATCCCAATGATTACTTTGGAAAATTATATGAATGTTAATACTTGACATTTGGCAAATAGGCATCTTATAGGAATGTAATCCATTTAATATATATATATAGATGACAAGGTGTTTCTGTTTATCTATATACTTTTACACACATAGTAAAGCACTTTGTTTCCATCCCAGCAGAAAAATATTTAAAAACACGGAAGCTCAGAGAGGCAGAAGAGGCAGCTCGCAGGTCAAGGATAACACAGGTGCTACCAAGGCTTTATTAGCTGAACTTCTACTCGATAACTCCAATGTTTTTTTCTTCTTCTTTCTAATAGCATTTATATTCTCAGTGGATGCAACTTCTAAAATTGTTTTTTTACGACTGAGGTTTACCATCGTGCTGCAGGTTTGCATACGGGTTCGGTTTCCTGATAATCACACATTAGAGGCAACATTTCATCCATCTGAAACAATGCAGACGTTAGTTGATCTTCTTACCAAAGTTGTTGCTCAACCAGAACTACCATTTTATATTTGTATGTCAAAAGAACTCAGATCAATATGATACACTCTTACTTTTCGTTGTTGCTTTGAAGAACTCTTAAGGTTCTTAAGCGTTGATTCATTATTACCTAATATTGCAGATACCACACCTCCCAAGAAACAGATTAAAGACTTGACACAGGATTTTTATTCTGCTGGCTTTGTTCCTGGTGCAATTGTTTACTTTTCGTACGATCCACCTGAAGGTTTGGAATACAACATTCACCATGCTTATTTTAAATTTATGTGGCTTAATCTTTAAACTATTTGAGTACTAAATTCGTTTTAATTTTCAAAATTAGATTTGCTTATGTGTGTCAAGTTTGACATTTTTTTTCTGGTTAGTAGAGTGTGGTATTCAACTCAACATGATATCAACTTTCTGTCCAAAAAAAAAACATAATATCAACTTGGATGATTGAATTTCCGTTCCCATTTCTTGTACTTTTTATAGTTCGTTAAGACTCCACCCTTCCCACCCTCACATATTACTGGATGTGAGAAAAGGGCCGGTGAATGGTTGTGGTAAGGAAAGTTCAGGACAAATGTGACTTGTCAGTGGGGCATATATAGGCCCAAATTGTGGTTGGGAGGATATCATCTTTAGTTTAACAGGACCTTCTTAACCAAAAGGTTAGACTTCGATCCAGGTGGCCACTTAGCAAATAATTTTTCTACATGTTTCTTTGATATCCAAATATTGTAGGGTCTATGAGTTGTCTTTGGCTTGTGTTTACTGACAAGTTTCGGCCTAGGAGACTCTCTCAAATCTACTTAAGAAATAATTTTCTAGGAATTTTCTTAACATCCAAATGTTGTAGGGTTAGATGAGATGTTCTATGAGAATAGTCGAAGTGCACTTAAGTTGGTCTGGACACTCACGGATATATTAAAAAAAAGAGGGAATGATACTGTAATAAATGTGCATTTCTGTTTCTTATTACGACTCTACTTATGACCCTTGAGATTGCTTTGAGCTGTGATGCAATGCAACTGATTCTTATAATTGTGATGTTGCAATCAGGCCAGGCAGTTGGTTCAGTCTCTTACCTGAATGAGGAGGTTATGTCTTTGAAAGGTCTTGAAATCGAAAGTGAAGAAGAGCAACCTGTAATGGCGGTTGCAGAGCCCGAGACGGCCCCTGCTCCTCCTGTCCCTGCCCCTGTTGTCAAGGAAACCAAGCCTACTGATAAGAAAACTGTCAAGCCCAAGTGGCTTAAAATGTAAAGACTGCTGCTGCGTGGTGAAAACTGCTCATAAGTCAACTACTGCAGACGAGGTTCGACCCCCCGAGACAGTTCTAAGTAAAGATGGGAGTAGACAAAGACATTATCCAGAATTTGTGTTTGGTTGAAAGGAGTTGTAAGGTGATGAAGTTGGAGTTAGCTCTTTTCTTGTCTGTTTGTTTTAACTTGATCATCATCATACCCTCTTCTATTTCAAGTGATAGTGGATTTTTTAAAATAAATTTTCTTCTTCTTCTTTTGTTTTATGGTTTTAAGTTCAAAATGGTTGTAAATCTTGCTCCACTTTTGGGGGCTTATCACTCCAATTAATGGTTAAAACTATTAGGGTGTCTAGATCAAAGTTCTTGTTTGATCCAGGACTCAAGAAGTTGATTTTGTGGGGGGGTATTATGACTACATTTAATTTTTCCATTTGATTAACTTATAAGTTCTAAATATTTTATAATTAAAAATAAAATTATTGGATCACATTTCAATCCAATCTGAATAGAAGCTCACAAATATATTGATTAAATTCATTCGTTTGTACTCAAATCTTGAAATGTATTTTCTCACTTAAAAGGTAGGAATTCAAGCTTTCACTTTTTAATAGGGAATACATCTAAAATATTGTACACAAGTTTTTCTTATCTTCTCAAGTACTACAATATTACTAATTAACGTGTTTTTTTTTTAAAAAAAACAATTTTTTAAAAAGACTAACAATTTAAAATCAATAACGTTAAAATTTAATAAAGATGAATTGGTTACTGTATATATGTTGAAAAATTAAAAAAAAATTAAGTGGAATTAATTATCTGATTTAATATTAATAAACAAAAGGTACAGAAAAAACCTCTATTTTGTCAAAAACACTATTTAATTTAATAAAATAATAACCCCTTGTCCAAGAAAAATAACCCCTTTTCCAAGAAAACATGGACGGTGATTAAGCCATCACGGTGAAACCACCGTAGGAGATTAGGAGAATATTCGAATCTTTAGTGGTCCCCAGTTTTAAAATTTCATTTCTATTTTCCTTTTTATTATTTTTTTCCATTTCTCCTCGCTCTCCCTTTATTTATATATATATATATATATTCATTCAAACTCTTCACTCATTCCATACCTTCATTTTACTTTCTCTTCGATCTCCAAACCTTTCATCTGTTTATTACTTTCCAGTCTCAGAATCATGGCCAAAGTTAAGATCGGCATCAATGGTATTGATTTCTCACTTTTTCATGATTTTCTTTATGTTTTTCGGTTTCGGATTCTGAATATATTCGATCCTGCATTTTGGTTACGATCAAGGATTCGGAAGAATCGGTCGCCTTGTTGCTAGAGTGGCCTTGCAGAGTGATGATATCGAACTCGTTGCTGTTAATGATCCCTTCATCACCACTGATTACATGGTAAACTATCGGATCTCCCTCTACATTACTCTGTTTATGTTCTATTGATCTAGATTTCAAGTCATTTGGTTATCCGTGATCAGTCGGATTATTTTAGTTGTTGAACCTTAAACCTCCATATCTGCATTGTAATCCAATGGCTCAACCTTGATGTATATGATTTCGTTACGTTTTTCTTGCCTTTTTGTGGTTGATCCTTAATTTCCAGGCATATTGTTGCGTCTATTGAAGTGTTTGGGGTCTTTGTAGATTTCGAAATGTAATTCTACTTTTTTTTACGGCAGACATACATGTTCAAGTATGATAGTGTACACGGCCAGTGGAAGCACCATGATATCAAGCTTAAGGACAGCAAGACTCTTCTCTTTGGGGACAAACCAGTTACCGTTTTCGGCATTAAGTACTTTTCATGTTCTTTCTTCTTTTCCTTTGATTATAATTTCTTCTTTTCCTTTTATAATTTGCTCGTTCATTAGAAACCCGGAGGACATCCCGTGGGGTGAGGCTGGAGCTGACTTTGTTGTTGAATCCACTGGAGTTTTCACTGACAAAGACAAGGCTGCTGCTCATTTGAAGGTTTCTTTAATCATTTGTCATTTTAAACTTCTCTTTAATGCTGTTTGATTTTAGTTCTACTTGTTTTGGACATTCATGTATGGATATTATTATTTTTTTATAAGAAGTAGCCTACCTTTTGAAAATTTCCATTGAGACCCACCGATTGGTTTGCTTAAATATCACACACCAATTAAGTCTCTTTGTTTTTATTTAATTAAACTATGAGAATTATTTTAAAAGGATGGAACATAACCATTAATTTTTTGATACACATTTACTTGAATACTGACCTGCTCCTACTAAACATGGTTTTTGGAATTACCCTTCTCTTAATCCAGAGCTTTTTCAATGATTTTACTTCTAAAAGTTAACATCTAGCCTTCATTGCGTACATTATTTTCAAATGGGGCATTTTTTTTTCTTCTACTTATTAGTTTTCTCTGATATTTTTGCAGGGTGGTGCCAAGAAGGTTATCATCTCCGCACCAAGCAAGGATGCACCAATGTTTGTAGTTGGTGTTAATGAGAAGGAGTACAAGTCAGATCTCGACATTGTGTCCAATGCCAGTTGTACTACCAATTGTCTTGCTCCATTAGCCAAGGTAGTGTATTTTTCTCAGATAAAGAGTGCGTAGTTCATTTTGAATGAAATTATAAATTGACTTTTATACATGTTAACCTTGCTTTCTGTATCAGGTTATCAACGACAGATTTGGTATTGTTGAGGGTCTCATGACCACTGTCCATTCCATGACTGGTATGTGCGATCTTGTACCAAACAACCTCATTAAATGAGTAATATGTTCGCCATTTGCTTACCAGTTTTAGGTCTGCAGCAACCCAGAAGACTGTTGATGGACCATCAATGAAGGACTGGAGAGGTGGAAGAGCCGCTTCCTTCAACATCATTCCCAGCAGCACTGGTGCAGCTAAGGTAGTTTGTCCTGAATTTAATATCTGAGCATCCATTCAGTTAGTATAACAACTGTTCTCATGACTAATATACTTCGAATTGTTGCAATAACATTTTTTATGGACTGGTATAGATGTGCCTGTTCATGCATTCTATAATTGGACTAATGTCATTGTTTTTGTTTTTCATATGTATATAGGCCGTAGGTAAAGTGCTGCCTTCCCTGAATGGAAAGTTGACCGGAATGGCTTTCCGTGTCCCCACCGTTGATGTCTCTGTAGTTGACCTTACTGTTAGGCTTGAAAAGAAGGCCACCTATGAAGAAATCAAGGCTGCAATCAAGTAATAATCAACGTATCTGTAACTAACCTTCATTGAAAAGAAATCAACTCCTTCATGCTAAAATAAAAATGTACATTTCTGTACCAGGGAAGAATCCGAGGGCAAGCTTAAGGGAATTCTTGGGTACACAGAAGATGATGTTGTTTCAACCGACTTTGTTGGGGACAACAGGTTAGTTAGACCATTCACTACCCATTTGTACAAGAAAAATATACTTGGTTTTAGCTAGTTTGTTTGTCAATCAATTTTCGATATCTTTTTGGTATTGTTTATGACACAGGTCAAGCATATTTGATGCCAAGGCTGGCATTGCTTTGAACGACAACTTTGTGAAACTTGTCACTTGGTATGATAACGAGTGGGGATACAGGTAAAGCAATCTCTGATTCTTTATTGCCAATTTTTTTCTATCGATCGATGGATTTTCAGAACGAAAGTTTTGAGTTTGCTGTGTTGTTTTTTCCGTATGCAGTTCACGTGTGATTGACCTGATCCGCCACATGAACTCAGTTCAGTAAAGAACTTGCTTTGGAGCGTTTGGATTTGTGGTTTTTCTCAGTTACTAGGGGTTCTGTCAAGTTTGAATAAGTGGAGGTTTAGGGTTTTAGTAAGTTTCAACTTTGTCCCATTTTTGTGTTCTTGTTTTTTTTTTCCCCCTTCTCGAATGATAAGTTGGTTCTTCTTTATGTTGTGTTTTGATATCTTTTTTCACAACGATATTAGTTGTCTTTTAAGCAACAATATTAGTTATACCAACAATATTGTGAAGCAGCAAAGCGAACTTTCTCTTAAATTCAGAACCACTCCTTATATATGAGTATTAGTTATTCCTCACATCATACTTCAGCCGTAATCCAGTCCCATTTGCATTTTCTCCCAAGTAAGCTGTGTAAGAAATTTATGCTCAAATTCTTAGGTTATTCAACTTTGAAATCTATAAATCAATTTTTGCGGGGTTAAGGAAGTAGAGACAAACTATTTTAAATCGCAAATTTATTATTTCATATCTTTCTTAAATTGATTTTGAAATATAAAGTAAGCATAAAGGAATTAAAAAAATTGGCCTTGTGTCCCGAACCATCTCTAATTGATAATCATGTAACAGAAAAATCTTTGTTTTCCATTACTAGAGTTGCAAGCTTATGAGTGATTCTATTCTAGGTGCCATGCAAATTTCACGAACGACAACCTCTTTGCTGATTGCAATGTTTTCTCCACAACTCGACCATCTTCAATCGACAAGGAATTCAGGATAAGATGCACCACTCGCAATGCATCAGCCTCCACTTCAATTTTTGTAAAGCCAAAATCAGTTGCGAATTCCACACCATCTTAAATAGCTAGGGCTTCAGCAATTTCAATATCCACAATCCTAAAGATTGGTTTAAATATAAAAAATATAACCTCTCCCTTCCAATTTCAAGTGATCATCCCTATACTGCATCATTTTTCATCCAAGTTAAATGACTATGTCAATGTTAGTCTTGTAATTTTGTTGATCACGAGGTTTTCACTTTGATTGATCCCTTTGAGTACTAAGTTTAATGATAGACAAGGGGATGTCCTTCTGAAGTCCTTGAAAATTTTGAGTATCATCTAATTTCTCAATTAAAAAAATTAACCTCCCAATTTCTACCATTTCAAATCTTCCAGCACTTCATTAGGAACTCTGTAACTCTACATTTAACATTCATCAAAGAATTTGTAAGTCCTTTTTTTTAATGAATTTCATTTAATACAAGAATTTGAGTCTTTTTTTTAATGAATTTATAGTGAGTGTAGTGGTGATGAGCAAAGAGGAAGACTTAAGTATTTATGAAAATAATAAAGTACCACGAGTAGGGGTGATTTCGGTTCGGTTTTTGTCGGTTTTGTGTCAAACCGACAACCGAATCGATATCCTCGGTTTTTGAATAATTGGATCCGAACCGATGTCCAATATAACATAAACCATTAGATCGGTTTTTATTTGGTTCGATTTTTGAATAATTGGATCCGATCCGAACCGATGTCCAATATATTAATAAATAAAAAAACAATTTTATTATAAAATTACATACAATAAACTCATCCCTTTTTTGAAAAATGTAGATTTTTTTAAAAAAAAGTTCAAATTCCACTCTTTAAAGTTAAAGAGTTTTTTTTTAAAAAAAAATAATAAAGTAAATGAAAAAATTGAAGGTGTAGGATGCATGACTATTTATTATTGGGAAGAGTTTAAGATAAAAAATACTCTTAAAAAAATCTTAAAATTCTTGATCGAACTTCGGATGATTAAATCAATGCATATATCCTCCACCAACACACCATTGATACAACATGTCAATAATATGCTTTATATAATATATATCAGAAAATAATGTTTTAGAAATTTTATATACATTCGGTTCGGTTCGGTTTTTATTGGTTTTTTAAAATGAAAACCGAACCGAATCGATATTTTTCGGTTTTTTCAAAATTCAAACCAAGGTATCCAATTTTGTGCTAAAAAACCGAACCAATCCATTGGATCGGTTTGGTTCGATTCGATTTTTCGATTTTTCGGTTTTTTGTTGCACCCCTGACCACGAGTATAAAAAATACATTAAAATATAGTAGAAAAATAATTACTTGACTTATGTTACAAAAATGATGACTTTACTTAAGAAAAATAAATGATATATTGAAAACATGGCAAATTATTGTCCAATAAAAAGTGAGATACTTTCCTCATAGCAAGCTTCAAATTAAATTAAACAAATCATACAATATAACTAATAATACTTAAAGAATTGGTAATATGTTCGCTTTAATATCATTCAATTTTCCAATCATTTGATTTTTAAAATTGATATTTAACTCTTATCTTATTTAAAAATTACCATCTTTTAAAAGATTGTGGGTTCCATTTGCCGTTTTAAAGGATTGTGGCTCCCATTTGCCATTTTAACAATAAAATCATAATTAATAACAGAAGCATAAGAGTCAATTAAAATTCAAATAATTATTCAATATTTTTTCAAAAAATAAATCTGTAATTAGCACAAATTTCTATAATACAGTCATTTGTTAGTTGATCCGTTTATCAATGGGCCAGTATTAGCCGAGCCCATATTGAGAAAGTCCAGCCCATAATTTCTCAGAAATGAGGTTTCGTGCTGCAACTCAGAAACCCTAAGCCACTGTTTCTTAAACCCTTTTCTCTGCAAATCTCAGGCCTCAATTTCTTCACAATTTCCTCTTCACGATGGGTAGCAGCCAAGCCGCCGTCGCATTTCTCACCAACCTCGCCCGTGCGGCCTTCGGTCTGGGCGCCGCCGCAACCGCCGTGAGTGCCTCCCTCTACACCGTCGACGGCGGTGAAAGAGCTGTCCTCTTCGATCGGTTCCGTGGTGTGATCGACGATACCGTCGGCGAAGGAACACACTTCTTGATTCCATGGCTGCAGAAGCCCTTTCTCTTTGATATTCGCACCAGACCTCACACTTTCTCCTCGATTTCCGGTACCAAGGATCTTCAGATGGTTAATCTAACCCTTCGTGTTCTTTCTCGACCTGAAATTTCTCGCCTCCCCGAGATTTTCAAAACCCTAGGTCTAGAGTACGACGAGAAGGTCCTCCCGTCGATCGGAAACGAGGTTTTGAAGGCCGTCGTCGCTCAATTCAACGCCGATCAGCTTTTGACCGATCGGCCTCATGTGTCGGCTCTTGTGCGTGAAAGTTTGATTAAGCGGGCTAAGGATTTCAACATTGTGCTGGATGATGTCGCCATTACTCATCTATCCTACAGCCCGGAGTTTTCGAAGGCGGTGGAGCAGAAACAGGTTGCCCAGCAAGAGGCGGAGCGGTCGAAATTTGTCGTGGCGAAGGCCGAGCAGGAACGAAGGGCTGCCATTATTAGGGCTGAGGGTGAGAGCGAGTCGGCGAAGTTGATTTCTGATGCTACCTCCGCCGTTGGTAATGCTTTGGTCGAAATTAGGAGAATTGAAGCATCAAGGGAGATTGCTGCAACCCTATCTAAGTCGCCGAATGTGTCGTACTTGCCCGGTGCTCAGAACATGCTGTTGGCTCTCAACCCGTCTCGTTGATTGATTTGGTAAAGTTTTGAACTTGCTTTACGTTTTTTTATCAACTTAGATTTCATAAATAATGTTTCTGTTGTTGCTTTGTTTCTGGAATGGAATGGCTTTCTCTTATAGATATTATGTTTGAACTTGTTAGTTGCCTTTCTTGTTTTATCAATCCAATGTTGCCTCTGTTCCCTGGGATTGTCAAAATGTGATTTCATTATATAGGACTGACTTAATGGAAAACTCATCTAAGAAATGATAACGTGAAAGAAATTCATAGAAAAAGAATGATATAGCATTTTATGTAGTTTTTTTTTTCCTATGTAACTGTGGAAGGCCATGTTTTTTTCTCTATCATCTAGTTTTGTTCTTATTGCAGTTTGTTGTTAAGCAGCAGATTGCCAATATATAGTTTCATTAAATAGAGTTTTAGACCCTAAAAAGTACTTGAATGCCTTTTTATCATTTTAATTAGAAAAATGGAAAAGATCAAATTGTATATGAACCCCAGGCCCATGGTACATAATCTGTAATCTAAATTGTTGTTTCTGAATACGAAGTTTGATGGGAGTTCTTGGACCTTATGCAAAGAATGCTTGATGAAGTTTCAGGCACTATTGTGATTTATATGTACACTCCCTAACACTGTTCATTAAAAGAAAATGATAACATTTTCTGGGATAGTATAGGGGGAGGAGTTGAAACTTATTGGAATGTGAAATTGAGGGTAAGTAGCTGCTGGGCAATATTTGCCAAATTGCCCTGTTTAAAGAACGGGGGTTTTAGAGTCTCCAAGGAGTGTTTCAGTGGTTGAAGACTTGGACTTTGAGGGTATGCTCCCTTCAAGGTCTTGGGTTTGAAATTCACTTGTAATATTACTCTTTCGATGTCTCCGGTACTTGGTCTAGGGAATAGGGTGGTTACCCTTCTTTAAAAATATAGAATGGGGATTTTAGAGCTATCATTACCGTTACAACCCCACCCAATAAGTCTAATAGATGACCTTCATCATTGGCCTAGTGGTCAATAGAGTCCGGGATTATTCTGTAGTAGTCATCTAACTAATATCTAGAAATAGTTGGGAACGTTAAAGATATTTCTCAGATAGAATTGGAATAGAGATATTTTCAATAATAGTTGAAAATTTTGCTAGAGTAGTTTTTTTTATACAATATATTGGGAGAAGAGGGATTCGAACCTGTAACCTCATGATTATTAGATGTCGGTAGAGGTCTGCTCTTGTTGGCAATTTGCTAGAGTAGTTGAATTATAAATTGTGTATGAGTGATGATGGAATGAAAATTTTTAGCCATTTTAGTGAAATCATAGAGTAGAACTTGGTAATTTTGTAAGTTTTTTTTTTCATTTGTTTACTTTCAATAGATTTGTGTTCGCATTCCTTTCGAGGTTAATGTCGAGATTTTATTTTTTATTAGCTTAGTTTTAGGAATAAATGTTAAAATTTCGTGGTTTAGATTTAAAATGGTATATATATTTTTTGACATGAAAAATGGTATATTTTTGTATTTGACCAAACTTTTCATTCTCTAAACATTTTTTTGGATAAGAAACAATTTCATTGATTCATGAAATTACAATATAGAGATATAGATTACTAATGTTCAAATAAACGATCGTAATGTTTCTAAACTATAAGAATCTTCTCTAAATATTATTGAACTAAAAATGAATTATTATTATTATTATTTTGTATTTGACCTATGTTGATGTGAAACAAATGTTATATTTATAAAATTCTAAATATCATAAATCATTATTTGAAAATATGCCGAATTTTTCGAAATTTGTCCAACCGTATTACTTGCATTAATGCAAGCAAAATGTGCCGTGACCATTCTTTGTAACACAGACGCCAGTTAAATTACAACAAAACCCTTCTATTTAATCTTACATTAATAAATTTTGATCAAGGAAAACACCAGTATTTGATTCTTTCCTTTCAAAAGAACTAATTTTTTCCATTTCCAAAATCGTCTTCCAATTTACTAACGTACATGAATTACGAGTAACAAGATTTGATTAAAAAAAGATGCAGTGATGAATATATATTACATTACATTCATGCTTCAAAAAATGGATGTATTTAGTTTATATTGAACTCATTCAGGATAGTCAAAAGAATTTAGATGACCATTCATTTAATAACTAGTTTCTTATATTTAAATGTTGTTGGGTCTAGGTGCAATTGTTCTCAAATAAATGAGAGTCGAATATTAATTTTCATGATCGAATTGGTGATTTTATTATGTTTTGAATAAAGTTGAGGGGTGAACGGAATTAAACTAAAATGAATCATCTAAATAGTCGACTCAACTTGATCATTCACAAAAAAAAAAAAGACCACTGTTTTAGTCCCTAAATTTAAGGTAAACACTATATTTTATTTATGTTGTATTACTTAATTGGGATGAAGAATAAAATAATCAGAACTAAAGATAAATATGTTTAAGTATTAATCTTGGGAGTAGAAAAGAGCAAAACAATATGAATTACATTTATTTTAACTAAAAGAAAGGGAAAAATGGAATGTTCGATCTAACTTTATATTAGATAAATATTTGAAGAAATGATAAAAATATGTGGGTTAGGTGTGGTTTTGGTTGAAAAAAAGAAATGACCCCTTCTCCAAGTAACTTCTTGTCTCCTTCGTCTTAAACCCATTTTCTGTGTAAACCTTATTAAGCCCTAACCATCTGAGCAAACCCACATTTCTCTCAAAATGGGTAGCAGAGCTTCCTTTGGTATCGGCGCCGCCGCAACGGCTCTGAATGGGCCTCCTTCTACACCGTCGACACCGACTCCCGGAGCGGTCGAAATTTGTGGCGGCGAAAATTAGAACAATCAGCACTTTTTTTTTTGTCTGGTAAAAAGTCATTTTTATGACTGACCCTAATCTTGACTTGGCAACAGTTTTCATTGAGTTCCTCAACTTTTTGTTTGGGACTAATATTGAATGAAGGTTGATGGTTTTTGTTTTCATTTTCATTCTCTATTTTCTTGTTGCATCATAATATCAGTGAGCAGATAATGATAGATATGGGGAATGTATTGGTTTCCGTTTTCATTTCTCATGTATTTCTATGCCACCACTTGCAATGTATTCATGGAACTTTAACTTCACTCTGCTGGGCCCAATTGCAACAATTCTTTCAAGAGGTGTTGTTTTTTGTACTTGTCTTCTTAAAAATGACTTGTTTTAAACAAATTTAAGATAAAAAAAAAACAAAAGCGCATCTAGTGTAGTGGTATCATAGTACCCTCCCACGGTACTGACCGGGGTTCGATTCCCCGGATGCGCATCATTTTTCTTTATAAAAAAAATATATCATTTATGAAAAAAATTCCATAGCCAAGACTTCAACCCACGTATCCTAACCAACTAGACTACAATAAATTTTTCATGAATTCTAAAGAAATCTGAAACTTATATATTCGTCATCGGTGGCCATAAATCAAAAGTTGAACTATCACACTTAGGGTTGTTCGTTTGACGTTTTTAACTAGGAGTTAGGATTTATTAACTTCTCCTCGAAAACTTACATCAAAACGAGTTTTTATCAACTTCTCCTCAATTTTACTTTTGAAAATAACTTACATTTCTAACCGTTCATTTTTAATCATTCATTTATAACTACTCAATCATTTCTAACCATTCACTTTTAATCATTCCTTTCAAATCAATTAAAATAACTTATTTTTAACCACTCATTTTTAATCATTTCTTTTTAACTACTAAAAATAATTACCCATTTTAAATCTACATCCAAACAAGGTTTTGACTATAACTCCTCGATACAAAAACTACATCCAAACGAGTTTTTGACACAACTCTCAATTTTTAACTAATTAATATAACTTTCTTAATCTAAAAACTACCTAAATATGTCAAGCAAACACCCCATGCGGGTGAAGCCCAAAAAAGCATATGTGACATGTATTTGTGGTGTTTTAGGATTGACCTGAAACTAAAAGTGGTTGAGCCAGTGAAAGAAGTGCTGGCTCAATCATAATGTTGACCAAAATGAAAAACACAAAGATTAAAAAACAGAATGAATAATGATAATTTTTGCAGCCAAGCATTGATTCATAATTTGAAATAATCACATATCATCTTTTAATTTACAAACACCATTATTTGTCAACCACACCCAAACCGCAAGAACATCGCTTGGTATGTTGTGTGAAATCATCATCGCACATTTTTGTTTTTCTTTTTTATATAAAAAAAAATTGTGAGTGTTTAGATCATCTTATCAATAAAGTCAGTCAGAAATTAATTCTTAGATAGAAGATCATAATCAATTGAAGTTATCTCTTCTTAAATTTTAAAGTTGTCTTTAACTACTAGATCATTAAGTCACACCATGAGGGTTTTTTTTTAGTACATATTGGGGGAGTCACACCATGAGTTAATTAGGCAGATGGCCACCATCTTTGTATTACGAAATAATCATGAGGTTACAAATTATGATCTATGTTTTTTTAGCACAATTTGAGGGAGGCGAATTACGTATCGTGTGTACTACTGCTCAAATAAATACAAGTCAAATACTGATTTTCATAATCGAATTCGTGATCGTGATATTGAACTCAATTACTACCAAACAATAAAATCAGCATACCACCAACCCTTTCGATATTTATGGTCTATGTTATAAGTTCAGAATTTGTACTAAAAAAGTTCATAGTAAAAAAAATTGACTTTAAGTCCAAGAAAGTATTTAGATTAGTAATTTCAAATTAAGAGCAATATGAAAATAAGAGATTTAATCGAAAATAAAATTGTATTTTATATCGAAGATATCTTACTTTCAAAAGAGAGTCTCGCGTGCTTAGTAGCACGTAAACAGAACACGTAGCTCCATAGCGGAACTAGTCACTGGCTATAGCTTTCTTTCCTACCGGACCGAGGCAGCCGAGAATGTTATCTCAAAAGGACTAACGACGATGTAAATAAGCGAAGCGAGCGTCGTTTCATGTTAACTTTATATATTCTATTACGAATAAATAAGTAAAGAAGCAAAGCGTAGCGTCAGACCTTGTGAAATATCAGTTGCTATATACTCTACCGATACCATATATGTGTTTTAGGGAAATAGATTTAAATTTATGGTTGTTCCCATTCATAAACTATCTAATTATGGTGGAACTAAACTTTATTTATATTTTGAACAAAATAATTTTAGCACAAATATGCTTAATTTCAATGATTCCAAAGGTTATCGAAGGATCAATTCTCAACAGTTATTCAGGACGAAGTTACTCATCGAGGAATGAAAAAGTACATTGCATTTGTTATTCCATGACAAGAGGAAAATGAGATTTATTTGTGACTTATCAATTGAAAATCTCTTAACAATTGATTGAACATTCACTTTTTTGCTTTACTTTGCTATGATTTGGATATTTACCAATCTTTTGTTCTTAGATTTGACTTGATGTTTCTTGGCATCTTTTCTTTAGCTTCCATTGTTCCCCACTTGTTTGACTACTACGAGAAATAAAAGGGGGAAAATGTCACATTATATGATCCATTGCAATTATTTGATACCAAGAAAACAATAGTACCAATTGGTTATAAAGTGGGTCCTTGGAGCACTGTGACTTTCACTAATATTGTAACATAGATCTTACAAAAAAAGCTAGCTTTATTATTTTCGATAGATCTAAATATTGAGGTAAATTTTCAATCTATGTTTTGATATTTTCATCGAGCAATGTCGGCAAAATATTAAGATGTCAAAAAATATACAAAGTATTAGAAATGTGAAATAATATCTTATCCTATGATCGAAAGAAATATTATAGAAGTGTATAGCAGAATAAATATGTTCTTCACTAAGGGATTATATTTTGATTTTCTTTTTGTTAGCAATCATTCAATTAAGAAAATTAAATTGAGGAAAATATTAAAATTTAAAATTAATACTATAAGATTTCATTTAAAATATTTCATCCTTTAAAGATGAATTTATGAATCTCAATTTCATTTTTATGATACCATAATATACAGTATAAAAATCAACTCTAAAATGAAATGGGACAATAGATATATATATTTTTTAAATTTAACAATATTTGAGATTTCAAATCTAGGTAATTGGTTTTTTATATGGATATTGCACGATACATGCTTACTTGGACTTTACTTCGACGGTAAAGAAAGGCCGGTTTGAAATGTATTTCTTCTAAATATTTTAGGCATTTCTTGATTTTTTATTTAATAAATTATTTCCACGTGGATAATTTGTTTCTGTTTTCCTTCAACTGTTTTTCACTTCATTTTCTTTCTAGTTCTTCATTTCGAATAATGAACCTTAATACTCAATTATACTGTCTAGGACTTGATTTCTAGTAATTTTATTTTAAGTTTAGATATAAGCTCATTAAAGGACAACTTCTTTACTTTCTAATCTACAATCTGAAAATAATTTTTCAATTCAGATGAAATAATAATAAAAAAAATAAAACCAAGTATTTTTAAAAAAATCCGATTTCAGCTTGTGTGTTTTGAAAAGCAGAAGGCAAAAATAAATAATGATTAGTACACAAATTTATCATTCAGTTAAAAAGACTAAAAAGTTCACCTTTTAGTCTTTTTCTTATTATTATTATTTTTTTGGAGATTAGGATGGATCTTATTTATCAAATTAATGCAAAATTTATTATTATTATTTTTTTAAAAAAGCTACGTTTCTTTAGTTTCAGAAAAGAAAAGTTACGTTTCTTTTCATTCATGGTTGTATGAGTATTAAGAAACTTTATAACCAAACAAATTCTAAAAAAGTCTTAAAACTCTCTCTCTTTTTTAAGGGATTTAGTTTCTAAATTTAGATACACAAAATGAGCTGGCTAACTAAAATTATTGGCATGCATTTGGTCCATGCTACTATATATTTATGCTTCTTCACTATCACTAGCCTAAGTAAATGTAAAATTTGATGCTTTATCCTAATGTTTAGAATGACAAGAGACTAATCTTCAAAAAAAAAAAAAAAAAGAGACAACAGACTATGTCGTATCAAGAGATACTTTTTATCCAATATATACTATCTCAAACTGTTATAATTTTATATTAACGGTTATATATATATAGGAAAATGTTTTTTTTTAACTATTCAAGAGTTAATATTCCTCTCATCTCCTCTCAAAACAAACATATCCTAGAGATTTATGGATTAAAATTTTGATAGTCACCTTTTAATGATTAATTTTTTATATACAAGTTAGCTGGTTTGAACATTGATGAATATTAAAAATAAAAAACACCAACATCACATAAATTAAATTCATAATTCTCAAATAATTTTTGTTTGAATAATAAATAAAAGTTTTTCTTTCATGTCTTTACTATGATACAAAATTGTTCATTTCAATGTTTAATTTTATGTTTGACGCGTGGAGTAAAAAGATTCAAAATTTTAACCTTTATTTTTAAGTTATATACTCGAATTGTCCCTAAGGGGTAGTCCAACGATTGAGTTTAAGGACTTCAAAGCATGCTTCACTAAAAGATCTGTGGACGTTCGAGGCCAGTGAAAAATATTTTAACTAAAATACCCTTCGACCTCGGGTATAGGAGAGAAAAGCTCTGATTTTCTGATTTAAAAAAAAAAGTTATATACTCGAATCGATTGTTCACTTTGAATTTATACTTACACAAGTTCACTTAAATTTAGGTGCACGTAAGACCCTCAATCATAATCGAAATTATGTTTGAATCTCAAATTATTAAGTGATATATCCCATAAAGATGATTTTTTTACATGCTAGGTACCATGTGAAGAAAAAGACTAGTCTAAGAGAGGGAGAGAGATTTGTTGGTGCATTATTGGTTTTAAAGGAAGCAAGTAAGCAAAGAGGCAGGTGGTGAGGCCAAGGCCTTAATTATAAAAGTCAGTCCTTTTAAAGCTTTTTTTTTAAAAAAAAAAATTAATTTTTAAAATTTTGATAATAGTCCTTTTAAAGTTAAAGCTGCTTACTCACATGCCCCCTTCCTTTTATGTTTTTGGCTATCCCCCATTCCCAACCTCCAATCACACCAAATCCAAAATCCTTCCTCTTTACCCACAACTCACATTATTATTTCCTCTCTCCCAAATATATATATATATATATATATATATATATATACACTTTTAAGGATAAATTAAAAGTTGAGTTCTTATAATTTTGAGATAAATTGGTTGTGGTAATGGACTTTTTGAGTTCACCTAATATTCTTTTTTGAGGTGCATGTATATATGTTTGCTCTTCTTAGAATGTTTTATGGGATGAGTGCATCTCTTTGATGTGTGCATCTTCAACAATCATCCCTTCACTAAAATACAAGGAGGGATCTTTTCCAAACAATTCCATTCATTAATTCACTATTACAAGTAAATAAATAAATAAATAAATATATATATATATATATATATATATATATATATATAAACATTTAAAACATAAAAAATAAAATTAATATGAAGTTTACATGTCACTCTATCCTAGGTGTATGCCTATGGAAGTCAGCTCTCTTGTGCCCTCAAACAAAGTGGTCCTAATTGTTTAACCTCAAATTGATTTTGACACATCAATGTTCTAAAATAAAATATAAAATTCCACCATGTAGATGGAATTTAAAAAATAAAGAAGAGTTCATAAAAGTAGCAAAAAAGAGAACCTTTGTGATTAGAGGATAAAAGGACCATGATCATTCTTCCTCCATAGAGCAAGCTTCATCTACTACTTTGGTTCATTTGGAAAAGTTTTAACTTTTTGTTTATTGTTTATTGTTTATTCTTTTCAATATTCTATTCTTTAATTTTATTAATACTTGGCTATCATTTTTTTTTTTTTGCTTAATATTTTTGCATTGAGAAAAATTATTAATTTTTTTCCTTTTTATTTTCTAAAAATTTAAATCTTTCGGGTTTTTCTTTTCTTTTTTGCCTTAAAGGAAAAAAAGCAGACTTTAATTTTATATTAAAAAAATGATATTACAGTGAAAGAGAGAAAAAAATGTGCATGTTCATTGCACATGAATCAGAAGAGCAATTTGCAATAAGAAAAGGGTTTTTTTTTCGGAAGTAATGAAAAAGAAAGATAATAACGAAAAATATTAAATAAAAAATATACATGATAAGATATATTTTGGTATAATAAATTTTAAAAATAACCCTTTTCTTCTTTTCATCCATTGATTTTAAGTGCACAATAGTTCTTAACTTTACAAACCTCTCAATCACTGCTCTAAAACCAATTTTGATGCAAATAAGAGATTTTTATTTTGGAGTCAGGCTTTCAATTTGCCTTTTCTTTTTCCAATTTAAAAAATAATAATAAAATTAAATATTAAAAAAAAAAACTCACTCTCTTCTCTTTTATTCTTCCCACTTATTCACCATGTTTCGTCCATCATTACATCTTCCAACATATATCACTACCAATGTCGTTTCTTTTCCCAATTTTATTTGTCATTTTTTTAAAATGTTATTATAAAGGTTCACAATCGAAATTATTTACATTATTTACTTTTCTTAATCACGTTACCTATTTATTTTAACGTTCTAAAAATAAAGAATATTCTTAACTTAAATGTTCATATGAGTCATTTCATAAATTGAAATATTTTTAATTTTAAAATTTATGAACTAACTAGATGACATCAATGTATACCTATAAATCAAGCGATCATTGATTCAATTTTCTATTAAAAAAAAAAAAAAAAAACTTCAAAGTTTCTAAAATTAAATCATTGTTAATATACGTGCACTTTTTAAAGATAGGTAGCAATTAACTATCAACTTTTTTTAGTATTGCTTAACCATATTTTCATATCTTAAGTAGTTCATGATAACTACTTATAACACTCATGTGGGTGATGAATTATTTTGTTAGAAATTTATAAAAGGCGTACCTTATGTTTATTTACTTAACTGAGTTCATGTCTTCATGGACACAGATTACCAAATATGGTAGGACGATTTTTTTTATTTTTTTGGAGAATTATTGGCAATTTAATGAAACTGATTAAAATTACTATTTGTTCAGCTCAATTTTCTTTCATTAACTACCATTAATATGAAAGAACAAAAAATCTAGAGACACACAAGGTAGAAGATTAAGATTATATTATTATCTAAAAAGTGAGAATGTACATTACATTACTTAAACAATGGAATTGCAGTTAAGTAATTGATATTCAATCCTTTGTTCTTAAAAAAGTATAATCCTTTTTTTGTTAGTACCATTGCCATAGTTGAGATTGAATATTTAAACGTGAATATACGTCGATTATCATTTGGTTCAACCCATTTAACTCAAATGTGTAATTCAACACCACTAGTGAATAATAATTTGAACCTTTTTTTCTTTGAAAATACTTGTCCAAATTGTTTTATGAAGTATAAAATCATTTTTATTTTGTCAACCACAAAAAAAGAAGCAAAATTTCGTTTTCATGGATAGAAAATCTAATTATCATTTTTTTTTTTTGAGAAAGAAAATCTAATTATCTACATCCATGTAAATGGTAACATTTATCCGGTAACATCACAACTTATCTTCATTATGTCATAAAGACAAACAAAATTCGTTCATTTTTTTATTTTTTTTTATTTTTATAAATTTATAGGGAAAATGAGTAATTATACAAACTCATCTCAGCTAGAGTCCCACAACTTTATAGCGTAATTATTAAATTAAGTTTGTTTTTTTAGATCATTAACTTTTTTTTAAAGTTTACAAACAAATTAGTCAAAACAATAAGAATTTCACTGACATCATACGATTAAGTAAGTATTAGTTATAGATTTCAATCTTCCAAATATTATTGAAAAAAGTAATTAAAAAATGATTTTAAGATAATAAAGATAAAAAAAGTGTACACATAAACATATATGAGTAGTTAATATCATTCACTATTGAAAAACAAATTCATCTATATATACTACAATTATTATTTTTGTAATATATATTTTTTGAAATAAGGTAAATTACGCCCATTTTTAGGCTAGACACCGAAAATATTGAAAGAGTAATGTCACACGTCAATCTCGAACTCAAGACCTTAGGAGCAAGAGTTTCACACTTTTATTTATTGAGAGCATTCGTACCTATTCCAAGATGTAGATCCGGAAGATCCCTTAGAAGCATGTAGTGGTCGAGTGCTTAATCTTTCAGGGAGTACTCTTTTTGAAGTCTCAAGTTGGAGACTGTGGTTTAAATTTATTTTTTAGGTGATCCTAATTTTATTTTCGGTCCTATGATATATCTCGGTATTACAATCTAAAGATTAATTTGTAGTGTTTCCTAAGTTTAGTAAGTTCCCATTATTATTAAAAAAAAATCCACTTGAAAGGGATCAAATAAAAATTTAGAATAATTTCTACCATTATTTTTTTTTATCTATAAATGAAATTTACATTGGCTGATTAACTGTCAACTATATAATCATTAAAATTCATATTTGAAACTTTTGTTAGAATTTAGAAGATTAAATATACATTAACCTCTGATTAAAGTTATTTAAAAAAAAAAATCAAGAGAATTGAAAATCACCTTAAAGTCTCTGTTGTTGATTTAGTCGGCCATGGCGTCTTACTAGTTTCCATAGAATTCCTTTTTCAATTTAAAATTCCATCATTAATTCATCCTTTTGCTTCGATGTCTCCCACGATTTTCATTTCCATAGTTTTGTCCACAGACCTTTCTCCTCTAACAAAAATCAACCTCTGATTCCCTTTTCCTGAATTCTGAAACCTTTTTCTGTTCCCAATAATGGCTGCTCCAGTCCCTATCTCCCTCAACCTCTCTCATCTTCTTTGATTTCCCGCCAAAACCCCTCTTCTTCAACCTTCTTTATTCTGTTTTTGCCAATTTGTTCGTAATTTAATCGTGGGTCTCTCTCTAAATCTCCTAAGAGCTTGTAATTTTGTTTGATTTCAAAAGGGTTTTTAATTTTTTGCTCAATGGCTCCGACGTATTTCCCCCTCCGGTGGGAGAGCACCGGCGACCAGTGGTGGTACGCTTCTCCGATCGATTGGGCGGCGGCGAACGGCCATTACGATTTGGTCCGGCAGCTTCTTCGAATCGACGGCAACCATCTCATTAAACTCACATCTCTCCGTCGGATTCGTCGCCTCGAGACCGTTTGGGACGACGAAGAGCACTTTCACGACGTTGCCAAATGCCGCTCCGAAGTGTCTCGAAAACTCTTAGCAGAGTCCGAATCGAAAAAGGGGAAAAGTTCTCTGATCGGAGCCGGCTACGGCGGGTGGTTGATTTACACCGCCGCGTCTGCCGGCGATTTGGGGTTCGTTCAAGAACTGCTTCAGAGAAACCCTTTGCTAGTTTTCGGCGAAGGGGAATATGGGGTTACTGATATTCTCTACGCCGCCGCCCGGAGTAAGAATTCCGATGTGTTTCGAATTCTGTATGATTTTGCAGTCTCGCCGAGATTCTCGACGGCGAGAGGGGGGTTGGAGGAGCATATCGGAGAGATTCCGGCGGCTTACAAATGGGAAATGATGAACAGGGGAGTTCATTCCGCCGCCAGAGGGGGTAATTTGAAGATTTTGAAGAATCTTCTCATGGATTGCTCTGATGTTTTGGGTTGTAGAGATGCTCAAGGATCCACCATTTTACATGCAGCTGCTGGAAGAGGACAAGTTGAGGTGATCTTTATTGTTATGGCTGTCTTTTGTTTTTTTACTTAATTATTGTTCATGTTCATGCTCTGTCTGATATTTTTGTGATATGATCAAACAGTAAACCTCCATGGATGAATCCTTGTTTCTTGTGATTGTTGTGTTAGATCCATGTAATTCTCATACTGTTTCTGTTTTAGTCACTGTAGTTGATGGTTAGTTTCTTCTTGGTTTATGAGATTTAGCCTTCTTTAGTGGAAGATGATGAATGTGTAAAGGGTAGGTTTAGTCACTCAGTTTGGTTGTTTTTTTGTTTTTTGTTTTTTGAGTTCAAGAGTGTGAGAGGTGTAGATTCAAACCTCTAGCCTATTCCTCAACCTCGAACCAATATATCTTAATTAGTTGAACTACGCTTAAGTTCTCTGGTTGTCATCCTCTTTCCCAATACTTTTACCCAATCAAAACTTCAATACAATGCAAATTTCGGCTTGCGTTCGAGAGATCTGTGTGAGGGCTTAATGCCAAGAAACATGATTTCCTGGCGAATATGCGAACATTTTCGAGTGTTAGATCCTTGAATAGGAGTGTCTTCCGTCTCTAAGGAATGGCACGGTGGTCGAAGTCTTGAGCCTTGAAGATGTTCTCCCCTCAACGTCTCAGGTTCGAGACTCGCATGTGATATTAATTTGTAGATACCTTATTTTGTCTTCTGATGCCTGACTTAGGGACGGGGGTAATTACCTCGGGTACAGTAGAGCGAAGCTCTGATTTCCTCGTATGGTGCCCACTAGGGATCTGTCTCCTCCTCTGGCCATAATCCGACAGAAGGGTTTCTCGGTTTACATGAAAAGTTCTTCCAATTTTGTGAGCCGAAGTATGAGATATTTTGGACAAACAATGCCTTTCCTCTTTAGATTTACAAGTTTGATATTCTAACTCTCAGAGAGTTTCAGGACTTGTTTTTTTAATGTTTTATCTAATGTAATTGGCTTCATTATTGACCCTCTCGCTCCTTGTTTACACTTACATTGAATCGATATGAAGATGTTTTTCGTTTCTTATTAAAAGAAAAAAAAAACATTCAACCTAAAATATTCTTCTAATTTAATACTCACACATACATCAGTTCATTGTTTCTCTCAACCACATGTAATAATAAGATATCATGCAGGGAAAGTGTTAACATATTGTCATTTTGTGAGATTTTACAAAATTATGAGTATCAAATTGCTTGGGTCTAGTGTGTTATAATTTTTTTTTTTTTGGAGAAAAAGAAATGAAGGAAGTTGAGGGTTGAAATTGTTTGGTTGTTCTGTGAGAAGTGAAACTCTGTTGATTGATGCAGGTGGTTAAATACCTTGTTCAAACATTCCCCATCATCAATTCCATAGATCATGAAGGAAATACAGCATTGCATATAGCTGCTTGCAGGGGCCAGTTGGCTGCAGTTGAAGCTCTTATTGCTGCTTCTCCCTCATCCATCTCTTTAAGAAACAATGCTGGTGAAACTTTTTTGCATAAAGCCATTTCGGGCTTCCAAACTCCTGCTTTTCGTCGACTCGACCGACAAATCGATCTTCTGAAGAATGTGATTTGTGGTAAAGTTCATAACATGGATGACATTATCAATGCCAGAAACAACGATGGAAGGACTGCTCTTCACATGGCTGCCATTGGGAATGTTCACTCTGATCTCGTGCAACTTTTGATGACTGCTCGGTCGATCGATTTGAATGTTCGAGACATGGATGGCATGACGCCGCTTGATTATCTTAAGCAAAATACTCATTCTGCATCAGCAGACATATTAATAAGACAGCTGATTTCTGCTGGAGGAATGTTTGGTTGCCATGACTATCACACGAGAAAGGCCATAGCCTCACGGTTGAAGATGCAGGTAATTGGAAGCAGTCCTGGGACCTCGTTTCGAGTCTCGGACAATGAAATATTGTTGTATACAGGCATTGAGAATGCTTCAGATATCATGCCCTATCATGGCAGTGCAGGAATGAGCTCATCTTCAGTGGAGCTGAGTCCCTACGATTTGACCAACGAGAATCACAACTCGTCATCAATTATTAAGAAATCTGGTTCTGTAAATTCTGCAGCACAGCGATTGAAAAGCGTATTCCATTGGCCACGAATCAAAGATAAGAAGAAAAATGAGCCGTCAAAGAAGCAAATAGATGAAGGCTCCACTGAAGAATCACTCAAGAAATACAGCAGTTCAGATGAAGCTCCAACCCCTTTGAGGCAAAGGTTCTCAAAGCCGTTGACTCTTCCCAACAACAAACGGACACTTTCAGTCAGGAGCAATCAATCGAGCCCGTCTGCTAAGAAGAAGCATGCTACTGGTTTAATGCGCGGAGTCACTCAAGGCACTCCACACTTAGTCATTCCCCATCGATCCCGCTCAAGCTCGTTTTCAAAATCATCGCTTTCTTCCCCAAGTTCAGTAGATAAACAGAAAGGCATTTGTTTTGACAGTGACGGCGCAGGGCCATCTTGTTCAAACAAAGCCATTGATAACAAAACACCAAGTCTTGGGAAACAAGGCTCGGTCGATAGGAAGTTGAGGAGCCAGTATTTCTGTTTTGGTGCAGGAAACCTGATTGGGAAAACCACAGTTAGCAAGCAGCAGCAGAGCCAGAGTTACAAGCTCCCAGTGGTTTCGGTGTCGTAGACGAGAAGAAGATGGAAGACTAGCAGCATCACTGTCCGGACTTAACCTAGAAGAAGAGGATTAAACTGAGTAGCAAATGCCAAACTTTCTGATCTATGTTTCTGTAAATTGAAACAAACATAACTGTAGTATCTATGCAATGTGTTCTAGTTTGATAGTTTTGTTTGTTTCTGGTTATTCTGGTTATGTAAAATAAGATACGAAGGGCCATGTACAAGTAAAGAGTCATAGTGGTTGGATAATGGATTATATTATTTCAATAATTGAGAGCGAGTTAACTTCAAGTAACTTGGTGGAATGGCTTGCAACTTAATGCGATTCAGGGCCTTCTCTTGATAAACAATTTTGTATATTTTGTTTATTTATTTATTTTTAATTTTCTTAAAGCGACTAATTCCATCGTCCTAATTGAGTTGGTGAGGGAATTTTATAGACCATTTTTAGATTCTGGTTTTCCTGACCCCGCTACAAAAATAAATCTTCATCCCCGACAAAATCTCCATTTTTTTTCTCGGGAATTGGGGAGAAGGTTCCCCGCACGGCACTGACTGGGGACTTTTTTCAATTTAATTTTTTTTCTTTTTCATTTTTTATATATTCTTTAGACAATAATTTCAAATAATTAAATTTTCTTAGAAAATATGTTTAAGTTTCAACTATAATATTAATTATAAAAAAAAAAAATCATTTGCATAATAATTTCACTAACAAATATATAATTATTAAAAAAAAAAAATTTAAAAAGTTAATTTAGGTTGACTTGATTCAGCTCTAAAATGGGCCAAACTTGAGAATCAACCCAACCTCACACACATTTTCTTTGACTCAATTTAATTAAAAGGAAATAGAGTTCAGGTGGCTCAGATTGTCAATTTTTTTTTGTACACCTTTATGGTTGGGTTTTAAATCATGTGTTTTTATATTAAAATTTCTTTAAATATAAAGCCCATAAAACATGGTTAATAATTTGACTTTGTAAACATTCATACGCATCACATGCGAGCAGGTCATGAAACTACTTTTATATACATATTTTAGTGAAAAGATGATCCCTTTAGGCTTTAACCTAAAAGGTTCAATACTCAATGGATACATGAATCAAAAAAAGAAAAATACCAAACCAGAAATAGCAATCAATTTTGAGATAAAGTTTCTCCTTTTATAACAATCAAATCAGTGTATCATCCCATATTTGAACAATATAAAAAGTGGGTCTGTCTTTGTTTCCTCCAATATGAAAATCCAATGAACTTAATAATAAATTCCTTGCCTTGTTTGGATTAGAAATTTGCAGGAAATATTATTTTAATAGGCGTTGTTGAATTTTGAATCAATCCATGTTGGATGCCGTGGAGATTATTTTCTTTTCCTATTTGCTCGCCAAAGGCTAAACTCTATCATTAATGTGTTCTTTCAATAGATTATTTTCTTTTCCTATTTGCTCGCCAAAGGCTAAACTCTATCATTAATGTGTTCTTTCAATAGATTAGTGTTCAAACTTCATTTTTGGATTGATGCAAATTGGTTCTGAGTTGGATGTTTTTTAGAAATTAATTTGAGTTTAAATACATGATTGAACTAATGTTTCCCCTTGGTACTTATATACGTTTTGAAATTTGCGTGGGAGTCCTCAATATAAATTTTTAGTTTTATTTTTTTAATTTTAATGTGCCAAACATGCATGTTTAGATTTCGATAAATTTTTTACTGAAATACATGTGAGAAATTCTCGTATAATCTTTAAATCTCTCGTTTTGATGTAGTGCGATGTATTATATATAGAGCATAACTCCCAAGTATGTAACTTTGAGACATTTAATTCTTGTGCATGCCTTATGTGTAGATTTGTTGATTAATTTTAGATAACCTTAGAATTCTTTTTTTTTTTTTTTTTAATTAGTGACTGTTCGAACCAACTTACATGAAACTCGACAATTAGTTTCCTAAAACTTTCTTAGCCACTAAAACAGTTCATGATAATTAACCTTAGAATTCTATGAGGTGTCAAAGATTTAGGACCAACTTAAGTTTTGATATATTGAAGCTAAGCTTAAAAGATAGGTTTGTGACGACCGTTGAGATATTATAGCATGGATGTTATAATAATTTATATTTAGAATATAGATCGTTGTAATTGAAATTATGATGGCTTGTGTTTAAAATTACAAATTATAACAGATGGAGAGGATTATTATAATTGAGATAATAGATTAGAGATTTAATCTATGGATTATTATAATTTGTAGTTCAAATACATACGAAATTACAATAATTGAACACATTTAAACGGATGTAAAAGCACTCCTAAAAGGTCTTGCCTATAAAGATTCAACTAACGCACTAAGCTAACATTTTATGGGATGGTCTAACTTTGTTGATCATCATGGGTGTTGGCCCAACCTTGACTAAGTTTGAATTGGTCCAATACCTATTCGACCAACCCTATATAAAGTGAATCTTAGACTTAATTTCACGATAAATAAAGGTAAATGTAGGGGAGTAAATATAAATAAAACGATGGGATAGGAAGGGAAAAAAAAAGGGGAAAAGGTTAAGATAAATAATTTTGTAAGGAATAAAGTAAAAAAGTTTAATTGTCATCGCATCAGCAAAATGCACATGGGTGTGTGCAAAGGACCAATCCCATCTCTCTATTTTCCCTAAAATCTTTCCATAGATCCTCTTTCAAATCCCACCCTCCACGCGTCCTCATCCCACCACGCGCGCATCATAGCACGCGCACAGATCAATGGATGCGTGTCTTACACGCTCTCCGAGTGGCGTGGGGAAGTGAACTCGATTCCAGGGGACGAATAGAAAAGGAGCACGTGTTGGGTGTCTGGAACCTACCAATTAAAAAAAGGATAGATTGAAACCCACTTTCCCGCTTCACGGAACATTACGATCCGCCCAAGCGTAGCCACGTGTGCCCCACCTTTCGGCAGTGCCTTACACTCCCTCACTTCCTATTGGTCCAGCTGTGGTCCCCCACTTCCCAACAGAACCCTTGGGTCCCACCCCTCTATTACCTCTACAACCACGTGTCCTTTTTCTCAAAATATTATTCATAAAAATATATCATTTTATGTCTACATTTTGAATTTGTTAGGTTTATATATATATATATATATATATATATATATATATATTCGAGACTTATCCAGTAAGCTTACACACCTTTTACTATTATATTGTATGATATACCATTTTATGTGCCTTCTACTATTATCATATGTATATGTCATTTGATTCGAATTAAAAACGATAATTGAGATATTGTGCTAGCTCTTCTAATAATTTAGAAGAATGGAGATACAATCAGGACGTGCATATAAATTATTGTCACAATTGGATTTTGAACTTAGGACACTGAAGATAGTATACTCTTCAAACTTTGACACTCTGAACATTAATACATTTAAGAGGTATCATTTTTTATTTAAATATTTTGATTGTAAATTTAGTCAAATTTCAAAAAAGTTTAAAATTGTCTTTATAATAGTATTTTTTGTTAACTTTTTTTTATATACCCTTTTCCTTTATAAAATTTATATATACATATATATTTTTGAGATTACAATATTGGAAAATTGAGGAATTTGAATCAATAACCTCACATTTTCTGCTCCTCTCAGCATTTTGGAACTATGTTCACATGGTGTCCTTTCCTTATTAAGATTATCAAATATATATCGATCAATATTTACTTCAAATTTATCCTATGAGCTTCTTTTTTTTGTGAAAATTAAATATTTAAAAGTTAAGAATTTATAAAATAAATTCAAAATATATTGACTAAAATGATATTTTAACATTGTTATTAAATATAATAGAGAAGAATTATTTATAATATTTTTGTTTTTTGAAAATACATGTGTAAAAGTTGAGGAGGAGAATAGAAAAAAGTTAAAAATAGATGGATGAAAATAACATTTAAACTTTAAGATTTGTTTATGTTCTTTCCTTTGCTTTTGTTTGTTGTCCTTTGTTTCCATCCTCATCATGAAATGAAAACTCTCTCCGTCACATTCCAAACCGCAACGCAAACAAATCCACTTTTGTAATTTTGCCGTTTTCATTTTCCTACGTTATGGACGGCGGTGAAGCGGCGCGTCGGATCAACCCGATCATGATGAGATTCCGGCCGATCGCACCAAAACCCGTCGCCGGCGCCGCCTCGTCGGCCGAGGGTAGAAACTCCTCGATTTCCAAACCAAGGACGAAGAGAAAGTACGTTAGGGTTAGAAGATATAACAGGAAGAAGAAAATCGCCTCCGCCGAGCAAGTCGCCGTGACGATGGCGACGGCGACGACGACGCTGCAGCTGCTGCCGGAGTTCGCCGGCGTCGGATCGAGGAATTTAACGGCGGTTGGGAGGGAAGGAAGCGACGTCGTTTCGGGGTTAGATCCAGCGGCGGAGCTGTGGGTGACGGTGGAATGCGTGACAGACGCATGCACGGAGATAGAGCTAGGGCGTACGGACGAGGAGAGGATGAAGAATCTAGAGGAGGACACGTGTCCGGGGTTTGTATCGGACGGTTCAAACAGAGTGGGGTGGGTAAACGGTGCGTTTAAGAGGATGGTGAGGCAGAGACGTGGTGACTGTGAGGGGGAGACAGGGGTGAGGTTAGTGATTTCGAATATTCCGAAACGGGATTATTTGAAGAGAGTATTTACGTGCCAAATAAAGCTGCAGTTCAAACGGGGTACGGAAATGGAGAAGGACACGAAATGGGTGCCGTGCGATGCGTGGAGAATGGACGGTGGAGGATTTGCATGGAAATTAGACGTCAAAGCTGCCCTCACTTTAGCTCCTTTGCTTCAAGAAGATTTTCATCAATAATACAAATATTTCAGGTACCCAATCAAAGTAATTACCTTTTATTATAGCTTATGAAACCAAAACTCTCTTTCAAATACTTGGCTTCCAATATAAGATAGAGACCTTATGTTTTTGTTTGGCAGCATTGCACCAAATATTTTCAAAATCATTTCTTTTTGTTAATTGTTCTAGAATAGACAATAATAAACCAAAAAAATTAAGCATCAAATAAAGCTGGTAAAGTCGAATTACAACAACTATTTAAACAAAAAAAAACCAAGTACTAGAATAGTAGGTATCATTAATTCTACAATAATAGTTAAAGTAGCAATAATTTAGATATTGATTTGCTTAAAAACAATTGGGTATAGGTTTTTTTATGGGAAAGTCTAACATGAGCTAAAATTTTTAGGTGTATTTGGTTCTAGTTTTTTTTCAAAATTTTGGAATAATCGAATTTCTTCACTATTCTTCAGATTAACCACCACATATGGAGTTATTTTGAAAGAATAATTTGTATTAGTTTTTTCTCATTCAGACTATCAGCTTGGTAGCTTGAATTATAGAACTCATATGTTTACTTCAAAAGTGCGGATAGCTTCCATTAATCCATCATTTACCCAAGTAAAAATCATATGCATTTTGATGCTTTGAATTGCAAAACCATGAGGTTTGCATTCTTTACTATACATTTAAATGAATATGTAGAAACTATGGACAAATGCTCATAATTATGTGTTTGAATCTTCTATTTCTAAAAAGAAAAAAAAAAGGAATAATTGATCTTATAATAATTTTGCAGGTCAGAATGGAGGGAGAAGTATAAAATAAAGGAGTTTGGCAGTTGAAAGTGTAAATTAAATAGGCTAAGTATGTAATAAGGGGGGAGGTACTAGAAGTGATACATTTATGGATCACTTTTTTTTTTTGAAAATCGGGAAATCGGAGCTTCGCTCCCGTATACCCGGGGCACGACTGGTCCGTCCCTAGACTGTGGCACCGGGATTTATGCATCACCAAGCAACCAAAAAGAACACACTTGGATGGAATGATCTCTTGATGCAAATTAGAAAAACAATGAAACTAGTACTACTACTACCTACTTAATGGGTCAAAGTTGCATTATATATTTAAAAAAAAATTTGTAACATAAATATTAAATGGGTGACTTAGCAAAATCACCAAATTAATCTCATTGACTTAGAAACTCCTCTTCAAATTGATGACTTTTGTTTGGATCCTCAAGGACTTATATTTTCCCCTCCCATGAAAAATTTGTTTTTTGGCTCATGTTTTTATCCACAATAGTTATTAAGAGCCACATTGTAATGACTCCTTTCAATAATCTTTCTTTTTTACCTCTATTTTTTTCTTCTTTCTTAATTTAAGGATGTTTAAAGCTTGAACCGATAATCAAATGGATGATTATACTATGCACTCCAGAGTCCTACTCTTTTATGCTAGGTTTTTGTTTGAGCAAATACTAAGTACTAACCTAAGAGTAATATTAAATTTTACACTTAACATTTATCTCTCCATTAATCAAATTCAATTTTTTTAATAAATAAAAATATATTATCCAAAATGATGATAAGTGTTTCCAATATTTTTGCCCATCCGTATGTAAGTTATGCTCTCTTTGTTTTGTTAAAAGTTGATCTACACATTTTTCCGTGATATTTGGTTATTTATTTCTAGAAATGCTTCAAAAATATTTTAAAATAACGTTAAAGATAATTTTGAATGTTATAGGTTTTTTTTTTTTTGAAACTCTTGAATGTTATAGTATTTCTTCGTTAGAATTCTCTATTTCTCTCTTCATAAATGTTGATCCGTCATTTTTTTTAATATATGTTGATAGGTTGTATTTAATATATATATATTTTTTAATACGGTTGTGTTTACTAAGTTTGAGTGTTTTTTATTTTGAATCCAATAAATTTCGTCATTTCAACGTCTAACTTTGGTACTTTTCAGTAGTAAAAAACTTTGGTACGTTTAATTTTTTTTCTAGCAAAAGTTACTTAATTGACATTTTTGTTTTTATTACAAACTTATCAATTATTTTTTAATAGAATTTGTAAGTTTTTAAAATCAAAAGAAATATAATTCTAGTGGCATCATATAAATTTGTAATTATGTGATTACAATTTGAATATTCCTCTTTCAAATATTATTGAATCCAAAATAAAATTGTATGTTGAAAAGACGTATGACACTTACCTATTAAACATGAAATTGAAAATTCAAGAAGTAATTTAATATTTGTTTTATAAACTTGTTAAAGACAAATTTAAAAGTTTAAAATCTTATTGGATATCATAAAAAGTTTAAGATCTTATTAAACTTTTTTCAAATTTAACCATCTATATCAAATGTAGTTTTGAAACAACCGTAATTATCTTTTTATTATTCTTCAACGAAATACATTTCAAAACACTTATCTTTGAAGTTCTTAAAATTAGTTTGAAAATAAATAATTAATTTAAAAAAAAACGTCCAAAAAGTTAGTCATATTTAAAAAAAATTGTTACCTCTTCGTTACATATCTTTTAGTTAAAAAATTGAAAATATAATAATAATTTTTTTAAATAACAACTCACTCTAGCGGAGAATATTCACCGAGTATGAGTAACTACACAACAAAAATATAGGTTGATTAACATAAAGTATGAACTTTGAAGTTTAAAATTTTCTATTCCAAAGGCAGTTGTTAAACAAATGATTAACTATATCAATAATTTCTTTTTCAAAAAAAAAAAAAACTATATCAATAATTTTAAATAGCTATTACAAAAATAGAATTATTCGGTAACTACTAAATGTCACTTTTAAGTAACCTAATTGGTCTAAAATCATTTTTAAAGAAAAACGCTTATAGAGATTTACTACTTTATACATGTATTTTATAGGCAAAAAAGAAATTTGCCATGGGATCAAAACCTACCAGCTACTATTAAATTAAAAACACAATTAATGTTTTCTAATTGGACATGATTAGAAAATTTGATTGGTATTTGTAATCTTGCTGTAAGTGCAATTCTTTCTTATTAAAAATTAATCGAGAATATAACTTTAAAATTTTGTTTATTTTGAAAATTAGGTATCATTTTTTTGTTTTTGTTTTTTTTTTGAGAATCAATGCGTATGATGATGGTTATAAAATAATTTTACATTTTACTTATGTGACACTGTTAAATATCATGAAAATTTCTATACTTTTCAATATTTTCATTTATGAAAAAAAATGTTGCATCAAGCTCCCTTACACATTCATGTTGGGGAGTTTTACTCCCGTCCCTAATTGTTATTAAACAATGATATGAGATGGCTTGTCAAAACAAAAAAATTGATATGAGGTGAATTTATATATATAAATTTAGTTTATCTTTTAAGAAAATAAAAATAATAATAATTATAGTCCTTAAATTTAGAATGTAATGTCAATTAGATTCTTTTTTTTCAAAATCAAACATTTTTACCCTCACATTTTAATAATGCTGTTGATAGTCTTTATATATTTCTTGAATTTACTTTATAATTTTTTTTTTTGAGAAGGAATTTACTTTATACTTAGTTTCATTTAATAGATATATTTTACTTCAATATAAAAATAACAATTATATCAATATACTTAAAATTTAACATTAGTCTCGTCACCATAATAATCAATATTAAATCATATAATAAACGATTCCATAATAATAAATATTAAGTCATATAATTAATTATTATTTTTTTAAAAAAAGTCATATAATTAAGGTTAAAATACCATTTTGGTCCCTCGACTTTGGGGTTTGTTCCATTTTGGTCCCTCAACTTTCAAATGTCCAATTTTAGTCCCTTAACTTTGTTGCTTGTCCAATTTTGGTCCCTCAACTTTCAAATGTCCAATTTTGGTCCCTCAACTTTGCTATTTGTCCAATTTTGGTCCCTCAACTTTCAAATGTTTTCAAATTTGGTCTTTAGACTATAAAAAAAGTTCAAAAATTGTCCTTTGGTCAAATGAATTTTTTATCACTCCTAAATTATTTTCTCTCTCTTTCATCTTTCATAATTTCTCTCTCTAGAAATTTTACCTCTCTTCAATCCACCTCTCTTTCCCTCTTTTCTTTTTTTCTTCTTTATTTTTTTCTTTTTCTTTTTTGTTCCATGGTAGACTACGAATTTTAAAAAACAAAAAGTGACAAATCAAAGTAGAAAAATTATTATTTAGAAAAATTATCTCATGTTAAATAATTTGATGAGATGGATTGAGGAGAGAATAAGAGAAAAAAAAGAAGAGAAGAGGATTAAAGAAGATAATTTTTCTACATAATAATTTGATGAGATGGATTGAGAAGAGAATAAGAGAAAAAAAAGAAGAGAAGAGGATTAAAAAGATGGATTTAAAAGAGATAAAAATTTTAGAAGGAAAAATGATGAAAGATGGAAGAGGGAGAAAATAATTTAGGAGTGAGAAAAAAAATTATTTGAGAAAAGGATCATTTTTTAACTTTTTTTTCTAGTCTAGAGACTAAATTTGAACATTTGAAAGTCGAGGGACCAAAATTGGACAAACAACAAAGTCAAGGGATCAAAATTGAACAAGCTACAAAGTCAAGGGACTAAAAATAGACATTTGAAAGTCTAGGGACCAAAATGATATTTAAACATATAATTAACAATTCTTTTATTTATTTAAAAAATTGAAGTTGATTGAAATGTGAATCCTAAAAATAAAATAAAATAAAAACCTGGTTGCACCGATTTGGTTGGCCAAAAGCTAGAAATCTGTGTGCGGCAATTGCGCAGAATGGCTTTGTAAACCAGCGGTGGGCGAGTTGCTGTTTTTGTTCCATTTCTCTCCCTATTTCTTCTCCGATTGTGTCATGGCTTCCACATTTTTCATGAAAAATGAGCAGAAATCATCCAAAGAACGCTTCCTCTACGAAGAAATCAGCGTTTCTGATCACTTGTGCCGCTCTTCTCGGAGCCGCTCTCATCGCAGATTTGCTTTGGGCATCGTCCTCTTCCTCCTCCTCTTCCTATTTCTCCATTTCATCAAATTGGGCGATCCAAAGAGCTAGGGTTTTAGTTCTACCAGATGCGTCCACTCACAATGTTAGCAAGGTTACATTTCTGCGGTTTCTTTCTTCCTTTTTTTTCGAATTTTTTTGGCGTTTTTTGGACTTAATTGATCTTAGGAACTCGTTTTTTCTTTAGGAATTACGTACTGTAGATGGAAAGAAGATTGATGTGCTTGGAACCTGTTTTGATTTACCTGCACCTGATTTAGAATGGGAGCAGATTCCTTCAGCACCTGTGCCTCGTCTTGATGGCGCCGCCATTCAGATTAACAATATCTTTTACGTCTTGGCAGGCTATGGAACTATCAATTATGTAAGAAGTTTTTTCTTGCAATCATTTTAAGCATAGTGTGTATACGTTTATCTATGAATTGATTGCTTTCAGTTCTGTTAAACATCAAGTAATATTTTGCATCACTGGCCTTTTGATTTAGCAATAAAGGATTTTACGGGCTTAGCCTAGATTGATGGTGATAGGGTGTTCAAAGGGTCATCAGTATTTGCTCTATAGCCGCAATTTTGTTAATGTGGAAGCACTACATTGTTGATGTTGTATTCTTTTTGAAGGTACATTCTCATGTTGACATGTTCAATTTCACCGATAATACATGGATCGGAAAGTTTGATATGCCGAAAGAGATGGCACATTCTCATTTAGGAGTAGCAAGTGACGGTAGATACATTTATGTCGTGTCGGGACAATATGGACCACAATGTAGAGGGCCTACAGCACGGACATTTGTACTTGACACGGAGACAAAGAAGTGGAATAGTATGCCTCCATTACCTGCTCCTAGGTATGCAACTTTTCTAGGAAGTGTGAGGCATTTGGTTCTTCGCACAGAAGGTTATATGCCCTTACCAGGCAAAAAATTATTTCCAATTATTATTGTCCTCATCGATAACAGTATTTTGATTGATTGGTTTAAATGTTCGGTGGTTTCTGCCAATAAGAGCAATAGCTTAAAAGGCATAAGTGCGAGCCCATGATTAGAGGGCATGGGTTCGAATCCCCATTACCCAATTGTTGCTAAAAAACAATGTTTAGCGGTTAGTTCCTTGCATTGCGGTTGTATCTTTTTTTATCCATGTGTGATCTACTTATTACATCCTAACTAAAAGCTTTTTATGAAATTTGGACAGTGAAGTGTTGATTTGTGCACATAAATGGAATATAAACTTTGGTTTATAGGTTTATGGATTTTGTAACCGAATTTGTGAGTCATAGTGGAACAGATGGGTTTCACTAGCTTAGATTTAGGTGACATAAGTTTATAAGCTTGACTTCTCAACTCTGATAACCGATGAGCAGAAGAGTTTATTGATTTTTTCTTAGAAGGTTGGGTACGGTGCGTATTATATTCACTTAGACCTTCTGCTTGTTTAAATGTGTATTTGAAATAGTATGCAGTTCTAATAGAACAACTTGAGATCGCAAATCTAAATAACTAGACTTCAAAGATCGGTACAGAGTTACATACTGGCTAATTTGATGACAATTGGTTCTCGATTAGAGTTCATTATCTGAACAGAAGATAATTTTTTGATGTATATGCTTTCAATACAGAACTTTAGGATAGAAAATATGTTATGACATCTCAAGTTAGGTTTTTAACACAACAGTTTACAGGTATGCTCCAGCAACGCAATTATGGAGAGGAAGGCTCCATGTGATGGGTGGTAGCAAAGAGAATCGCCACACACCTGGATTGGAGCACTGGAGCATTGCTGTAAAAGACGGAAAAGTGTTGGAGAAGAAGTGGCGGAGTGAAGTGCCCATACCCCGTGGAGGACCGCACAGGTTTTGGGACACCCTTTGTATAATCTATTCATAATTTTGTTCACAAAGACAATTTCTAATTAGCAATCCAAATATTTCAAAAAGATCCTCTAACGTATTCCAATATTCCAAACTTGACATTTTCCAGGGCGTGTGTTGTGGTCAATGATCGGCTTTTTGTTATCGGTGGTCAAGAAGGCGACTTTATGGCTAAACCTGGTTCACCTATTTTTAAGTGCTCCCGTAGACATGAGGTATATTTGGATGTTAGCTTAAGACTTTTTTTGTGAGTTGTGTCTGGTTAGCTGATCAGCCATATCATGTTGAGTGCATGTGTAGGCCAGATGTTGCATTATCTTGAAGCACTCACATAGGCAGACATACATCACATTCTTTCAATGTTTACCTAGTATCAGTAGGTTAGGTTGATGCGAAAGTGAGGTTACCTTAGTGGTAATGACATATATTCTTGAGTAGGAGGTTGTAGGTTCGAAACCTTAACTTTAAAAAAGTTAGGTTGATCCTTTATTGAATCTACTTTTTCAGGTTGTTTATGGTGATGTTTACATGCTGGACGATGAAATGAAATGGAAAACACTAACTCCCATGCCAAAACCCGATTCTCATATTGAGTTTGCTTGGGTTATCGTCAATAATTCTCTTATCATCACTGGTGGTACAACGGAAAAGCACCCGGTTACCAAACGGATGATCTTGGTTGGGGAGGTGTTCCGATTCGATTTGGAAACGCTGGTATGAACTTGTCTATCTTTGGATGAAACTCTCTTTAAACAATGTTGTTTATGTGTTGATCTTTGTTTTTTTGCTCCCCTACCAATGTAGAATTGGTCAGTGATTGGAAAGCTTCCTTACCGCATAAAGACAACATTAGCGGGTTTTTGGGATGGATACTTGTACTTCACGTCAGGGCAGCGGGACCGGGGACCCGAGAACCCACAGCCGAGGCAGGTTGTAGGAGATATGTGGAGAACCAAGTTAAAAATTTAAGCTTATGATACTGAGATACTCGGTTTAATTATTCTTCATAGATGACCTTATACAATTAGCATTTTTTGGCCTAGGTAATTGTTGTTTACATGATTTAATATGTTTTCTAGAAGGTAATTAATCACAGAATAGTATTATTTGACGAACATGAACATTGGCCTGCACAATGACTTGTCTTCATTTTTACTACTAAAAACAACTCTTCCTTTTGACTACTAAAAAGAGGATTTGTTTGTTGAATATAAGAAGAATTTAAAAAGAGTATTTACTGGCTATTTTAAAAAAAATTATATCCAAACGAGTTATTGTAATTACTCAAAACAATTCCTCATTTGTTCTACTAAAAATAATTCATCATGTTTAACTATTCATTTTTAATCATCTATTTCTAATAACTCAAAATAATTCATTTTTAACTATTAATTTCTAATCATTTTTTAACTATTAAAAATACTTTCTTATTTTAAAATCACATCAAAATAAATTATTATCTCTAATTTCTTAACCAAAAAAAAAAAAAATCTAAATAATTTTTAGTTGTAATTCTCAATTTCTGACTCCTCCAAATTAACTTTTTGTCCAAAACTTCATAGCTTCCCAAACATTTTAGAACACCATTTGTTTATTTTAATTAAAAAAAAAATCACAAAGATAATTTGTCATTCAACCGTTGAGCAATCTCAAAACATAAGATCAAAAGTAGCAGTTTACAGCCAAAAGCACTAATGAAAAATGGGGAGATTTGGTAATAAAAATATAAATTTGGGGGTTTTCCAAAACTTCAAAAAAGTGCAAACACATAATTAGTTTATAAGAAAAGAGGATGGATTGCAAACATACACAGGCTCTGCCTCTTGGGACAATTCTCAAAATTCTCTGTTCTATAGAGTAGAGTAGATATCCAATCAAATATTAAATTTTTGAGGAACAGAATCAAAGTCGTCGTAATCGAATCTCTGCCTCTCCCTTCCGGCCTGAAAATAAATAAATAAATAAATAATCTTTTTTAGGATACCTATCTACAATTTGAAATACGATTTTGATTTGGAGAAGCTCACCTTTGCTAGATACAGAGGATCAGATGATATATTTTCATCCATAGCAGTCATTTTCTTCGAAAGCGTTATTATGCTGTAAAAACAGAAGAAGAAAGGAAAAGAACAATCAATTATATTCAAACCTAAACGAAAATATAATACAGTACGATAACCTTCAGACATAATCGGATGTATATGGCAATTCAGCCATGCTTATCTTGCCACAAATCTCAAGACAGTAAGATGATAACATACAGTTTTAATTTCGGATTTCTCATAGAGTAAGATGAAAATTCAAGTTCAAAGAACAGGTACAAGTTTAAGCAGGGCACTCGTCTCGGTGTTGCAAGCAAAAGCATAGCTCAATTGGTATAAGAGTTGTTCGATTCCCCCTCATCCCACATATTATCAAAGGAAATAAACAGGGCACTCGTGTTAAGGGAGTTGTGATGCATTATCATGATAACATACAATTTATGTCGGTTTTCTCATATAATAACTCCCAACACTCCATATCCTCATCCTACCACCATACCTCTGGATAGACGAGTCAATATGCTCAATCATCTTGCAGGATTTGTACTGCTCAGGATCCTCTAGAAATCTGACCATTCCATCCTTTTGATTAATCGTAGCAAAAATCTCACCGTCCTGGATCTAAAATTGTACCAAAAGCAAATATTACTAGAAATGGAGGTTGATTAATAGGTTAATCCTGCAATTATGAAATTACCATTCGTAGCACATGCATTTCAGCTTCTTTAGGACTGTTGAGTTTAACAGTATTGGCTATATCTTGAAGAGAAAGGGTCAAGTACGTCTGCGTCAATCTTTGAATGTTGCGCTTGTACAGAGAAGATATGGCCTGCTTTACAAGTCCAAGATTGTTGTCCTGGTATAACACAATCAATAACTCACATCAAGAACCCAAATAACCAAGGTCTACAAATCAAGATCTAAATAACCAAGGTCTCTTCTCTGCATGCAAATACCATTTAATTGAGTATATAGTGAAATAGAAATTCTTACACTTTCAAACTTCTCCCTGTTTGTTTGAAAAACCGTGTTTAATTCGTCAACATTTCCCGTGTTATAACCATTTGCCAGTTCAATGTAGGGCTGTAAAAGAAAAAACAGACAATAAATACAAGTAGCATAGATATGTCACTAGCTGAATCTGATCATACATTTTTCCTTCAACCCACATCAGTAAATTTGATGCAAAAGTATACCAAAATAGAACCATCAACAAATCATTCACTCTGAAAAAAAAAAATTTACATTATCCAGATAATGCTGCAAAAATCAATCAGAAACAAGATTGTTCTCCACCGAAATACAATCTAGATAGCATCTATCTCTAGAGCTTTATTGTAAAATTTTCAGAACTGCAATAAAGAATTGCATCACTCATAGCATAGCATCTGTATACCCGCCATTGAATACGGAGAACTAATACATGGAATCTTTATTCAGTTATCCTAAAAGAAAATTTCTCATTTCAAGCAAATATAGATGCATCATTCCGTTGATGATTGATCTTAATTTTGAAATTTGATAACCAAACCCAAAAAAATGATCATAGATTCTTACACTTCCAAAATGAGCTAAACTCGCACTTTGTTGAAATCAAACATTAAAATAAATGTATCAAGTAGTATAATCAGTCCATGAACAAAGAGAAGCTCTTCACTTCAAATTTTCAGTACCTGACAGAAGTTCTTTAAATTTCTCTGGGCTACTGAAGAAGTGTACTTTGGAAGACTGGTCGAAAACTGCCACCAGATGCATGTTAGTCTCTTTAGAATCACAAAATCATATAAGCTTACTAAGTGACTCAAAACTAAAAGCAGCTAAGACCCCTTTATGCTGCTAAGTATTTGTATTATTATGTCTAGAATTCTATAAAACAAATATGCTCATCTAGTGAAATCCAACACTGATCTGATTTGACAAATATACAGTAATATAAATCTGATTTTATACTGCTAACATGATGAAATTTATAAAAAAAACACATCCAGATATTCCTTTTTCATAGCCAAATATTTGAGGCCTTAAAATCAATAATAAAAACTAGCAATATCAGATAGTAGAATAATAGCATACTTGTCCATTGTAAATGAGAGAGAGCAAAATGTACTTTTTGTATGCTTCAACAGCTATAGCATTCATTGATGGCATTGGAGCAGTTACAACCTGTAACACAAATATGGGTAATGGTTGTCAGATCATCCAAAATACGTTAAATAGATTCATTTGAATAGTATCAAAGGAAAGAGTTTAATTAGATGGTTAACATTATGAAGAAGCTCAATAGCTTTAGGAAATAGCTTTAGTCCTATGCATATCATCCCCCTGTCACATAAGAATAATATCATCAGAAATTCTCTATTTACAGAGAAAGACAAAATTGAATCTCAGCATATGAATGATCTCATAAAATTAAATTATGTATCATTAAAAAAATAATTTCATTCAGAAGATGATAGATTTGTCATACCTTACAACGAGCTTAGATAGTTTCTTTCTTCCCAATTAAATATATTCTCTTTATAACACAGTTCGATGATTTTCTATATGAAGTCTCAAGAGACCCTATATATATTTTGTTAATGAGAAGCAAAATTTTCAACGAGTGAAAATACAACTTACAAGCTAAAAAAACGGAAACAAAGGGGAGCCACAAAAACAAAATAAGCATGAGATGAATAGACACCAGTTGTTAAAAAATAAAGAAAAAAAAAAAAAAAAAAAAATCAGACATGCTAAACCATTTCTCGTCATACTCCTTTACAACCCAAAGAAATTCTCCTCATCTCTCTAGTCAAATATTCCACAAAAAAGAAACTCATGAAAATCCCTTCGATTGTCCTGAAAGCCATTTGCAATTTAGAGCCAACGTCACACCCAAGCGTCTGGCAATCAATTCCACATAGCCAGTAAATTGACATATCCATGAGATATGATCCCCAAATCCTCTAGTGTGCATTAACAAAGAAGGATACTACTTAAGATCCAGAACTGTAGAAACCAACCTCTAAACAAAGATAGTGGCGTTATTCCTCATATAAACTACATCTTAAATCACAAATTAATCCAAAAGCTTAAATTGATAGGTTATGGTAAATTTAATTTCATATCAAATTTTTATTGGTACAACAACTATATTTGGGGTGGGAGATTTGAACCTACTAGGTTGAAGATACATGCCAATTAAGATTCAACCAGTGTTTTAAAAGGCTCCTTGAGGTTCTCGCCTAGGCTCAAGTGGTAAGAAATAAAGAACTAAAACATAGCATTTGCAAAAATTAATTTATATCTATAAAACTTTGAGGAATAACATAGGAAGGAATAACAAAGTTGACAAAGAACAAGAACATGAAGATAATAAAATGCATCTCAACCAAGAAGGTAAAATACCATGAAGCAGAAAGGCAACTCACCCGTAATAACAATAAAGAAACAGGTCTCTTGGTTGATCAACCTCAAAAATATCGTTATCCAATATGGATCTGCCAGTTTTGTAGCATTTGGCTAATAAGCAAAGAAGAAGAAATTCCGGATGTAAAGTGGTTAAGTGTTCTGAAGAGGTCTGGAGCTTTCGAATAGCAGTAAGAAGTGGAGCCACCCCTCTAATTGGAGTTTCAAGTAATACTACCTGATCTTTCAACCTCTTGCAAACAGAGACGACTGCACAATCAGCAGAATGTGATAATAGGTAGTCAAAAATCCAGAGAGCAGTAATCACACAATTTACTAATAATAACGTTCAATTTCCACAAATGGTTTACATTTTTCAGGTGCTAAACGAATCTGCTCCGGGTTGCAAGAAGAGATAAATCGTGAAATAGTCAGAGCAGTTGAACTGCATTGCTCTTGTGAAATTGGTACAGATGTGCATGCCTCCCTGCAAATATATTTAAGGAAAACATTATAGGTCAATCCCTCTGCATACATATTCAGTAATTAAAGTGGTAAAGGATTAAATCGGATGCATTCAGTCCCAAAGGGATAGCCTTCTTGATAGAGGCTTGAAGTCTTTGAGTTATGCTCCCCTAGAGATCTCAGGTTCAAAATCCCATGAGTGACTTAATTATAAAATCTCTTATTGTCTCTGAGGTCTGAGCTTTTGAGTCAGGCATAAGTGTCCTTGGATATATAGTGTGGTGAAACTTTGATTCTGAGAAAATAGAAGCATTTCCATTTCTGCTCCAACCACACTCGAAATCAAAGCAAACAAGTTTCGGATAACTAGAATAGTCTCTGAGGGGTGGCGCTGTTGAATGCTTGGGCTTTGAAGATATGCTCTCCTCAAAATCCGAGATTAAGGTGTCAGCTGTCACATTAATTTATACACACTTCCTGTATCTGTACTCTCATCCAGGTGCCCGGCCTAGGGACATGCGTGGCTAACTAGAGTATAGAGTTCAATTTCCGGGTTTCCAAAAATGAAAAGACTAGAATATTTTGAACATAGGATGACCGACCAATATAGACGTCGAACCCAAGATGCGTGTTATCCCATCCTTGAAACCTCAAAACAAACTCCAATCCGTCAAAATTCAATTCTTGAACTCCGTCGCTTCAAACTTTACCAAAAAAATGTCTCACCAATAGGAATGAATCTTCAATAGTAGTATAGCATACATGATGTGCAGGCCCAAATTGTCTAAACAAGCAACACCCAGATAAAATAATTGAGAGAAGAGAAAAAACTTACAGAATGTAGAGATAACCTAAGGAATGTTTGGAAGCATCAAGTTGAGCTAATGCAGAAGGCAAACGAGCGGTGTCGGAGTGAAGCAATTCATCGGATTGCTTGAGAAGAGTGTGGAGGCGCGAGATGTCGCCGGCGGTGCTGGACAGCCCTTGGATTTGTGCCACTACAACTTCAACCGAGCCCATCGTCGGCTAATGCCAAGCTCACACAAAACTCTGTTGATTGATCGCTCCTTTCGTTCTCATCGACTCGGAATCAGAACGGTGGATTCAATATCAGATCACTGAAAGAAGGGATTGGGCCAACTGCATCATCTGGGCTTACCGCTATGTGTCCGGCCCAAATTAAGGTCCAATTTGAGTATGATTTTCTTTTTTTTTTTTTTGGGAAAAATGAGTCTTTTTTTAATAATTTTACAAGAGATAATTAATCAAATTAAATTATTAGGATTTATGCAATTTTCCCACACTAAAAATGAAAGTTATAACATATAATTTTTTCCAAAATGGAGAAGGATACCATTTCTTGGGTATACTCTTAAGAAACCTATGATTAGGAATACTGAATTTATGTAGTTGAGTATACGAATCATAACTCTACTGCACTATTCTTATAAAGGTAATCACCGGATTGAACTCATTTTACTCGTTTCGTTGTGATTATTTCTTGACCTCAAACCTAAAGAGTGGTATCACAATGGCTCAATTTACCAACCGGCTGAGTTCCATTGCATTTGACTTTTTTTTTTTTGAAGTTTTGGTTGAAGTTGGTGTTTTTAGTGAAGCAAAGAAACCATTGGACAAAGTGTTGTAAGTTATAGCCATGTTGGTACAGGTTCAAGTTAAGTAACATGCAGATGTGTGAATAAATAATATTGAACTTACAAAATTTGAAAGATATTATTGGGACTCAATATTTCGTAACATCAGAAAGCAATTCTTATAAGTCGAGTGATTATGAAAAACGATCGAAGAAATAAGCAGTAATTCCTTATCCCTTCAAACGAACTCTGAAAAATCATTTCACATACATCTGAGAGAAATAACCCGATTTTCGGCATCAGCCGAAGAGGGGAAGGCACACAATGTTGTTATCTATCAAGTTAAGTAATATCAAACTGTGTTGATAGTATCTGCAAGGGAACGGAGAATGCAGCCTAAACCAGCCCTTTCTGTCAATTTTTCATGTATCCTGAGACACTGATCACATGTGGGACGATCACCAGTTGACAAGCCTCTGTACAAGTACCTGTAGATACATCAATCCTCAAGTTTTGGCAAAAACCCTTAACTACAAAGAAACAAGAAAAGAGCCAGAAGATCAATGTGAAAGTTGGATGTGTCGCAGTGCTTTGAAAACGTAGCAGCCCATTTATACTGAACATGAGCAAACCAATATTTATCAAATCCAAAATGCAAGAATCTAGAAGGACAAACCTACTATACTCAACTTGAGTAATTCGACATCCAACTGTCGTGTGAATGAACAATACTAAGAAATCTAGAAGATATGAAAACAATGGTGGGTACGATAACCACCTTACACTAGCCTAATGGTCAAAGGGAATCAACAAACTTGCCATTCGAGACCATACTTTTTAACTATGGGCCCACCTACAACTTTTTTGAAACTGAAGGTCAAGCAACATGTTATTTAATAGATAAAATCATACTCAAAATAATCCACTCGTGAAATTAATATGATCCAAGCTGTTTTTTTCTTCTTGTAATTACTCTTTAGGTGTAATTTATTTAGATTGGAGACCGTTTTACAGGTGTCTCCCTTGTTCGATCTGACTATTCTTTTTTCTTTTTTCTTTTTTTTAATGTCATTTGTACTGTTCTTTCATTCTATTTTTTTTCCTATGAAAGTTCGGTATCATATAAAAAAATCACAAGATTTGTCTTCACAAACTCTTTGGTTTCTCTTGGAAATGTCATCGGAGTAAAAGAAGTCAGATATATCATTAGGTTGGTAAAAGTATAGGTATCAGCAGTCATTAGCTACAAAATTTGTTAGTAAGTACTAGGCAGGGAAGGAGATTGAAGTAGGTAATAGTTTAGGTTGTTTAGGCTAAATACTTAAGAGGAAGTTTCCACTTCCAAGTTCCTAGATTACTAGCCCTTTTTGTATTATTCACATCACTCCCCGAGATTCTATGTCCTCCACCTATAATTTTACTTTAAGGTTTTTGGAGTATCGCACTCGAAGTGCCTTGTCCTCAAGCTATAATTTTAACTTCATGGTACAATCAGGGTTGGCAAATGGCAAGCGCATTATTTGTTTCTTATTTATTATTGGTGTTTAGATAGACATAGACTTCATAAAAGATTAGAAAACATTTTGGTAAACAAGTTCTGAACTTCTTGTGGGAAACTAATTAGGGGTGACCTGCTGAGCGAACGGCTGGTTGTGACTTACTAAGTTCAGAATATGTGACGAGGTATTTCAAATTCTAGCAAAATGGTTATGAAGATCAGTCAACCAATCTTTCAAGTAACAAGACACTAGCACATTTCCTATTGACATGGACATATCTTGCCATAGAAAATAATCTGCTAGGTTCAAAGTATAATCAGAATGTCTATTCACATAGCTCATAGGACCAAAGGCACAACTTGAATTTAAAATTCATAGAACAGAACAAGTTCAATTTTTGTAAAAATGAAAAATATATATCTGAATTATCAACTTTATACTCCTGCAGAGGATATTTAAAGAAATAAGAATAGATATCTTAGCAGTTAAATATCACACAAACTCACTTCATTAGAATATCATAGTACTCCGGATCCAACGAAGAAAACATCCCATCTACATCCTTTATAGCCATAAGAGCCCTATGCACCACGATCCAATTGGCTGACTGCAGAAGTCCGAATAATCACATCAGATAAATTCATCCTACCCCAAGTTAAGCAGACCAAAAACACATAACCACAAAATATAACAGCATGTCCATTCATTTTGAGCAGCTGCAAGCAAATAAAAGACTACTTTCGAAACATACAACAACTTCCAGCAAGTTCTGATTGACCCCATCATCGAGAAAATGCAGAAAAAACATAAAACATAGGACTGATTATTGAATGTGACTATCATCAAATTGCAGAAAACCTACAGCAATTTTCCTGTAAACTTCTCTGATTACCCAAATATTATTTAATAAGTAATATGCACAACAACTTATTAGATCTTGCAGGGAAAAAATAAACCATGATGTAGAAAAACATAAACAAGCATGCAAGAGTACAGAAATCAAAGTGATTACCTTGCAGCGCTCGTCTCGAGTATTCGGAGGCGAACCTTCGAGAGCAGTTTTTAGAGCTTCAACTGGCTTAGACCTTAACGAAAAAGCAAATTACTAATTGAGGCATTTCCAATTATTAAAAGGGAAAGTCGGGAGGAGCTAAATAGATTTAAATCTTGTAAATCAAAGATCAAAAAAAGAATTCAATTACTGCTTAAGTAAGCTCTCAATCTTTTGAGATTTATGCTCGATTCTAGTGATTATGGCTTCTGCATTATCTGCTTCAACAAATTCATCTGCCATTTTCGCTCTATCACCAAATCTTCAGTAGGCTTTCCAGGAACTTAGCAACTGTTTGAAAACCCTGGATTTGGAAGGCATTTCTGATTGGTATGAATAATGAAATTGAGTTTGAAATCCAAAATAATTTGAGATCTGGTTTTGATCCAAACTGTTTGGGTTTGGCATGGTTTCAAATTTACCCTACTTTCATGTTGATTGAATCCAAGTAATGAAAATAACGAACAGAAAAAAAAAAACAAAAATCTTTATCTGGACAGACTAATCAAAAGATGGAGGGACTGCGATGAAAACTGACCCATGGTGGCGAGGTTGTAGAAGGTGGCGGTGGGAGCGCACCGGCGACCGGCGACTAACAACGACGGCGGTGATATCAGAGAAATGAGAGAACCCAGTTGCGCGACGGGGTGGGCCTGCGACTGCCGCCAAATGGATGAAAATGGGTGGGGAAAAAGAGGAGTTCGTGTTTTTTTTTTTTCTTTTTAAAATATAAGTTTCATTTTGGTTTTTTTAGTACATATTCGAGTGGAGAGACCTTTCAGTCAGTTGATTGAATTCGTTTACAATCGAACTATGAAATAAGTTAATAACGTAATAATTTCATCGTTTGATTGTAAATCAGTTAACATTATTGTCACACCTGAGAATAGATATTTATTTTTGTGTCCGAAATTTGTTAACAATTCCCATGGTTGAAAACTTAGAAAGTCCAAGATTCATGTGTAGGCCCATATCATGACTTTAATGGGCCATTAAATAAAACGGCCCAGTCGAAAATAAACCGGCGGCATTTTCCGTGGTTTGTGTCTTTTATCTCTTTAATATGCTTTCCCAAGTCTCCCATGGAGGATTCAAAGAACTTTGACACAGCATCAGCTTAACCGAGCTACAAGGAAATGGCCTCACCAACCAAACAAGACCAGCGAAGTCTCTCTCTCTTTCTCTGATCGCATTCTCAATTGATTGCATTGATCATCAATAAACTAATCACTCTTTCATTTTCGTTATTTTTGTAATTGGATTGTACTATGAAGTCTTCACAATGTAATTATCTGTAACTTTCTTGCTGTACGATTCTGCAGTAGTTCCGTTTTCTACTTGAAATAGCTTTAGAAATTTTTATTAATGCATTGCTAGATGTTTCTGTATTTATGTAGATCATTCTTTCCTTTTTCTGAGCTGAAATTTGCTGAAGATAGCTTAATTCTGTGCATTTTCTTCGATTTTTTAGCCTCCAGTAAGAAAGTGGCTGTTGTTGGCGCTGGTGTTAGGTATGTTGTCATCTTCTATAAACGAGAATCTTATAGCTTCTACTTATTGTACGGTTCTGTGTTGTTAGTGATGAGGCATAGAAATGAAAATTGTGTACTAATTTGTTTCAATTGTGGTGTTTATATTTCGAAAATTTGATCGCATTTTTGTTCATGCTGACTAAGTTTAATTCAAGTTTTGATTTGTTTTAGATTAGTATTTTCACTGATAATTCAAGCTATGGTTTCAATTTCAAATATAATCTTAATATTATTGTCTAGGGAGGAGATCAGTGTTAGGATCTCACGGTTGTCCCACATTGGAAAAGTGGAGAGTCCAACATCGATATAAAAGAGATATAGGTTACTCCCTTCATTGCCAATTGATTTTGAGGTGGAACACCATATTCTCTAATATGGTATCAGAGCCCATAAAGCCGAAACGGGTATTGGTCCAATAAAAATGAAATTGAGATCCGATTTAGTGAGCACAAAAGAGGCACCCTAAAAGATCGAACGTGATTTCATTGTTGTGTTCTTTGTTAAAAATATTGCCTCTTATTGAAAAATCATAATTTCTTCGACTGCATAAATTCAGTATTCTCCAGTGGAGCTGACTTTGATTTTGTATTTATGATGGCTAAGTGGGCTTGCTGCTGCCTACAAATTGAAATCGCATGGTTTCACCGTTACAGTGCTCGAAGCTGATCCAAGAGCTGGAGGAAAGCTAAGAAGCGTCTCCTGCAATGGACTTATCTGGGATGAAGGAGCCAATACGATGGCAAGCTTCCTTGAAAACAATTTGAATTGCATTTTTCTTCACTAGGGCTTAACTTGAATTGTTTGGACCTTCTAAATTTTTTCTGCTGTTGAATTAGTTGAATTATTTTCTTGAGCCTTTGCAGACTGAAAGTGAACCAGAAGTCCAATGCTTACTTGATGATCTTGGACTTCGAGAGAAACAAGAATATGTAATAATTATTTCTTTCTTTATGTATGATAGAATTTACTGTTTCGTTTTTTACATACATGGCAATCACTGAGTGGAATGTATCTAATTAGATTTATTGTTTTCTCCTTATCCAGCCAATTTCTCAAAATAAACGATATATAGTGAGGAATGGTGTGCCGGTACTGGTAGGTCCTTGCTTTTGTGCTTGTAATAAATGATTGAGGCATACCATGAATTTTTTTTTTGCATTATTAGTCCTTTTTTTTTTTACTGAGATTAGGTGCCTACAAATCCCATTGCACTGATCAAGAGCAACTTTCTTTCTGCGAAGTCAAAGGTTTGTTTTCCCCCCTGACAATTGTGGTTCAGCGAAGTAATCATGTCACAGACTCACAATTATATATACTGCATTGATGTTTTAGAAATGTACGAATACATACACAAGTTTGATATTTGATAGAAGAGTGTGGACATTTGACTTGGAGTCATCATACATTTCTTTTTGAAAGCCATTATTCAGTGGCCTTATGGCACCTTTATTCAGTAATCTTTGTATCACAGTATATAGAGGGACGCGAGGTTGCCCGTTTGCTCAGTCTGCGTGACAGAGACAATTTCTCTAAGATGGAGGAGGCTCTTTTGAATCCTCTCCCCCTTCTGGGTCGTGGACAAAATCTTTTGGCATGTTTGTTTTTTTGCCGTTCTGTAAGGCGTTTGATTCTAGATGAATTTCAGGATTGTAGAGGGGTTATGAGATCATGGAAGAGTTCCGAGAGGTTGTTAGATTTAAAACCTCTTTGTGGGCATTAGTTCCTCAACTTTTTAGAGTAATTTTGAGCTTGGTTTTATTTTTTGGATTGGAGTATGTCCTTGTAGTTAGGATTTTCACTCCTTTCGTGAGGTAGGTTTCATTAATGCCCTTGTATATTTTTTCTTGTCATTTCTTTTTCTCTTAATTAGTAGCTATGATATGCATGGAGAGTAACTATGATAAGCCCAAAGAGAGTTTTATGTATGCACAAAGGAAAAAGAGTAACAAAGCAGCTTAAGGAAGTAACTATAGTCTGTCGCTATAGTCGGTATTTTAGCTCTTTTATAATCATAGAATTTTTTAAATTCTATGAGCTGGCTATAGGTTGGTGGATGGGTGGTTTGGTGGTACTGAAATGTAAGTGAAAGAGTGCTGGTAGGAGAGAGGGATGTGAATGTGTAATTGGTATTTGATTGAGAGTGGGCGGCTTTACCAGGATACTCGAATTCCCTAGAGTTCTCTCAGTAGCGAGTTCTTGTAATTTGTAGTACAAATAACATTGCATTGCAGCATAAGCACTTGATTATTGATTTTTTTTTCCATATTATCGATTCACTTGTCATCTGCAGTTCCAAATCATTTTGGAGCCATTTTTGTGGAAAAAGCATAGTTCATCAAAAGTTTCAGATGATGATACTGCCGAAAGGTGTTGAATTCATTTCTCTAGACTGTAGAATTAACTGCACCAAATTTCTCTCTTCTTTTGTACGCTCTTTTTGAGGAAGTGATCATGGAATGGATTTCTAATGCTTTTTTTTATCCACAGCGTCGGTGGGTTCTTTCAGCGCCATTTTGGAAAAGAGGTAATTTTGTGCCTTTATCATGATAGGTTTGTTACTTCTAAAATATGTGTATATGATATTTATGTACCATTTGGGACTCTTTTCATTAAATTCCATCTTTTCAATGAGTGTTGGTTTGTTTGTACAAAAATAACAAAAAATCAAGAATAAACATGTTTGGATGGTTTTTTCTTAAAGTTGTTTTTTTTTTCTCATTTTCCTTTAGAGTGCTTTCATGTATGAACTGAACTGGATTTTAGAATAAATACAGTTATTCTTTCTTTGTAAACCACAAGTTTGGGAGCAATTTTCTCATGTGCCCAATAGCACTAATATGATCACTATCATTGAAACTAGTGTGAAAACAAAATTAAATAACCTTTTTGTAAACAGGTTGCTAAACTATCCCTAATACTTCATGTAAATATAATAATTGTTGTATTACTTGTGGAGTGTCTTCTTTATTCTAATTCTCCTGAATTTCAAGGTTGTTGACTATCTTATTGACCCTATTGTTGCTGGTACAAGTGCTGGAGATCCCGACTCTCTTTCTGTGAGTACTAACATTTGGCTTTCCTTTTTCTTATTTTAGTTATAAAACAATCATTCTGTTATGTTGGTTTTTCGATCAAAGAAGTCAATAAACTCAAGGAATTTTTCTACTCTAGTTGCATTTTGACAATAGTCATGTTTAGGGTTGAGTTGAGCTTCCAATTATGTGTGTAAAGTTCTGCAAATTTGCCATCGATCAACTTATAGGTATGGGAAAAAAATGTAATTAATTATCCTACTGCAACTTAACTAATTTGCTTATTTTTCAACTTTCGTTTACAGATGCGCCATTCATTTCCAGAGTTGTGGAATATAGAAAAAAGGTAATATTAATTCAATTTCCGCATTAAATTCCTTTTCGAAACCTTAAAGAATTAGTTTCTAATGTTTTTTTATACTTAGTAAACTGTTACTGCTCTAATCGAGCTTCAATCAAGTCATTCTGGTTTCAATCATGCACGATAGGATAAGAAGAGGATTCTATAGTAAACATAAATATATGTAGTTGCCCCTAAAGCATTGGAAGAATAGAAGACATATGATGGTTGCCTATTTCCATATTGATGAAATTTGAAGTCTCTGCCACTATGTAAATTTAATCAGTGAATTTTGATGGATGGTTCTACACGTTCTGTACTCTGGGCCTAAAAGAGTCTATTGCACTGCACGGTGAAGTTTCATTATCTAGAAACTCGTTGTAAAAATATTTTTACGTTAAGAATATCAAAATTGCTAGAATTGAAATTCTTCTAGCATTTCTAGTTGTAAACGATGCCTATCTTTGATTTAAATATTATATATGTTTTCTAGTTTTAGGTCTTTGTTAATTTTATTTTTTTCCAGATTTTTTCTTGGATATCCGTGAGTGTCTGAGGCCTTTGGGCCACGCACCTCAACTATTTTTACAAGATAACGATGATCCTACTACATTTAGTTGTCAAGGCATTCGTTGGAAATTAATTTCTAGGTAGATAATTGACCACCAAGGACGTAATTTAATTGACTATAATTAGCAGCAGTCTCTTGTTTTATGATATTGCAATGCATGTTATACAATATGTGATGATGGGTGTGCCTAGCCTAGGGACGGGCGTGGTTATCCTTGTTTCAAAAAAAATATGTGATGATGGGTAAGTGGTAAGCTTTCTCTTTCCTCAGGTTTGGTTCTATTTTAGCTGGATTAGTGCAAGCAAAAGTTTCTGCCAAAAAGGAGAAAAATGAAAGGAAACCTCGTCGTGGTTCATTTTCCTTTCAGAATGGAATGGAGGTACCTTATGTGGCATTTTCTTTAATCTCCTTTTTTATAAAATCTTGTTCATTAAGTTTCATTGTGTTGAATTCATTTTCTAACAACTTGTCTGTTGACAGATGTCAAGAAGTCTTGTTTACATGGATTATTGTTGTTTACTCAATTGAAACTAAATGCTTGGATTGATTTATCTTGTGACAGACACTCACCGATACACTAAGCAAAGAGCTTGGTGAAGACGTGCTTAAGTTAAGATCAGAAGTTTTGTCATTATCGTACGATTCTGGGAAGTCCACATCACCAAATTGGTCACTCACTTATGCTAATGACAAGAAATCAAAGGATTTAATTGCCGATGCTGTGATCATGACGGTTAGGCCCAATGAAGTTTTTTTTTTACTTCTGTGTATCTTAGCACACTAACTCCTTAGATTTGCACAATTCTCTCAACATTAGAAGCGTTTACCGAAGATATTAGGTACATTTCAAGTTTAGAACTGGGTACCACTGGTTGACAGAGAACTTTAAATTTGGGTTGGCATTCAACTTCAATTATTTATCATACATTTTTTTGGTTCAATTACTAACGTAATCTTGGGTAGAGGAAAATATTTAAGTACTATTGTCAATTGATTATTATTTTTTAAAGCTTCTTATTTTTAAGTTCGTATTTGTTCTGCTGATTAAACACACTGAAGCATCTGATGATACTTTAGTTAATGAGGCGATAATATAGCTGACCTGGAGCTTGTCTTATCCCAGGCACCTGTTTGCAATGTCAGAGAAATGAGGTTTATGAAAGGAGGGATTCCATTTCCACTAAATTTTCTTCCTGAGGTAACATGAATTATGACAAGAAAAGTAAAAATGCTAACGTTAGTTCTTGGAGAACATAAATTTTCTTTGGGTTATATGGTATGCTTGTGTACAATGTTTATACCAATAGAAATTATGGCCAGAAAGATATTATAGTACGAATTTTTCTTTTGTTTTCATTTGAAGTGGTGAAGCTCTCGTCAAACTTAGACATGTTTTTCTGTTTTATCTAAAGATATCACCACTTCTATGCTTCTGTATCCACTCTGAGGCAATAGTTGGATGGATGTTTCTAGCATCTAAACCGACCAACGCATAAATTCTTGGCCAAATTTTATTCTGATTGTCCAGATTAGGCAATTGTTGGATGGATGTTTGTAACATCCGTGCCTACTGCCTACAACATACTTGTGTACTTTCTATCTAAACTCCCCCTCATTTGTATCACACTCCCATTCCCAACAGCTACAAGAGTTCAACAGAGATGCCAAAGATACTCCGTAAGAGAGTCTTTTGCTGTCTTCTTTACAGATATTGTTGTAAAGTCATAAAATTTGGTTGGGAAAATTGTATAGTTGACATTCTTTGTTCAAGGGTAGCTGAAGTAGCTTCACTATTTTTATTACAGGTGGCTTATATGCCTTTGTCGGTCATGATAACGACCTTCAGAAAGGAGAGTGTTAAGCGACCCCTTGAGGGATTTGGAGTCCTTGTACCTTCCTCAGAACAACAAAATGGACTCAGAACCCTTGGTAATATTTGTTTGTTCTCTTGGATTACTGAAAACTTACATTGTTCCTCCAAACAGACGCCTTATTTTGCTTTACAGGTACACTTTTTTCCTCCATGATGTTTCCAAATCGTGCATCGAATGATGAGTACTTGTATACTACTTTTATCGGAGGGAGTCGAAACAGGGAGCTTGCAAAGTCATCAACGTTAAGAGAGCTTCTTGGTTTTCACTTTTCATTATTATGCAAACAAAAATAAAAACAAAAATTTTCTTGCTGCCATTATCTAGTTCAAAAACTTTTTTTGTCTTTTATTACCATCTTATTCTTGCATTTTACAACTTAACCTTTCCTTCACTTGCTTTCCAGAGATGAATTGAAACAGATTGTTACGTCGGATCTAAGACAGTTGTTGGGAGTTGAAGGGGAGCCCACTTTTGTCAAGTACACAAACTTCCATTTATCCCTTAACTTTCATTTTATCACTTGAAAGGGTTTTGTAGAAATAAATATGTCAAGAACTTTCACGTTTGTTTCCACTTTCTTCTGGCCGATTATATGCATAATGACAGCCACTTCTATTGGAGCAAAGCATTTCCCCTATATGGGCATAACTATGATTCAGTTGTGAAGGCAATTGAAACAATGGAGAAAAATCTTCCGGGCTTCTTTTATGCAGGTAACCACAGATCATCCATAATTTATAGAAATTATTTTTGCGTTGAACTGCTCTGAATTAGAATTAGAAATTGGGGTGGTTAAATAACTGTTAAAAAAAATAAGCTCGATTGAAATTAATTTTTTTTCAATACACGTAGATTTGATGATAAGTCTGTTTGATTACCAATACAATATCTAACATGAGGTATAGTAGTATTTATATGATGTGAAAATAATATTAATAATATGAAGACTCGATTTTTCTTTTCATCGGTAACAATAGCAATATCTCAATCGGTATGAGTGTATTCCATAACAAAGGGCTTGTTGGTTAGAATCTCTCCAAGTTCAATTGGTGTTGACTAAAAAACATTAAAATTCTTTTTTGTCAGGAGAAACATATGAAGATTCAAATTCAGAATCGTTTTTTTTAAAAATAGTTTAAGCAATTAATAGCTTCAAAGTTGTAAAGCTAGTTTTCTCTGCTATGCTAGTACGTTTGAGCTTTCTTTTAAATCAATATTAGACCTTAAAACTTTTCATCATCATCCGATTCATCCCCATATTGGTTTCTTGTTTTTTTTAATCTTACATACAACTAGCTTCCTACATATTTGAAATCTATACAAAATGCTAAAACACCATGATGTGATTTGTTGAACGTATGCTTACAGTGTGTTTCTTTCGATTTTTCTATCTAAAGTAACCTAAACGATTGCATTTCTGGCAGTGGCATCGGTAATTTAATCTTCTAACAAATCATGCACATATCACATGGATGGGTGCACATAATAAATCTTGCATAGCTCTAATAACTTGTGAGTTGTGATTTTTCAGCCTTAAAAATTAATCACATACACCTTGTAGGTAACCACAGGGATGGTTTGTCTGTTGGCAAAGCTATAGCCTCCGGATGCAAAGCTGCTGATCTCGTGATTTCTTATCTGGAGTCGTCTTCTGTAGACAACCCATATGCTGAACAACAATGAATATCTGAAAAATAGCAACTTCACTGTGTACTCTTGTTTCATAGTGAGTGATTTCACTCTTTTCTCCGGCCTAGATTTATTATTATTATCCTTTTTTTTAAGAAGAAGAAACTCCTGCCTAGATTTGTTTTGTTTGATCCTCCTTTTTCATTTTTTAATCCTTCCCCCCTTTACTGGCGTGCAGGATCTTTCTAACTGTTGGAGGAATCAGCATCCATTATCCGCCAAGTAATTTTCTAATCATTGCTTTATTAGTTGTATGACTCATAACATCAACTTCTAAGTCGGTGAAAATCCATCAACTTGACCGAAATGCTGTACTGAAATTTTTATATTCTGCATTGACCTTGTCCCTTCTTTTTTCCAATTTAAATATGAACAAATCATCCGTGGAATAGGTACTGAGAGAGAAAAATAAGATCAATACAAATTTGGCTTCCTTTTTTAACCCCTTGCCGAAGTTAGTATACGTTAAAAATCATAGCTATATAAATGATTGTCAACCATTTCTATTAGTACGAAGCTTTTTGGGTGAAACCAAAAAGAAAGTCGTAAGGAGATATGTCTAAAGTAGATAATATCATACCAAAGTAGAGATTATATAGGGTTGTCGTTCTTATCCATATGAACATTTTAATATATATAGATATATATCTTCCGACCCAACCTATGAGTATGAGGCTACAAATATTGAGCACCTCTTCAATTTTTGTGGTATTGTTGAGTACAGTGTTTTATTGTTTTAAGTTGGTTTATATCAACAGTGAAGAAAACCACATGTGTGCATCAACCCTTCTGTCGTAGGATTATATTCACACAACAACCAAGTAATGGATATTCCAAATCCTCTGTTCATTATATTGAGCTGTGGGGAGTTAAAATTGGAATTTCTTGTTCATTTTTGCCCCTTCACTAGAAGCCTGACATATGATTGATGAGCCTGCGGCGACAGAATTTGACTTCTATGCCGACAGAAGCTCCGGTCGCTGATTACCGTGTTTCTTGTAGTTGATTTCATTTTTTTTTCTCTTTATTCGTTTTTTTTTTTTTAATTTTCGTTTTGTTCTTCGTGTCCTCTTGAATACAAGAAGATGAGCCAATAATGGGCATTTCCATTTACGCACACTAGGAGTGATTTCATTTTGGTTTTTGTCGGTTTTGTATTTAACCAATAACTAAACCGATATTTTGGTTTTCAAAAAATGGATCCGATCTAATGTCGAATAAAGTATAGAACCATTAGATCGGTTTTCAATTGAATTATTAACTTGGATATTGCTTAAATAGTTGAGATCTATATTAGATAATAATTTGGAAGCTCAAATTCTCATAAGAATAAAAAGGTAAGATTAAATCATAGTAATAATAAAATTAAAAAAAAACGAGTAAAACAAATAAAAATAGACGTTTATGAGAGAGAGAGAGAGAGAAAAAAAAAAACAAAGCATTTTATACTATTTGTTTGAAACAAGGAAAAACGACATTGATAAAGGTCAAAGTGGAAAAAAATAGATGAAGCTGTTTTTACTTTTAAGTATGGCAGAAATTGAGAGTACAAAATCAATCATTATAAGAGACTAATGTGCATTAAACATCGAGTCAAAGAAATATTTAGGATTTATCACTAACTAAACCTCTTAATGCCAGTAATATCAATCATTCAAACAATATTAAAATAAATATTATGAAACTAAGAGTCGTTGAGTTGAATTCATAGAGATCACCTATTTAGAAATTAATTTCTTAAGGTTTTCACAATACTAAAATATTTTAGAGTTAGACCGTATACCCCATGAAAATAATCGAGGTATATGTATGTTGGTCTAAACACTTACGATATAAAAAAAAAGGTTTTTTTTTTAATGCTATTCAAGTTTACTCATCATCTCTACCTAGCTTCACAACTTTTTCAACATAATTACTAAAATAGGGGGAAGGGTCATAAGGGTTGTCATAGCAATATTTTGAGACCTAATGGTTTTGAAAACATTAAAAATAAATAGATCTTTAAATGAAGAAAAATGTCAAGTCATTACAGCCTAGTGCTGTTTTATCTTAACTTTTGCTTTGTAGTTTTCTAAAATAAATTGAAGGTAAAATAACAATCCTCAAGAATTGAAGATAAAGAAATGGATAAGGGTGGGTGGGGATAATGTAAATGGCTAAAAGATATAAAAGGAAAAGAACATGCAAAACTAAAATGAGGGAATTAAAATATGGAGATACATCTAGGCAAAGATGGTCCCATTTTACAACCAAACTTATTTTGATTGTTTGGTATTGAAAAAGTTTGGAGATTACAAGTTTGGCTCTGTTATCCATAAAAATAAATCTGTGCAACTAGGTTCTTTGTGTTTTTTTTAATGTATGTTTTTTTCATGAAAATGAGAGCTCACTTCTTTTAACACTTTTGTACCCAAATGGAGACCAAGGAATATCACTACTTGGCTGATTTCTTAATTTCAGTTTATCTAATCATTGTTTAACTATATATAATTATGGATGTGATTGGTCATTGGATTCTGAAATTATTTTTGTTCTTCAAAAAAATATATGTATATATAGAATTGGGCCAATTGGCCATTTTCATTGTCAAGTTGGGCATTGATTTTATCTTTAAATCAAGTGTTATTAATCTAAAAAAAACTTTACTCTTCAAGCATGAGACAGCTTTTTTTTTTTATTAATCATTTAACACTTTGTTTTAAAGTACAGCTAGGGTGGAGTATCTAGATTTGAATTTTTTTAATCTCAAGAAAAATGTCATTACAATTGAGTTATACTCATGTTAACAAGAACAAAAAATTGTTTGAAGGTCCAATATCTAACTTACAATATGTACATTTAATCATTTTATTGTAGACTTTGATTGATAAGTATAGATATAATAATCCACGTATGTTCTTACCGAAGTTTAGAAGTTGAACTTGTAATTAAAAAAATAGATGAAATTTAGTACATAAGTAAAATTCAAATTATTCCAAACTGTTGGAAAATAAGTCAAAAAGTTGAAAAAAGGCAATTCTTGTATGTGAATGAGTTGCTTTTGCTTGGAAATGAAATTGCCTCTTACAGAATTGAACTATACACGTAAACTTTTGGTAAAATATATTCATAAAAACACATAGCAAAACTGCTCTTTTCCTTTAGAATAAAGAAATTGACCAGCCGCTGCCCCATCAAACACAAACTATATTAATAATAATAATAATAATAATAATAATACTAATAATAACAATACCACTCAAATTTAGAGCTTTTTTTGGGAAACTTTTGAGATTTGTCTAATTCAAAAAATAATTATAAATATGGTCATTACAACTATAGTCATAAGTATTTTTATTATTTCTTTTAGATTACAACAATCAGGGATGAAGGACTCGAACTAATGATTAAGATGTCGTTGACCTATTACTTTTATTGACATAGTCATAGATAATAATAACAATATTGTATTCATAATACATAATATGGTATTAATGACTATTATTAATACAATATTGAACCGTATTAATGATCGAGATACAAATATTTTAAAATTTGACTAAATTTATAATTATTTTGTTATAATAGTTAATTTTTTTTTTTAAATTGGAAGAAGAGGACCACAAACTATTATAATTTTTGTATTCTTTTTTCTTAGCATATCTGGTTTTCTTCAATCTAATAACATATGAAGTTAGTTTTTTTTTTCAAATTGAGAAAAGGGGACCAAGAACATACATAGAAAATACTGCTTCTCTCAAATAAAATGAGTAAAAATTAACAAAATAGAGTTGAGTCTTAAAATTTCTATTGATTACCATAAAGATAGAGTTGTAACAAAATCATTTTTTTTTTCTAAAAAAAGCAATCACAACAATAATAATAATAAACTAACGAGAGTAATAGTTCAAAAATATTAATATCCAACTGATTAGGTTATGGATTCGAATGAACCACTCCCAAAGGTCGGCAGAACTCAAGATAATAATAATACTACCTCTCAAATGTAGAGGGTTTCTTTTTTGTTAGTAGCTAGTTTTTTACTATGGAATCAAATATCACGTAGATGAATTTAATTATTGTTGACTGGCATAAAGATAAAATTATGGTAAAAATTAATATTATTTTCTCACTGTTGAATAGACATGTGAAGCATAAGTGTGACATGTGAAGAATTAGTGGGGTAGTATTTAATTTGGGCTCACAGGTAGTTTAACATTTATTGCTGATGGTGGTTTGGTTTCTAACTATTTCCATTCTCATCTTGTGGTTGGGGTGATTTTTTTAATAGTTACAGTGGTTGAAGATTCATCTATGCTCACCGAATGCGTCAGTAACACACTAGTTTCATTGTTTGATTATAAACTAGTTCAACACCAGAAAAAAGATTCAACTATGCTCGAATTGGCGGGTTGCGACAGTCTAGGGACTAAAATGTAAAATTCTAAAAATTTAAAGATAAAAATGAATTTTTTTTTTAAAGTTTAAGTAGCCTAGAAGTTTAGAAACAAAATGAAATTTAAATGTAAGATTTGATTAATTTTCAATTTGTGAGACCCCTCTTATTAAATTTATTTTGATTATGATATAAGATGTTTGGCGAGGCATTTGGAACAGTCTGGCTGTCCAAATTAGGTCCCCACATTATTTTATTGTTCTTTTGTGGAATATATCCTCTTTATTAACTTTCCTACCAAAATTCACCAATCATATCTTAATTATTCTTTCCCTCTCATTGCCACTTCCACATTTCTCCCTTCTTCCACTCACCTCTATGAAAACCTTTATTAAATATCCCATTTTTACCTTTAATGTTTTCAATTTTGATATATATATATATATATATATATAAGCTTTTAAATGGTTCTTTATGATTTTCATTCAGATTAAAACGACCTAGAAGACATGAAGAATTCATATTCTTTATTTTTAAATTTATGCAATAAAAAGGGTTTAATTAAAAGTTTAGTTCTTAAATTTTATATTATTATTTAATAAGTCTCTGAACTTTAAAAATTCATTTTAAACTTTCATATTTATTTATCAAATCCGTGGCGCAATTGATTATTTGATTTATGTTAATCCATTTCTACTCATAAATTTGATCTCTAGAATCAATATTTGTAATCTCCCTCTCTACAACTTGTACTAAAAAAAACTTTCATATTGAAAGTTGAAAGACTTTTTAGACACAATTTTTTTTATTTATACCATGACTGTTTGGGTCAGCTTGTGCACATCTAGACTAATGTCGTTTGACTCTAAAATATTTGGATGTCAAGAAAATTCATAGAAAATTAATTTTTAAGTAGGTAATTACTATGAATTAAATTTATTAACTTAAACACCTCAAGTCTGTCTTTAACTACTAAATCACCACGTAATGGTTACTTATTAGACACAAAATTGAAATTCTAGAAATTTATTTAACATTTTTTAAAATTCAAACACATGCAATACAACATTTAAAGCTTGAAAGCTTATCAATACCTTTATAAAGTTAATTGATAGGAAACAAATTTAGAGATTTTAAACTAAAGTGGTAACTTTTTGAAAAGAAACTAAAATTGTAATTAAACTTAAGAAATCGATTGTAATAATTAATTAAAAAAAATTCATTAAGATGAACCATTTATTAATGAGAGCTAAATTCTATAACTTCAAAATGTTAGTAGAGGTATACCCACTTAGAGATAAGCCTACAAATTATATATATTTGAAATAGGTAAACTTACAAATATTTGAAAATACTATACTTAAATGTATTTATATACTTCTAAACTAGTAAAAAAAGAAAGCAGTACTTCAAAAATATTGTGCATTACTTCCTGTCGAGTTCGAATTCCAAAGGTTTGTTAAATTGAAAAAAAAAAATTTGTGAATTGTAAGAATAACGAACTCTACTTCAAATAATTGTCTCACAAATGTTAGAAAAATGTGAATTTTATATTAAAAAATCTTCAACGCACTGGTCAGAAATTAAAAATATATAAAATAAATGCGGGAAAGGATTCGTGACTGCGGCGGTTCATTTATAACGGTAACATCTTCGGATCAGTCAAAATGAACAACTAAAAAGGAAAGCACGTGATGGCAACACGGTAAATACCTCTAAATCCGTGGATAATCATGACAACAACACAACAAAAAACAGAAAAAAAAAAAAGAAAAAAAGAAAGAAAAAGAAAGCAAAGCAACAAAGAAAGAAGAAGCAAACAACGAAACAGAGTATAATGGCGTTCATATTTAGCAGCACGACAGAGCTCACCAGCCCACTCCACTTTCCTTGTTCTTCTCTGAATTCGTTCACTTGGGTTCATTTCCAACGCTATTTTCTCAATCCCCACTTGCTTTATCGGTTCAATTTTGACATTGTTCATGTCAGAAATGACCACTTTGTTGCTGTAGTTAATGCTCTCTGTATGTGGGCTCTGGTTTTTAGAGTACCCTTTCAACTACCTCCACTAATTATCTCTTAATTCTCCTTCTTCTTCTTCTTCTGTTTTAGTGCTCTCTGTTCTCAACTCTATCAATTTGTCTCTGTTTTCCCCATTTTCCCTGTTTCTTTTGTTTGTTTGCTTTCTTCTCTGTTTCTTAGGATTTCACCATTTTGTTTAATCGTCACTTTTGAGTGTTAGTGCCCTTTGTCTCTTTGAATTTCATTGCAGCTTTTTGTTATCTGTGGGAGTCGTACTCTGTTTAGAAGATTCTTTTATTTGCTCTGCTTTTTTTTTTTTTTTTTTTTTTTTGCTTTCTCTGTTTGAGGGTTTAACCTCATTACTTTTGTATTTTCTTATCTAGTGGAGAATAAATTCCACTTTGCTTTTGTGGGTTTTGGTCAAAAGTTTTTCAGGTTCATATCATGTGGCTGGGAGTGAGAATTCTTGCTTTAGTTCCTTGTTTTGGATTGGCTTGTTGATTAATCAGCTAATTCCAGAGGTTTCTTGAATGGGTTCTCTGCAATGTTTCCTTATTGTCAGTCTTTCATGGGTTTTATTCCTTCCCTTTGCCCATCAGCTTCAAACTTATCAGACCCAAGTCTTGTTGCAGATTAGGAAGCATTTGGAGTACCCTTCTTCATTGGAAGTTATGAACGCTTTCAATGGCGATCTCTGTAATGTTTCCTCATCTCGAGATATGACCATTGCGTGCCAGAACGATGTAGTGACTGAGCTCAGAATTATGGGGAGTAAGCTTGTCAAATTTAGAGGGTTTAATGGGTTTTCAATTCCGAATCAAACTCTATCTGAGAGATTTTCCATGGAATCCTTTGTTACTACGTTGTCAAGGTTAAGTAGCTTGCGGGTTCTTAGCTTAATATCTTTGGGTATTTGGGGGGCACTTCCTGATAAGATTCATCGCCTCTCCTCTCTTGAGTTCTTGGATTTGAGCTCCAATTTCATATATGGTCGAATCCCACTTAAGATTTCTACCATGGTTCAACTCTATTCTGTGGTTCTTGATGGTAATTACTTCAATGATACAGTCCCTGATTGGCTTGATTCTCTAACAAACCTTACCTTTTTGAGTTTGAAAAGCAATCGATTAAAGGGTCAATTTCCATCTTCATTATGCAAAATTAGAACCTTAGCTGATGTTTCCTTGTCTCACAATGAAATTTCTGGGGAATTGCCTGACTTGAGTGCTTTGACCAATTTGCATGTATTGGATTTAAGAGAAAATAAGTTAAACTCTGTGCTTCCAATCATGCCAAAAGGATTAGTAACAGTTTTACTTAGTAAGAATACTTTATCTGGTGAAATTCCTAAGCATTTTGGTCAGATGGCTCAGCTTCAACATCTTGACTTGTCATCCAATCAATTGACAGGGTCCCTACCTCCTTTCTTGTTCAATTTGCCTAACATTACATACCTAAATTTAGCTTCAAATAAGATGAGTGGAACTCTTCAAAATTCTCTAAGTTGTAGTGCTGAACTTGGGTATGTTGATATTTCAAACAACAAGTTCACTGGTGCTCTTCCCACTTGTTTGGACAGTTCTTCAGATAATAGAATGGTTAAATTTGGTGGGAATTGTTTAACTTCTGATTTGCAACACCAGCATGAAGCATCATTTTGTGTAGAGGCAGGAAAGTCTAAAGGAAAAGAAAAACTGTTGATTGTTGCCTTAGTCAGTGGAGCTATTATTGTTATTATGCTTTTAGCCTTGGGATTTATCTTGTTGTACGGAAGGCTCCGTAAAAGAACGGTGCAAGCATTGCCGATACAGCCGAAAGATGTACAAGAAAACTCACCTGCTGCAATTCCATCTGAGCTACTAGCAAGTGCCAGTAAGTTGCGTCTGTTTGTCTGATTGGTTTTCTTGTCTTAAAATTTTGATACTACGTGTGAAGTATTCCAGTATTTTTATGGCGGATTTTACCGGCTATATGAAAGCTTAGAGGAATTGTTCTTTGCAGGGTTTATTTCTCAAGCTATGAAGCTAGGTGCTCAGACGGTTCCGGTATGTCGATCATTTTCTTTTCAAGAGCTAAAAGAAGCTACAAAAAACTTTGATAAATCAATGCTCTTGGGAGAAGGTTCTTTAGGAAAGGTATTCCCAAAACTTGAATGCATGATAAGATGTTCTGATGAGATCATTACTTTCAAAGTGATGCTTTGTTTCTATTAAAAATTTTCAATTTTTTGGTAGGCTTCGTTTTGATTCTAGGGAGTCATGTCAACCAAAAGCTTTTCTTACCTGTCTTTCATCTATGAGCTCATTTTTATATCAAGTTTTCACTCAAACTGGTCTTTGATCAATCTCTGGTATACATGCTTGATTTTCTGTTATGTTTTTGCTAGGGATGTTAAAAATTCCTACAAGATGCTTCGATTTACATTTAAATATCTAAGCTACTTCTGAGGATGTTGTGTTTAATTCTGGAAATTTGAGTTTTTTATCATACATTTAGAGCTCATTCATTTTTCTGTTTCTTCAGCTCTATAGAGGAAAATTGGAGAATGGGACTCTTGTTGCTATAAGATGTTTAGCTTTATCAAAGAAATATTCAGTACAAAACCTTAAAGTTCGACTGGATGTTCTTTCGAAGCTTCACCACTCCCATTTAGTTGGCCTTTTTGGTCACTGTATTGAGGGAGATGGACATGACAACTCAAACGTCAACCAAGTTCTTCTCGTATACGAATACGTGTCAACTGGGAACTACCGTACCCTTTTGTCAGGTTAGTCCACTATCAAAGCGGTTAAAATTGAAATTTCGTAACTGTAATTTCTTTGGTTGTTGCAAGAAAATCTTTGTTGTGCAACAGTTAGACACTGTCACTGGGTCCTTATTCCTGAACCAAATGCAGCCTTTAGCATGTTTTATGTTCTTTTAAGCTTTCAATTTATTGATGAAATGTTCACATTACTTCATTTTTCTGATATATAAATGCAGAAACTTATCCAGAAACGGTTCTGAAGTGGTCAGATAGGTTGGCAATTTTAATTGGAGTTGCCAAGGCTATTCACTTTCTACATACAGGGGTTATTCCTGGTTCGTTCAGTAATCGATTGAAAACAAACAATATATTGCTCGATGAACACCGAGTTCCAAAGCTTAGCGACTATGGCACATCGATGATCACCGAAGAAATTGAAAAGCACGAGGTAAGTTAGCTTGTAGTCCTTGGAGTTTGGTTCAACATTTCTAGTGAGTGATATTGAGAGAAATCTACTGGCTCCTTTTGTTAAGTGAACTTATACCATTTCATTTGATTTTGTAGACAAAGGGAGAAGGCACAAAATCAAGGTAAGAAAAAAACTTGAGCTTAACGCAAATATTATACGCTGTCTTGTTCATATTAGTCATGAGAAGAATCTTAAGAGAACAAAAAACGAAAAATCTCAAAACCTGGACCAAACAATTTGGGGGTGTTTGGTAAGGAGAATGGAAATGATTGTGGGGGAATGAGAATATGGAAAAGAATACTGGAGAAGATGATTATCTGTGTTTCGAGTGAAATGAATGATTATGGGAGAATCGCTTCTATATATTTGGGGTTCAAGGAATAATTATGAGGAGAACCATTAAGGTGTAAAGAATGATCGTGAGAGCCGAGAGGAATAATGTATTGAGTATATGGAGGATGAAAAGTGGTTATGAGAGAATGAGATTATGGAGGGAATGGATATTTGATTGTTGGAGAATGATTGTTAGTGGTCCAAACATGAGTAAGAGAATTATTCCTCATAATCATTTTCATTCTCCTTGCCTCAAATACCCCTTGATGATCTTTGTGCTATTCCCTTCATTTCAGTGGATGCTCTTGGATACTTTCAAGTAGTTTGCGTATAACTTTCATGGTCTTTGGTTGCAGCAACAGGAAAAACTTGGTGGAGGATGATGTTTACAATTTTGGATACATATTGCTTGAATCACTTGTTGGGCCTATTATAACTGGAAAAGAAGAAACATTTCTTCTAAATGACATGGTATGTCAAAGCTTTTTCTTAAAAATGTTTTTCTTCTTTTCAATTCAATGACTGAGAAGTTCGATATAACTTGTCTCTTTCCATTCAAGTTCATTAACTAAAAGAGCAGAAAAACTTGGTTTTCTTATTTGCTGTTCTTTGTGGTTTCTGAATCCTTATGTATGAAACAACAACAGGCATCCTTCGGCAGCATAGACGGCCGGAGGCGAATTGTGGATCCAGTCGTGTTGACCACCTGCTCCCAGGAGTCATTATCAAGAGTTATTTCAATCACAAAGAAATGCATATCTACCGATGTATCGTCTCGGCCATCGTTCGAGGATGTGCTGTGGAACTTGCAGTATGCTGCTCAAGTCCAGGCCTCTGCCGATGCTGAGCAAAAGTCTGATTCCATATCTTAGTTGTAAATACTACAAAGGGTCTCCCTACTGACAGTTTGCAATGAGGCTAAAAAGAGTTTCATGAAGATGAGTTGCCTGCACACTTGCACAAGAAAAAACAACAGCTAGGCAATAGTTTTGAGATAAGATTGTAAATGTCTAGAGCTAAAGCTACAGTAATTAGAGTTTGTTTGGACAGTTGAGCCTTTCTTGAAGTTTAGTTTGCATTGACTATTGAGATAAGTGCAGTTTAGTTAAAATAGAAATTTCAGTGAAATATTTTTCGTAATCCTTATTTCAGCTATTGAAAAAGTTCACTAAGTGCTTAGCTGCTTAAATAAATGTTGTCGGGTTCAAAGCTAAGCTGCTGTACCTTTATTACAAGGTTTCGAGGAATTTCATAATATAATTAATCCGGCTTGGGATACAATGAGCCCCCAGTAGTTTATCGAATAAATTGATAAGTCGAGCAGTGCCAGTCCACCAAGCGAAACCGGTAGTTTCTTGTCACGATCAACTAAAGGTAAAATTCCATTAAAGAGCGTTGCCATCTTACCTCTTTAGCAAATATAAAATTTTCATGAAACTGATATTGAGTTGTCTAACGTGACTACTAATCTTTTTAGATCCATTATTATATCATTAGTTAGCTTTAGTTTAAATGCTCATTTTCCAGCAAGAACTGGCTTGGTGAATGCAAGAATTTAGTTGGTAACTTCGATCGTAATGTGACTACTAATCTTGAAAGAAATTAAATTGTTTATAGTTGATTAGTTGTAACTTGAACTGTTTTACAGACTGCCATGAGAATTGCCATCTATTCATGATCAATTTCTTCCCATTATTAGAATGGTAATATTTTAGAAGTTTCAAACTTTTTCTTTAGTTCCACATTTAGGAAAATTCAAACTCATGACTTTTTAGTCATAGGAACTCATTTAAACTAGTTGAGTTATTATGGCTCTAATTAATGTTTCGAACTTGTTCTACATACTCTTCAACCAAGACGATCGCATCTATCTCAATTCAAAATTGATAGTAACATGAATCTATATGATTACAGGATGAGCAAATTACCAATAGAACTCTTGTATATCAAGCTGTATAGATCAATCTCTTAATTTTATGGTGTGAACAAACTCAATTTTGTGAGTCAACCGTTATGGTATGAACAACAAGGGAAGGAGGATTCCATGTAACTATTTAGTCATGAATACCTTACTTTTGTTGCATTTTTTTTTCTTTTTTGTTGATATTTGCCAACAAAGACAAAGTTCAATCTACATAAAATATTTGTTTTGATTGATAAATTATGAGTTTGACTTCATTTTTAATAAAATAAAATCATGTTAACTCAACGTGACTATTAGATAAATGTTAGCTAGTTATAAATTAAGCCACGTTCCTAATGAAACCAATGTGATGATAATAAATATAAATTTCAAAGCTAATTTAGAGACTAAAAATATATAACTTAACTTAAGGTATAGTTTTAATCGGTGTATTTAACCAAAATCAAATAGCACTCAATGTGAAAAATCATTATTTTTTGTTTAACAAATATGAGTATACCATATATAATATAATATAAGGATTCAAACTTGGTTCTTTCAGAGAAAAAAATATGATATCATATTTTAATTATTTTTATATTTGTAAGTCCATGCATTATTTTCGTGGGACAATTCATTATAAGAAGGTTAGAGAAAGACATAGTAATGAGAAATTTGATTTGGGAATAAATGATAGAGACTATATTATATCACACATAAATGAGATTTAATGTAATAATATATAGAAAAACACTAAAAACTCACCCTATTTTAAACTTTTAAGGTTCATCTTTAAATGTGTGAAGTCTAATAAACCTATTAACTTTAGATTAGAGTGAGTTTTTTAATGTTTGTAGATGCAGTCGGTATGTGAATGTATATATATGTATATGGAAATCTGTTAATAAAAAAATTTAAGAAATTAAGAAACATTCAAATATCAATTCTCAGACTCGAACTCGTGACCGTAAAGTTGAAATTGATTAACATCAGATAAGATAACCAACTGCATCACTAATCCTTAACATTTTTTACAATTTTTTTAAACATTCAAATATCATAAAATTAAATAATATATCATATTGATTGAAATAATAGGTTGCCTAGCCAGCGAACCACGTGAACCTAACGTAGAAAGAGGCGAGAGCATAACAATGAGGTGGCAATTTTTTTTTTTTTTATTTGTATTTTTAAAAATACATAATTAATCCTAAGAACATGGGAGAATGTGTCATAATTTGTCACGTAGTCTGATCTGTTTTTATTTTTTCGTTTCTTTATAATTGAATAAAGTATGAGATATTCAAAAAACCGTGCAATGTCGCGTAATAAAAATTTTAATTTAGTTTCAAATTTGGAATTATCTGCAAGTCTGTTTAAATAATTATTTCCGTTTAAAAAATTGTTGAATATATCTTGAAAATCACAAATTTATTCGCTAGTATTTTAATATTAACTATCATTTCTTAAACCAAAATATTATCAATCATTAGTACATATTAACCTTAATCTTTCAAACTATTCGATTACTCTGGAATGATTTTATACCTTCATTGTTTAATCACGTAGAGTTTCAAATTTGAACATTTCATATTTTAACGAACATTCTTTTTAAATATGAATTTTTTTTGTTAATATTTAATCATAACTAAAAAGTACTCACTTTTTCATAAGAAAAATATTTTTTTAATAGCTTATGAATTTACTCTCCATCTTTATAAGTCGAATTTAATAAGTAAACGAAAACATTTGAATGTCTATACTACATTATCGATTTGAATGTAATTTAATAGTTAATTGATTAATGATATGTGAAGTTCAAATCCTTATCCCATCATATTCTAAAAAAATGTTATTTACTTCAGGTTTAAAATTTTTGAATAATTATTTTTATTCAATTCTTTAATTTTTTCTATCAATGAACTTTAAAAACTATTTTATGAATTCTTAATTTTAATATTTTGTAATAAAAAATAATTTAACTGCATAATAATATACATTATAAGGATGCAATGAGTTGGAATTGCTGAATTTAACAAAATGTACTTGTTTAGATTCATTAACCTTTTTGTTTAAAATTGAAATTTAAAATATAAAATTTAAAATTAAAATGAATATTTTTATTATTTAAATAGGTTTGAGATACCTACCAAAAATTATCTTTAAAAAAAAGACACATACCAAGAATTGTGGGAAGAAACTAACAAAAATTATAAAATGATGTGCTGAAAAAAGAAAAGTAATAAATAAATAAATAAATAAACCTCCTCAAACGGTTCGCTTGGAAATCCTTGTGTATGGTCAAGGCTGTGTATTTGACCGGTCAATTACCGGGAACGGTATTCTGATTTACTATAAGTAATTAGATCACATTGGAAAAGTATTTATAAATATAGGTGTCCAAGTTTTTTTTTTGCAAAGTTAATTTTTTTTATAAAAAATCGTAATTATTAATTTTTCGTTAATACCATTTTACCCTTTTTCATATTTAATATTAAATTTTCGAATTAAATGCCTCATTTTGCATACTTTCCATCATTTTAAAACCTACCGTATATAATTGTCAACTCTTTTAATGCAATGAGATTTAATTCATTTTCTCATTTATCTCTTATCTTTCTTCCTATTCCATTTTCGTTTCACTTTTCTTCCATTATCCATTCCTCCATTTTGTTTCTCCAGCTTCATTCAATCTTTCTTTTCACATTTCGGCCACCACATAAATTGTCGTCAACCACAAAGTTCTGATCGGACGGTATAATCATACGCCTTTAGTTATCTCTTCTCAATAATTTTCACTTTTCACCGTATTTGTATTACGTTTTTGTTCTTTATCCATCACTATTAGTAGGTTGCTGTTCGTTCCAGTATAATCGTGATCCGATATGTTTTAGATGGTTTAGTATGGTATGTTTTATTCCTATTCTATTATTTCTGTACATTTAGCTCATTTAAATTCCAGTATCTAGAATGTCAAAAGTCATGTTTAGAAATACAGTAAAATCATATGTAGAACAGTAGTTTCTTCGTACTTTGATTTCCATATTCTGGTATAATTGATTGTATGCACATCTACAAAACTATACAATTGAGTATATACCGTATGTTCATACAGTGTTTTTAGGTTAGTTATACTGTACATCTTCTTCTTATAGGTTCATCAATCATTTCATTTGTATAATACCATTAATACTTTGTTTGCCATGTAGAGTATGATATGTTTTACTCCTACTTTGTCATTTCTCTACATTTAATTTATTTATATTTTAGTATTTAGAATGTCAAAAATCATATTTAGAATTGCAGTAAAATCATAAGTAGAACAGTAGTTTCTTCGTACTTTGATTTCCATATTCTGATATAATTGATTGTATACACATCTACAAAACTGTACAATTGAGTATATATCGTATGTTCATACAGTGTTTTTAGGTTAGTTATACTGTACATCTTCTCCTTATAGGTTTATCAATCATTTCATCTGTGTAATACCATTAATATTGTTATTTTCCATGTAGAGTATGATATGTTTTACTTCTACTCTGTCATTTCTCTACATTTAATTTATTTATATTTCAGTCTTTAAAGTGTCAAAAATCATGTTTAGAAATGCAATCAAATCATAGTAGTAGAACAGTAGTTTTTTCGTACTTTGATTCTCATATTCTGGTATAATTGATTATATACACATATCTACAAAGTTGTATAATTGAGTATATATCGTATGTTCATACTATGTTTTTAGGTTAGTTATATTGTACATCTTCTCCTTATATGTTCATCAATAATTCCATTTCTATAATACCATTAATATAGTAGTTTGTCATGTACTATTATATTACCATATAAACTATACAAAACTCTATATATTTTATTATACATATTGTATAACTTACACGGTACATTTATGGTTTATTATTCATTTTATTCATGTCTAATACATTTTTCGTACTCATATTACTATCCATTACATTTCTATTTTGTAATACGGTATTGTTTATATACATGTATATTATACGACTTATAATATAAGACAGTATTGTTTGAACATTTTTGTAATACTATATAACATTTCCTTATAGGTTAAACAAGCATCTCAATCCCTATTGGACGTAGTGGTCAGTGGGATGAAAATGAAGATATACCATAATCATGAAGTAGCTGAAGAACGTTGCATAAATATTGCGGAATGCATTCACCCAATGATGATTTTACATTACAGTCTTTTTTTATACCGAACACTTTCAATTTCAATTTTGTAACTCATAAGATCTTTTTTATTTACTACTGAACTCACTTTAAATAGTAATTTTGTGTGAAGTTTCTCCAACACTATGAGTCTCTATCAATTCACAAATATTGCGTATGTTATTTCGAAACGTTTTACTATACGGTATTGTACATTAAAAAATTTATACATTTAAAATTACTTGTTCGTTGTTGCAAACATATTAAATCACACTACAAGTATCCATATCAGCAAATTAAACATTAAAAAAAAACATAAAGTTTTAAAATACAGTATGATACATGATATATTATGAGTGTACCGTATATACCAAGTTATTTAAGTACTGTGTGGTTATCAAACAACAAAATTGAACAAAATTGGCAATTTAACGTTCAACAAAATTGAACATTACTAACCAGAATCAAACGGTCTATTTATTAACAAAATTACCAGAATCAAATAACATGTAAATTACTAACTATATTATACATGTACATTACTAATCATATTGTATGTAACTGACAACTCTACCTCTAAGAATATATTGTCGCCACTTCCGTTAAACAATTAATGCACCATAAATTGGCAATTTATGATTTTCCATAATTAATGCACCCTAAATTGTTGGCTTCTAGTTTAATGTGAGATAGGATTTTCTTTTTTAAAATTTTCTTTCCCAAATGAAAAACCAATAAATTAAGGGTAGTGTTGTAATTCGTTATTTTCGGAATTTATAAGATATTAAAATAAATTCTAATTTTGCTAATATTTTTGAAGATGCATATATTTGCAAATACTTTTCAAATAGAGTCCATTTATGAAAAAAGCTCTAAATTAATTCATAATCTCTTAATTTATCAGGATAGTCTTGACATTATATCACTCATGGTTGTTTCCAATCTATTTTTATTATTGAAAATATAATAATAATTAAGAGTGGGAATGTTGTCACTTTCACGTACATGTATTTTTATGATTTACAAATATTGTATTGAATTCACATTTCATTTTTATTGGGCTCGAATATCGTATTAAATAATATCTATTGGTCTTGTTTAGTTTGGTGGTTGGAATCTAAATTCTGGGAAATTTGAATTTCAGTATCAAAATAGAATTCTCTCAAATCATTTATTATAGTGTTTGGTTTATTAAATTTATATTCTAAAATAAAATATTATGCTTAGTTGGTTGTATTCATTTATCTCTTAAATATTAAAATGTCTTCACAATTTTTTTAAAGTAAAATTTTAAGGATATCCCTTTACGATAGATATTTTTTCAATTCATTATTTTTTGAACTATGTCTCAATTTCATTTGATTGTATTGAATATGATTTAAGTTACATAAGTTTATATATACCAATTGACAATGATATATATACATGAAATGTGACTTTTATAGTTTCATTGTGATATCAAAATTTGCACATGTAAATAATTGAATCTCATGTCCCAAGATGGGCAACAACACCTCCACAGCTTTTGAGTTTAGTTACTTTCTAAAAAATCAGTTTCATTAGTGTGTACCCACTTCCCCGTGTAAACTCTATTCCCATTACACCAATCAAATAAATAATTTAAAACTAAAAAATAATATTCAATTTATTATTATTATTGTTTCAATAAAAACCTTGTCCCTATGACCCTATTCCCATTTCCATGCCTTGGTCTCATTTCTGACTTGTTTTGTCTTTAATTTTGAGCAATGGGTTCATGCGCTTCCCATTGCAGCACATCGGAGTGGTCCGCCGTGAAGGTGCCGACGGCGGCGGAGACTACGACGGACAAGTTTGAGATCGTGCCTTCTCCGATCAAACACTTCACCAAATCTGATATTATTAAAGACATTTCTGTAATATCCCATCACTACAAAACGACTCCTGGTTTGAATTCTTCTTTTCATCTCTGTTTTTTTTTCTCTTCAATTTGGTTTATTTTTTTGGGGATTTGAGGTTGAAGTGAAATGGTTTTTTCATAGGCAGTAAAGAATTAGATGAGTTCTTTGATTCTCGAGAGTGCTTGGATTCTGATTGTGAAGATTTCGTCAGTGCCATTGGAGGTTTGCACAAATATTTATTTAATTTGCAACTTCTTTACCTCGCTTCGTCATCCCCAAATCATATTTATTTCAGAAAAAAAACACTTCTTTTTTAATTCTCTTTATGTTCAATTCATTCAAAGTTTGTATATTTTATTTTTACTTTCATTTCTTCAATGTTTCTTCTTCTTCTTTTTCTTTTTCACTTTAATACAGAATTATATAATCAATTTAATATTTATCGTATTTTTATTTTTTTCTTACATACAAACTTATTTTTATAAGGTTAAAATATCATTTTGGTCTCTCGATTTTTAATTTTGTAATGTTCAATTTTAGTCTCTCAACTTTGAAATTTGTTTAATTTTGGTCCCTGGACTTTGAAATGTCCAATTTTAGTTCCTCAACTTTGATTTTTGTTTAATTTTAGTCTTTCAACTTTGATTTTTATTCTATTTTAGTCCTTTCCATGTTTAAGCCATTAGTTTAACCATTAAAAAAAAAAAAATCTTCTCAACTCCCTTCTCTCACTAAACCCATATCTCTCAGTCTCATTTCTTGTTTTTTTTTCATCCCTTTTCCATCCTGTCATCATCATGAAAACAAGGTAAAATCAAATGTCATATTCCTATCTACTCTTTCATCCTCAAGCTCCTGAAATCCATCTCCACATTCGCCCCAAGCCCCTCCCGTTATCACCCACTTCTACAAATTGAGAGATGAATTGAATTATTTTACTTCAAACTATGAAGTAATTAAATTCTAAAAATCCAACAATTCTATAATTAAATTTTAAAAATATCATTCATATACATAAAAAAAAAAACAAAAGAAATCAAGAGTTTGTGAAGTATCCATCATAACCGATAGACAAAATATGTTTTTTTTTAATCCTGTCCAAAAGCTCCAACTCATTCACCCATTAACACCTTCATTAATCATAACCGATGGAAAAGGGATGAAAAAAAACAAGAAATGAGACAGAGTGATATGGGTTTAGTGAGAGAAGGGAATTGAGAAGAGATTTTTTTTTAATGGTAAAACTAACGGCTTAAACATGGAAATGGCTAAAATGGAATAAAAATCAAAGTTGAGGGACTAAAATTGAACAAAAATCAAAGTTGAGAGACTAAAATTAGACATTTCAAAGTCTAGTGACCAAAATTAAACAAATCTCAAAGTTGAGGGACTAAAATTGGACATTTGAAAGTCTAAAGACTAAAATGGAACAAAGTTAAAAGTCGAAGGACCAAAATGGTATTTTAACCTTTTTATAAACATGTTATGTTCCTTGAGTTTTTTTTTCTCTTTTGCGCTCAATCACTATTATTCTAGTCATATTATTGTCGACTAAATATCGAATTTGTTAGGTTTCATTTGATAATCAATTTTGGTTTTTATTTTTAAAATTTTAAAATAATTCTAAAAACTAAAAAAGGTAAGTTTTAAAAAATATGTTTTTTATTTTCTCTTAAAAAAATGTTAGAAAGGTGATAAAGTGCTCTACAAATAAAGTTCAAACATGTAAATTTGAGATTTAGTACATAATAATATTCCAAAATAATTTTATTTTATTAAATATTAAAAATAATAAAATTTAATTTTAAAAAATCAAAAATAATTATCAAAGGGGATTTTGCATGTATATTAAAAGAAAGTAAAATAATTCCATGTATAGCATAATTCCTAAACTTATTTGTTTGTGTCACGAAAATTATTGAAGTTAATCAATTTACGTCGTTCAATCACTCAAAATCGATTGAAGTCTATCAGTTGAATTGATAGAAGTGTATTGGTTGAACTTGATAGAAGTCTAAAGTCTATCAATTGAACTGATAGAAGTCTAAAATCTATCAATCCAATTGATAGAAGTCTAATAATGTTAGAATATGAATTTTGGGCGAAATGTGCTATGAATGAAATTATTTTTAAAAATGTGCTATAATTGTAATGAAGAGTAAAAAAATATGCTATAAAGGACAAATTTTCATTATCAAATGTATTTTTAGTTTATATATTTTTTTTTAAAAAAATAAAAAATAGTTTTTTTTTGAGAAACAATCAAAAATAGTTATTAAGCATGTGTGATTTTTATTTTTAAAATTAGAAACTAAAATTAAAAAATTAAAAATTAAAAACAAAAAACATATGGTTATCGATAGGAATTTAGTTATTTTTTATATAATTATTTATTTTGATCATTTACCTATTAATTTTTTGTGGAAATTTTTAATTTACAAAATGATGTAGGATTTGTTTCATAACGTATATAAATTAACCCTTACCTATGTAAAAAAATGATCAATATATTATTAGTTTATATTTGATATATATGTTAATAATAATAATAGTTTGTCCTGAAAAAAAAAGTTTATTCTTAAAAAAAAAAGTTTTAATTCAATAATAATAATAACAATAGTTTAAGTGTGTGTTATTTGACTGAGAACATGAATTTAATTTTTTTTTTTTGAAGTAAGAACATGAATTTAAATTAGAACATGAATTTTGAAGTAAGAACATTACACATGAATGTGTAGGGTGAGTATATTTAATATCTATGTGGCACAAGTTTTTACCACACATTAAAATGTAAAATTAATAAAATATTGAAAAACAAAATAAACATGTGGTAAAAACTTGTGCCACATAAATAATAAGTATACTCACCCTACACATTTATGTGTAGGTAATTATTGCTCAATTAAATTATTGCATTTTAAATGATTTTTGTCTTACTGTTTTTTAATTTAGTAATACTTAGAAATGAATATTTCTTTGAATATCAAAATGAATATTTCCTCCCATACAAAAAAATGAATATTTCTTGTGAAGCTATAATTAAAAAAGAAACATTTTTTAAAAAGTTTACTCAAATTAAATATTAAAATGTATTCTATGGAGAAGGTTGATGTTAATTTAATTCAATAGAGTCACGTATCTAATTATAAAAAAATTAGTATTTAACTATCATGTTATTAGAGTATTTAAAAAAAAAAAAACTATTCTATATATATATATATGATTTTGTGGTTTTCACCCTGATTTGAATTTAAAAAAATAAAAATAAAAATTCTTAAACAAAATTTATTTTATTTTTTCTATAATACAGATTTCACCCCTTCTGGCGGCAACACCCCACTTCACAACTGTCCGGCGGAAACTCCCCGAGGTAGCAAAGTCGGTGCCGGATACGAACCACCCAGTTTGAACCGGACGCCATCACCGGCGATGAGGAGGAAGAAACTCGCCGATCTTTTCCGAGAGAGTCCCGTTGTTCATCCGAGTTTTGGTTTCCTAAATTACGAGGCCGACAATGGAAAAGCCGATCTACCTTTCGCCGGCGGCGATAAAGTAGCCGACCAAAAATCGGTAGGATTTGGGTCGAAGCTATGCTGCCTTATGGTTTCGCGTCACGGTTGGAGCAAGAGGAAAGAGCAATTGATGCTTGTTAATGGCTAATCTTCACCCTCAAATCTCAATTCCAAAATTTTAGGTAAAAAATCAGGGTTTAGGGTTGCAAGTGGGACTTTGAATTTTGAGGTTTAATCTGTATAACTTTAAATAATTAGATCCTCTGTAATGGATAATCTTTTTATTTTTTCCCCGGTGGGGTGGGATGAGTTTTTTAAGAACCAAAATAAAATGTAAATACTTACTATAATAAAAACCCAATTTGTTTCTCAAAGGGTGGGTCAATTTGGGTTAATTCTGTTTCATTGAAAGCAGTATTTCTAGTATCTTTATTTCAATTTTAATAATTTTGTAAAAATATTTATAAAGTATTTTAATTTTTATTATTTTAATTAAGTTATCAATTTTATTTGATTGATATTATCCATTTATTTGCTGGAACGTTACAAGGAGTGAAAAGTGTTTCTCAATTTTTACTATTCATGAAAATCCCCTTACCAAAATAGTAATAATATGATTCATCATCACATAATGACAATCATGTTAGAGGAGTGCTTTCAAATCTTCCCCTTTATGTCATTTGAATTCCAATATTCTCCCAATCAATTGGCCTATGGACTTTTTTGAAATAAGATAAGATCGTATCACTTGATATTCTCTCTAAACAAATTGTTTTCCGTTCATAAAGTTTACTTTAACCCACTCCCTTTATATCATCTTTATTTTCCTCAAAATTTGTCATTTCATGATCATATAGAATTTCAATGGGTGAGGTAACATGGAAATTAGTTGAAATGACCGCATCTATAGCTTCTTTCTAACTTGTATTCTTTCCATAGGAATGGTACGAACTATATTCTTTTTCATTAATTTATAATCGGAAGTGAGATCTAGAAATCGCTATGATTTACTTATAGGGACTATGGGCATGTTTGGGTAGGGTGAGTTGGTAAGGGAAGAGAAGGGAAAAGAAGTGAGAGTAAGTTTATGTTTGTGAGAAGAAATAAAAAGATAATGGATAATAAATGAGTGTTTGGTGGGATGAGATGAGAAGGAAAGAGAAAAGATAATAAATTTATATTTGGTGGAAAGAGAAGGGAAGAGATGAATTTATATATATATAACAAAAATAGATATTTAGTATTTTAAAAAAAATATATAATAGTCATAGTTGAAAAATATTGGCTAAATAATATGATATATCAAAAAAATAAATGGTAAATATTATATTTTTAAAAAATGACACATAATAATATAATAAATAAATATAATAAAGTTAAATGGATGAATTGGTTTGTTAAAAAAAAATCATTAAATATCAAATTTTTTTTTGTAAATGGATATGATATATTTACTAAAACAATATGGTTAAGATTGCATTTGAAAAGAAATCGATACACAATAATATATTATTAATGAAAATGGACAAAATTATTTTTGGACGATTTTTCTTTTAAATAAACATAGTAATAAAATTATAATACAAAACAATTAAAAAACTTAAAAAAATACTCAATTGAAAACTAAAATATTTTAAAACAAAAACAATTTGGAAACTAAAATTATATAAATATAAAATTCAAATAAAAAATAGACTAAAATAAATATAAGAAAAATCATTAAACAAGAAAAACATATATAAGAAAGAAAAGAAAAATATTAAATGAAATCTTTTCACAAAAAAACAAAATTGCTAGAGGTCAATAAGTAAAAAACTATTTTTTTGTTTGGAAAAAACTGAGATAATCATATTAATTCAAAAGGAAATTAAAAAAAAAACAGTGGCACGCGCGGGGATAACCCAGCGCGTGGGGTCTTTCCATCCCCGCAGTTTTATTTTTTCCCCATGGGCCAAATGCAATTTAAAAAGTCTTCCCATTCCATCCTCCCTCCCCAAACTTACCCTATGAGTCCTAATGATTTGATTGTTTTGTAGGAATCAAGTTCAGCACTAAGGTTATGGTTCAATCCTAAAAATCTATCAATTTATTTGAGAATAGTAGTACTCTCCTTTATTGGGATCCTTCGTTTTTAATTTGTACTAAAAAAAATCAGGATGATTTTTTTATTTTTTATTTTATGTTAAAGTAATAACATATTTCATTCCATTCCATCGGTGAGTTAGAACAAAAAAGTTAAGAAAGACCACCATATGCAATGGATTTATCATTGTTAGGGGGAGAAGCATCCAGAAGAAAAAGAAAAGAAAAGAAAAATGAAGCAATTACAAGAAAATGCAGCAGCTCCTAGAGATGAAGATGTTGTGGAGGACTTGGTGCTCAGTTCTGATGAGGATGATGGACCTTTAAGTGAATTTTTTTCTCGAATGCGTCTCGGGTTGAAATATGTGACAATATACTATCAAGAATCTGTGTCAATGTTACATTTTAGCTATATACTTGTGATCATATTGAACTTCGAGACTCAATAAGATGTCTTTAACTGTTGAACTGTGTTCTTGATGTAGTATAAAAACTTATCTTTGTTTAGGCAGGAAGATCAATAAAATTTAAACAATCAAGTAATATATTTGTAATTATTGAAATGATTCCAATTTCAATTTTTACTTAGTAGACAAAACATTGAAAGCCCTGAAATGTGAATGCAACTTGGTTGCTTAATCAGAAAGACAACTAATAGTTGTTTGGTAATACAAGATTGGTATGTTTTGCATCAATGAAAACCTTCATGTTGAATGAATGAAATTAATAGAGACAAAGAGCTATTTGGACAATGAAAGAAAGCTCAATGACAATGTTAATGGAACCCAACAATTATATTGATGTGTGCTGTCCCACTTGTCTTTTTTTTTTTTTTTGAGTGTTTTGAGCTTCTAACAACTGATGAATATTGGTGACCTTATACAGAACATAGCTTTGTTTCAACTCCAAGCTTTTCTCTTTTTGACTCTTAAACCAACCACATTTTGCTTTGCGGCAAATCCACACATTTCAACATAAATTAAATTGTATTCTTTTTTCCTTTTCCCAAACTAGGAAGAATGGAGAAGATCCAAATCTTTTATATTTTTTGAACAATACTCATTTCGATGAAAGAAAAGTCAGTTTAAATATTACTCTGTTACCTTTCTTGTTACATGTTGTTCACATTATGTTTTATTTTTATGTGTTCGAGCTAGTTTGCACGCATCTTGATAAATGTAGTGAATTAGATTGGTTAGATTGAGAATATATGTTTCCAGTTACTTTAATCAGTGGGTTAAGCTACAACCCATCATCTTAACTTTTGTTTCTTTTAGTTCAACTACAATTAGAGGAAGAAGATTTGAACTCATGATTACTTAATCATGGAAAAAACACTGATGTCGTTGAATTATTGTTCTTATTGATATCATTCCAATTATAATAATCCTTCAATCATATTATAATAACTCATATCATAATAAAACTTTCTCTTATAATAATCTCACGTTATAATAATACGTTGTTATACCGAAATAGTTGATGGCCTGATAATTTTATTGTTTGGTGAAAATCCAGTTCAACACCATGGGTTATGGATTTAATCTTTGAAATCGATATTTTACTCTTAATTATTTGAGAGCAGCTGTATCATCTTTGTAAGGTTTGTAGTCTCCCTCCTCTAACTTGTACTAAAAAATAATAATAATAAAAATAATATGTTGTTAAAATAACCCATTTGAAAAAGGAAAGAGAGGTTTTAATAGGTTGTTGTAGATTTGTATAAATAGAGGGAGAGCCAAGAATTGAAGACTAAGCAAATAGAGATGGAGGGGTTGTGGAGAGGTGTGTTTGTAATGTTTGTTGGAGCTTCAATGGTGGGAAAGGCTTTGGCAGATCAAAGACATGTGGTTGGGGGAAGCCAAGGCTGGGAAGCATCCACTGATTTCAACTCTTGGGCTTCTGCTCAGAACTTCAAAGTTGGTGATCAACTTGGTATATTTTTCTCCTCAATTTAAATTACTAAACTATCTTTCATTTGAAATCTCTATAACATCATACATTTTTTCATTCTAATTTCTTCCAAATCTAACTTCATATCAATGAAGACCGTAAAAGTGAGGTTTTAACTCAACCAATTGATAATGAAAGGAGTAGCAAACTTATAGATTATAGTAGGTCTCTTCACCTTTCCAATATAAAGTCCTCAGACCTTAGCATACTTGCTCAAGATCTTATAAACTCTTTGAATTTACTAATCTTGAATCGAATCCAATTTCATTTTGATCGAATTGTATCGACATTTAGGTTGAATGAACTTTGATAATATATTAGATTAGTATGAGATTCTAACTCAAAACTAATTGATAATGAGAGGAGTTATCCACCAACCTTATAAATGCTAAGAGATCCCTGCACTTTTTCAATATGAGATCATAATGGTTAACAACTACGAGATCTATGATTCAAGCCTTTCAATTCCATATTCCAAACAAAGCACAACATTCGATAATATAAAAAAATTAGGTGGATATGATGATTGAAATTTCACATAAGAATTGAGATGATAAATGCATATCTGACCTTTCTTGTTCTATTGGCATCCCTATTCATTTATAATTTGTTATAAATGATATAACGGTAGGAATTTCATGCGTCTATATTTAAATAATAAGCTCAAAAGTTTAGACTTCAGATGGAAGATTCAACCCTATGACAATTTGTACTAAGCTACTGCTTTTATTGGCAACAATTTATACTTAAATTCTCTTTGAACTCAGCATTTTAGTTAATTCAATAGTTTTTTCATTAACCAATAAGAGGAGAGCTCTAATAGTATCATGTTTAACCTATAATCAAGGTTATAGGTTCGAGTATTTAAATAAAAAGGTTATAGGTTCGAGTCCCTCAATCTCCAAAACATTGTTGAACTAAAAAAATAGTTTTTTTTTCGTTACATTTTGGAAGATTGATAAAGGGTGATATTTTGAATAGTTTTCAAGTATGATTCGGGGTTTCATAGTGTGGTTGAACTTCCGGATGAGAGTGCATATAAGAACTGCGATATTGGGAATACAATCGAGTCGAAGAGCAGCGGTAATGACGCGATCAAGTTGACAAAGCCGGGAACACGATACTTCGCTTGTGGCACGATGGGCCATTGCAGCCAAGGCATGAAGGTCAAGATCAAAGTAGCCACTGGCACTGCTTCCTCTACTCCATCACCAGCTTCTACATCCCATGCTTCTTCTTCAACTTCACATTATTCTGTTTTGGGTTGCTTTATTCTGCTGGTTTTCTATACATTGAATTTCATGTGAAATTGTTATTAACTAATGGTTTTGTGAAGTCCTAAATGAGTTTTCTTAAAGCTATATTCTCTTTGTGTATGGTTCTTATATATGGCTTTAGAAGGAGATTTTGGTTTTGAGTTGTGGGGTTCTTTTTTTACCCTTGTCCTGTTTTTATCTGTTTTTTGTACCATTAAAATATAATTTGACATTTTTCTTTATATAATATGAACTCTTCTTTCATCTCCTAACTTGCTTTATTTTCTCAGAGAACAAGTTGTAATCCTAATTTCCCTCCATTTCTATAGGTATCATGCAACATAATGCGTCCTATTGTCTTCTTTCATCAAAATCAAAATAAAAATCACAATATTAAGTCCTTTTGCATTTGATTTTTCAAAATTAAGTAAATAAATATCAACACCTATACACTCTATTATTTTTCTGAAAGAAGATAAAAGCTGTTATCGAGCAATGATGAAAAAAATAAGCAAAATTTTAAAAAACTAATATTAAAATCAAGATGGTTATAAAAAGAAGAGCCTTAAATGAGTTGGGTTAGAAATTTGACCATTATTCCACTTCGTCTAAATAAGAGAAAATACATGAATTTATAAGTGAGGGACAACATCTCGATTGGTATAAGACAAAGGTATAGGACTTATTCTAGTAGATTTTTTTATTCATATTGCATTTCTTATGGAAAATCAAAATCCTTGCACAATGGAGTTTGTTAAGAAGAGTTTATGATGCACAACATTTTGTTTCTGCAGATGAGGCACAGTTTCAAGTTTTGGGTATCTTTCTCTCTTTTACATATTCGAACGACCAACTCGAACTTGAACCCGATGCCATGAGGTGTTCAGTATTCCTCTTAAGTTCCATACCTCTTCCACTTTTTCTGGTTGCACATTTGCTGCTGTATCAACCTGTACATTTTAGGAACTCAAATAAGATCAAAAGCTTTGCACCCACTTGTCTTGCCACTCTTTCCTTCAAGTAGGATCAAAATTCCATGTATTAAGAGACTTACAGCTTTGGCAACGATTTCGGTATTTTGTAGGACATCGACCGTGACCTCAAAAAACACCCATGCCCATTTTTCACTGCTCGGACTATCAGCGACATATGGGGCATCGGCCTTTTGATATCTGGTGGCCTCAATAAAATTTTTGCCCCCATCAATGGATACGTCCACTCTCTCTATTCCCCGCCCACCTCCCGACACTGCATAACCGCTAACTGTTACCTGACATACAGTTGAAGATCACAATCATATTTGCTTGTTTGAGTAGGTACCCCAGCAGCTAAGAAAAGAAGATGAGCCTAAGATGGAAGTTCTTTTTAGAAAATGGTGAAAAAAAAAAAAGAAAGCTAGATTATAAATATGCAGGTAGAAAAATGTCTCCAGATTTTGCTGATTCACAAATCCCAAACATAAAAATGAACCTGATGAACAAAAGGTAGAAGATTGGAAGCTATAAGATCTGCATAGATAATCATTTATATTTTAAATCTTTAATTAAATATTGAACTCGCATAAATGAACTAACCTTTCCAGGCTTTATATGATCTACATCCTCCAAAGAACATATAACACACTGCAATTCAACAAGTTCAACAACATTTGTCAGGTGAATTGCAATATTTTTATTTCAAAAGTGAAACTAGAAGGTATTCTAAACAATGAATTATGTTAAACCACCCATCAACAAAAACTTAAGCCGGTGGGTTGGAGTAAATTTAATTATATCAACCCGAATCAATTTCATCACACCTACCCCAAAAATAAAATCTGACAAAGCATGTTTACAGTTAATTCCAAAAACACACCGTTTTCTAATTTTCCATTTCATATGAAAATATAGTACATTGTTTCATGTTTTGTTTCATATGAATATTGGGGACCTATATGCAAAAGTGAGCATAGTTCAATAATAGTTAACATGTACTCTCGAGTCTCAACTAAGAGGTCAGAAGTTTGAATCCTCCCACCCCAAACTTGGTTGAACTCAAAAGGTATTTGGACCCATTTAAACTATGAACAGCTACGATATCAACACAATAGTTGTGGGAAAAGGTACAATCTAAAAAAACGTGGTAGCTTTCACTAAAAACCTGAACAGGAAAATCCATTTGAGGCCTCCTTGTTGACCAATCAATATTATCCCAATTTACGGAAGGAGGAAACATTTTGTAGTCTTTCTGCATAAAGAAACCCTGCAAGGCAATAGAATGAACTCAATTCTAAATGATGGCACTTTTCATGAAAGAGAAAAAGAAAAAGTTCCTACCTGGCATTCCTCTGCAATTATGCTAATAGAATCAAGCCATTTAACAGAGCGAGCACCAATAATACCAGGGACAACCACACGCAATGGATACCCATGATCCCTGTTAAGAGTCTTTTGTGAAAAAGTAAAGAATATTAAGTTTTAGCAACACAATAAGCAATGCATCGAGAAGTTACGAAGTTAAATTCCTACTGGCCCTTCAACCCATGTTATAATAAAAATGAGGTGATTACTCAACATCAGAAAGAATACAGGTAGAAAAGAACCCTACAAGCATTAACAAAAAATACAATTACAAGCGACCACTTCATATGTTCATTAAAAAAAAAGAAGGAAGAACCCAACCTAAAGGCCTTAGGGATGAGGGATAAGCCTCATTCGGAGGGTAAAATTGAAAATGCCGACAATCTAGATAAACGACCATGCACTATAATCCTCACGAGTTGACCTAATAGTTAAGAGAGCCTTGAAGAACCATAAGGTTATGGGTTCAACCCATAGTAGTCAATCTACATATCAATTAATCTCCTATGAGTTTCTTTGACATCCAAATGTTGCAGAGTCAAGCCGATTATCCCATGAGAATAGTCGAGGTGAAGCTAGCTGAATACTCACCATATTAAAAAAATAGCATTTACTTTGTTACTAAGAAGAGAAGACTTTAGGACATGCCAAGGCGTGACCTAGAATTTTAGTTCACCTATGACCCAATTTGGGCCACATTCTATTTTATTTTAAATCCAAAAAATAGAAAAATAAAATAAAGAAAAATAGAATGTGGTCCATATTGGGTAACATAGGTGAACATAAAATTTTATAGGGAGGAGAAGAGAAGTTCAAATATGGTAAGTACTTCAAATTGTAAGAAACTAAGAACATACTATTAACTCCTTTAAAGCAAACAAAACTTACTTCTCCGTTCATTTCGTAAGCAAGCAAAACATCAGCTTCGGGATTTGAAGCTTGGCTTAGTGGAATTGATGCCTTGTATGGACCTCCATTTTCTTCCTGTAATTAATAACCAAAGCAACCGAAATCACTCCTTTCTATCTACACAAAATCATTCCTAATCTTAATCAATTACATGTCTTTTTGTTTCTCATATTCTTTGGGAGCCTCTAAATGAACCAACGTTGTACCTTGCACCTATCAATGCTCACAAACTCAACATGCTTTCCACCTTTTTGGGTAATATGACTGAACTTAGATATTCCAACAAGTTCAAGAACATCAGCCAATTTTGCACCACCCCAGACAGCTGTAAGGTTTGAAAAAAACTGTTTCAAAAAGATGAATTTTATAAGCTAGCACATCTAAAACACTAGCTGATTCATGTTGCCTACCATTTCCTAGAGCAGAAACATCCCAGCCAACTCCCTTCACTGTTCTGGTTTTGCTCATCGCCGTCCTTCGATTCCCTGCACACTACGTCCATGCAAGCCAAATGGAGTCAGATTAAATAATCAAGAATTGCATAACCGAAAGTCGAAACTACTGTTAAAGCTCGTAGAATTGGAGTTTGATATCCTAACACCAGGCAAAGAAGAAATACTAGCAACTTATGCTAGTCCTACCTAATGAGAATACCTGTAAAGTGGCAGTGACATTGTACTTTGGAAGCATCCTGTCATATTATAGCATGTTAATTAAAAATAAAAATCGCTATGCTGTATCTTCATAAAAAAGAAAAAGAAAAAGAAAAAGGAAACACTCCTTAAGATCCAAAATACCATGACTTACCTGATATCTTTCATAAACAACTCTTTTGGACTTTCTATTAAGCCATTGAAAGAAACCGAATACCTGCAATGTAAGAGAAAAGTTTTGCAGTAATTGAAAGGAAAATGGAAGAAAAAAGAGAGATGAGAACACCTACAAAAGAAAAAGGAGGAAGAAGAGAACCTTTGAATATCATCCACTAATGGAATAGGACCATGATTTCTCTTGTAAAAGAAATCTACAGGGGTCACATACGACGTAATCAGGGTCGAACGCGGTGGTTCTGCATTGAAGGGTTCCTGTTCCAGAGAGATCAGGGGGAAAATATCAGCTCAAGAATTCATTACACATGGAGAGAAAACATAATCAACAACAAAGAACTTCTTCCCGCTCAATTTGACTCGCACCAAATATTCTCATTGCAACACCTATGATGCTATATAAGAATCGTAAAACAACAATCAGCAAGAAAGAACTGTAGAAAAAGAACACACGGGTTCCCTATTGTCGCAATCATTTTATTTAGAAGATCGTGAAGAATACAAAATGCTATATAAAGCTTAAAAAGAATAAAAGTTTTAAGATTGTTTATAAAGGACACCTCTCACAACAGTTTCATCTAAGTAGGGAGACCCCGTACTAAGCATACAATAAAGCACTCTAAAGAACTACTCTTTGGTACCATAATTTTAATAATTACAGCACTCTAAGACAATGTTGAAACATCCTAATTAAAAAAATAATCTTAATCCGCAAGAATTATACAACCAAACACGAGCTTTGAGCTTCAACAAGTACAATTGAGCACTGATATACACTGAAAACAGTAAGAAGGCACGATTTACATAGAAAAAAGGCGACACAAAATCGGAGAATGTGTCAACGAAAAGCAGTAATTTCTTCAACAGATTTAAGCAAAACGAAATGAATGATACAGAAACAATGAAAATAACAAAACCCCATGATAAATCACAAACCGATACGATGAATATGAAACGATTTCGATTTGGATTCCGAGAAAAGAGAAAAGAGAGAGATTGAGGAAGGTTGCCTTGGCGTTGATTCGAAGACATGGGTGACGAGGTGGCTCCTGGGAGTAATCGGAGGGAGCGGTTAATCCAGGCATTTTCTCGATCAACTACGAGCAGATTTCTTGAGTTTCGGTGGCTGTGATTGTGAAAATGGCAAAAAGCATTGAGGAAACTGACGGTGCTATTTGTTTGGAGTTGGCAGATTCTAAATTGTCGCCTACCAAAATCTGTGGTTTCTGGATGATTACAATGCCCATTGTTTCACCTTTTTTCTGTTAAAATAGTATTTTCGTCCAATATATATATATATATATATATATTTTTTTAGTACATAATAATGGGGGAGGAAGACAAATACTCACTCGAGCTCGAAGGTGTGAAATTGGTATTAAACTAGTTTACAATCAAATGACACATTTGGTTGTGTTGGTTCTATTTAATTAAATGTTGAATTTTCATTTTTACAATTTAAAGTTAGTCTAAGTTTAATTCATAAAAAAACAGAATTAGTAATTTTGATACAAAAAAGATTAGTTTTATGTATTTTTGTGAGTGCATAGACTATAATGAAGGGTCGATTAAGAAAATCCAAATTGATTTTCAATGTAGAAATCAAATCAAAGACCGATCTAAAAATTGATTTGTAAATATATTAGCACATTTGCACCATTTTTAAGTCAATAAGAGCTGAACTAAGTGATACAAAGTTGATTAAAACATGGTTAGTGACAATTTCTTTAATAACCGTGGTTGTTTAAGTCAACATGCATGCACCTTGATAATTGTCAGACAATGTACTCGTTTGACCATATAATATTTGAATATAAAAAAAAATTGTAGGAATTTAGTTCTTAGGTAGGTAATCGTTCTTAATTCAATTCATCACAAACTGAAAATACTATTCGTAATTTCAAAAGTTATTCCAAGTACAATATTTTGAACCATGCAAGTATGATGTAACTACTTAGAGCCGGATGAAAAGAAACTTTCATAATTGCATTAAATATTTTCAGTGTACAGTCCATGCCTAACTATTGATAAAACTTTTAACTCAATTCAAACAAAATTTCTTCTCTGACCAAACCAAAGTAATATATACAAACAACATTAGACTCTTAGTGTCCTAAGATGTAGAGTTTGGAACAGAAGAATTAAGCAACAATTTAAATTTAAGAATCTTGTGTACTGCAGCAATGGGTTTCAACTCCTTCCTTGAAGCTGGTTTTGGTTCAACTGTTTCGGCAGCAGGACGATTAGTTGTAGATGACCTAGCTTCTTCTTCAACCATGGAGACTTCCTCTGCAGTAGAGAACACTGGTTTTGCAATCTCTAATGAAATGTTTACACACAGTATATGCAAAGCAGTAAAAGAACATATTCGACGATTTTTAAAGTTCGAAGACCAAACTAGCTTCCTTTTCCACTTGCATAGGGAGTTTAGGAATTAAATGGTAACATTTTCCTTAGATCTATGGGACAAAGTTGGATCAAATGATGTTTTGAAATAATAACTGAGTTACTATAAAGTATATGTGTAACTTATATTTACAAGTATTGTAATAAAATGAGGTTGCTCACCTTCCCCAAAGGTAAGACATGTGCCTATTGTTTCTTCATATTCTCCGATCTAAAAAAGAGAGAACAAATCCTAGTAAGATCACAAAATGTGGAACACCTAACGAATTAAGTTAGTTATTTCTATGTAACATCTTATAAAGAACAAGTGTATTTCGATACGACACAACTTCATTTAAAAAATAGATACAGTAAACAACAGATTCAAGCTTCATTTAAAAAACATAAACATATAATTCACACATAGCAGACACAACTTCACCGAAATAAAATCATAAATAACCCAAGCATAGCAAGTGAATCCCCATATTCATCTCAAATAGCCAGAGAGGCATGCAGAAGATAACTTCAGAACAAATCAAATGCAAAGTGGAAAAATGTGCAGAAAACTCAGTATTAAGGACTTAATTACCATCTTAATTTTATCACATATAGTCAACAGTGGATTCATGGTGTCCAAACCCTGCAAAACAAATTAATCAAAACTTTAAAATCGACCATACAGATTAACAAAATGCTTGCCCAAATACATACATAACGTTTTAATTCTTCAAGCTCTCTACATGTAATAATCAAACCTTCAACAAGATATCCCAAGGAAATACAAGTTATGTCTTGGTTTAGAACTGAAGTTTAGTAGAGTATTAACCGTTGGAAATTTTATGCTACAAGTTGGCTTTGGATCTTTCAAAGAAAAAAGTTCGTTTGGTTGGTGATTAATGTCAGTTCGTTGAGGTGCAGTGCAACAGTAGTCATGTACATAAACTTGACACTGCTCTTGATATAGCATGGGGGCAAAATTATAACCTTACTTTGAGTAGTTTTTTTGGGAAAGAAACAAATCTTACTTTGAGTAGTTGTCACTTGTCAGGATTAGTTTTTACCAGAGGTTATTTAGTTTTTTTACTTTTTTTGGAAAACCGGGAAATCGGAGCTTCGCTCTTCTATACTCGGGGCACTACTGGCCCGTCCCTAGACTGTGACACCGAGATACTCCGAAAGATATTCTAATTTAAGCGTTTTCCAGCGGCCTCGAACCAGTGATCTCTCAAGAAAGCATGCCTTGAAGTCCTTAGTCTCAACCGTTGGATTGCCACTTGGGGTCTATTTAGTTTTTTTACTTGATGGTGACTATTGTAATTTTCTCTTCTTTCTATCAAGGTGGGGCTTGCCCATCTGTATAAATTAATTTTTAAATCAATTAGATGTCTCTTTTATGGCTTAGCTCTATACCAAGTTCAATGAATTTTTACTTAATTCTTATAACTTAAGTATACAGAACAGAATTATGAAAGTTCATAGCTTGAAATTAGAGAGTAGGTGAGAAAGATACGGATAGAACGTATGGAGCATTGGGTGGAATGTCAAGTAGCGATAAATCACCAAGATCAAGCAATACATATTCTTCCTCGCCATCAATTGTAGTTTTCTCCATGTTCCAATGCTTCTGAAAAACAAATGGTTCAGTTCAGTGATGCTTGTAATGTTAAAAATGAGGCACATAAAAGAGTTCCCAAACTCGACACCATTAAATGCTCAAACCCACCTAAACACTCTATCCTATTCCTTCCTAACTATTTAGACCAACGACCCTTAACGGATCGAGGCGGAACCACAACCAGGTAATATTAATTGATATCACCCAAAAAGGCCTAATACAAATGATTGAATTCCCAATAAAATCTTTAGAAAATAACTAATCACTAATTTCACTGTTTGTTGATTCCAATTCAGTTTTCAATACGATCAAATTAAAAATGGAAGGAGTTGGTTAACTGGAACTGTGTGAATTTTTGTATGTTTTTAAGGTTCCCATTACCAACCCCGTCCTCGAGCTATTCAAGGTTACCATTAAAAACTAAGAAAAACCCAAATTCTATTAAGTAAATTTGTGAGAAGAAAAAAAAAGTATCAATGTTGCAAGAAAATTAAGAAGATTCAACAAAGATAGACAGTAAGAAAGTTTGTACATCGTACCTTAAAGGGTTTAGAAATTCGAATGAATTTGGTCCTCTGTCTGGTTGACGGCTTTGACTTTTGTTCGACTAAATTTGTGGTCGGGGCCTTGAAGAAGGTTTATTCGAACCTCTTCCACTCCTCCCCGAAATCCAATTCCCAATCAGCCCTTTACAAGGAGTTTTTATTTTAGTATTAAAAGAAAAGAAATTATATTTAAATAATTAACTATTCAAAGATATTCATTATATTAAAATCACTCATTTTTGTGACCAATTTTCTTACAAAATTTCACATCCAAAAGGGTCATTGCCAGTAACTTACATTCAAATGGGTTATTACTACAATCTCAACTTTTAATTACTAAAAATAATCTCTCATTCTAATCACTCGTACTATTAATCATTCAAATACTACCTCTATGAAATTTTAAATGAGTAGTTAATTTAAGAAGTTATTTTGAGAGTTGAACAAAAAATTATTTAGATATATATATTTTTTTAGAGACAATAATTTGTTTGAACTTAAATTTGAAATGAGTAGTTATTTTAAATAATTAAAAATAAATTGTTATATATAGATAATAAAAAATGAGTTATTATTATTATTATAATAAAGATAAAAAAATGAGTAATTAGAAATGAAAGTTATTTTAATTGATTATAATAAGTTATTAGGATTGAAAAGTTATTTTGGTTAGAAAAATGAGGGGTTGGTCTAAGTAATTATAATAGGTTTTTTTTTTAGAAGTAGCTATAGTTTTAAAAGATAAAATAAAAATTGTCCACAAAGGGTGGTACAGTGATTGAAGACTTGAACCTTGAGGGTATGCTCCCCTCAAGGTCCCAAGTTCGAAAATCAGCCATGACATTATTCTTTCGATGTCTCCCGGTGCCTGGCCTCGTGTTGGTTTACGTCATCGGCGCAGTTAACTTTAGAGCATTCTATATAGCTTCTAATTTTGTTCTCTTTTGGTAGGAATCGTGGTGGTTATTTTCTGGAATCCGTACTTGAGAAATTGAGCACTTAAGGTACGTACTCTTTTTGTGCAAATCCTTGTACTCTCTCAACTACTCTCTACGAATTGTAAAGTAGTACCAAACATGGACATTGGTGTCTAAGCTGATACTCTAGACGTATTAGTAATTTTCAAGTCTCGAGGATGAACTATGTGAGCTTCGGAGTAGACTTGATACAACTTCTTTCATATATGATAATGAGCTTTACAATTATGAAGAAACAGCTTCCTTGGAGTAAAACCAAACATGGATATTGGTGTCTAAGCTCATAGCATATTCCAAGGGTTCAAAGACCAAGATTCAAAGGAAGGTCGGCCGAATAGTTGATGCTATATTCATACACCATTCCTTATCCTACTCCTAAACCGGTAATTTTATCTTTTTTAAACTTAAGCTTAGGGGCTAAATTGCAACACTTATAAAATGTTCAAATTAAAAGTTTAGGGGTGTGGTTGTACAAATTTTCCTTATTACTTAATTTTCTTTCCCTTTCATTTCGATTCCAGTTTTTCTGATGGGGTTTATGTTCTTCTTGATGTTCGCTATTAACTTTTGTGTAAATCTCAACGAGTCGCAAGCTTAGATTCTTTTTCTTTCCAGTTCATGGCTATAATTTCAAAACCTTGGCTTATATATTGATTATGTTTTATGAAGAAACCGAGAAAGATGATGGCTATGAGATCTGTCTCAGGAGATTCTCCTCCAAAAGTGGCAACCAACGCCTCGGGTGTCACTGGTTTGTCAATAATTAAACTCATTATCTTTGAATAACCAAGTCTCTAGGCTCATATGTGTTAGATATGACACAACTATTACAATGGAGTATACTACATGAAAAATTTTGTGGGTTGAAAAAGAAAAGATTTATACTTTGTGCCAGTTACCCTCTTAGTTTGTTCAAGACTTACAATACCATAAAAATCAAATATTTAAATATTTTCCTCTACCCCTAATTTCTAAAATTGAAACTCATGAAAGAATACATATTAAATGAAAAATTCTATCCCTTCTACTCAATATGTTTTTTTTATACTCGAAGATTCAAACCTGTGAACTTTTAGTTATAGACACTCTTATGTCGGTTAAACTATTAGTATCTCGAACCTATGAACTTTTAATTATAGACATACTTACGTCGGTTGAACTATTAGTACAATTGTTGGCTTCTATTCAATACCCCACTAAGGTCGAGGTATACGATGATCTTTGGTCATTGAGAAATACCAGGAACATATTATGGCTTTCTTTTCATTATACTATCTTATTCACCATTTACTGAACATCCTTAAGTTATTTGCTATCATATACATCCTGTGGGGCATCCCATTTCCCAATTAACATAATTTGTTGTATGCCATTTCAACAAGAAGCTCATGAAAAATACAAATGCTACCTAATGTATATCAAAATTTACAGACTATTGATGTTAGTACAGGGCTGGGAAACCAACTTCGCTCATTTACTGGATGCCATTTCGAAAAAAGTTTCATCTAAACTTGCCATTTCAACAGAAGTTTCATCTAAACTTGCCATTTTGATAGAAAAATCAACAAAAAAGAACAAGGAAAGTTGTCCATTGAAGTATCTCCAAAATGGGCTACAAAATGCTATAGAAAAATCTCAGAGCAACAAATAGAACAAGTGAATATTGCCAGTTTGAGGATAACTAAGAAACATGTTCCTGTGAAGAATCCAGCAAAGTATATGTGCAAAACTAAAGAAGAGAGAAGCTAGTAAGGCAGACCTTCTTTCTGCAAGAAACCATCAGAGCTTTTAAACAAGCAGTGATTCAAGTGCTGGCTTTTCAAATCAGCAAACTGGATTGGTTTCTGTATCATCAGTGGAAGCTAATAGTAATTGGGGTTGAGCAATCATGCCTTCTTTTCTTGCTTTCTTGCGCTCTCTTTGCAGCCTGAAATACTCCCTCTTCCTTGCTCTGTAGCTGTTTGGATTCTCAGGCTGCACTTCTCTTGGATAGACACTCACCTGAAATGAAATAAATATATCTCAGTTTGTCTCTTGCAATGTCACTTTCTTTTTCCATTTTTTATAACCGGGAATCGGAACTTCGTCCCACATAACAGAGTACCGAGGGATTTTACAATTAAGTTCATGGGTAGGTTTCGAACCTTGGACCTCAACTAGGAGGTACCCAAGCCTCTACCAACAAGGGGACTGCAATGCAACTAAATAACTACATATTTAAAGGATGAGATTAGAATCGAAACCTTCTTCTTGTCAGGTCCAGACTTTTCGAATTTAACAAGCCCATCAATCAACGAGAAAATGGTATGGTCCTTGCCAAGCCCCACATTCTTCCCAGCATGGAACTGAAACAATTGGTACATGAACAGAAACCATAAACCCCAATTACAAAAATTCAATGTATGTTCGTATTTAAGACCTAACCTAATTCAGAGTACCAACTTCAAGTCAATGTAATTTTGAAAATTGAAGTGGATTTCGAAACTACCTTGGTTCCGCGCTGACGAACGATAATGGAACCGGGCTTGGCGAGTTGATCGCCGAAGATTTTAACGCCGAGCCTCTGGCCCTTGGAATCCCGGCCATTCTTGGTGCTTCCAGCCCCTTTCTTGTGAGCATTTTGAATGGTTAGAGGAAATCTGTTGGGAAATGAGACAGAGAGCTTGGGAGGGGCTTGAATGGTGCCGAAATCGCCATTGAAGAAAGTGGAAGAAGAGCTACGGGCCAGAGAGAGGCCTTTGAAAGCACCAACAAGGTTAAAACTCATGGCTGTAACAGCCATTTTTGGCTGCAAATCTGAAAAAAGTTTGAAGTGAAGAAGATGAATCGATGGATGGAAGAGATGAAGATTCGGAGAAAAAGAGAGCAAATGCGACCATAACCTGGTGCCCCTTAGAACACTGCCACAATCATGTATTTCATAACTATTTTATGCTTTATGTTTTATGTTTTTAAAAATTTAAAATACGTTTGATATTGGTTTTTGGTTTTTTTATAAAATCAAAATGTATTATTATTATTATTTTAAACCAAAATTTATTATTGCTAGTATTCAATAAAATTAAATTATTTTAGAATATTATTAATTTAATAAATCTCAAATTGGCGAGCTTGAACTTTATTTATACGCAACCACAAGATTACACTTTCTTTTTTTACATAACTTGAGAGAAAAAAATATGATGAGCATCATGTTTTCAAAATATCATCTCTTAATTTTCCAATAATTTTTTATTTTTATTTTTAATATTTTAAAAATAGATTTCTTTGATAATAGATTTTGGTTTTTGATTTTAAAATTTTAAAAACATTTTTAAAATATTAAAATAATTCTAAAAATTAAAAAAGTAACTTTCAAAAACAAATTTTTGTTTTTATTTAAAAAAAAACATGAAACAATCAAGAATAAATAGTAAAAAACTTAAAAAAAATATAAATAAAAAGTGATATTTGAAAACAAAAAAAAACAGTTATTAAACATGTTTTTTTTTTAACTTTCAAAAACAAAAAATTAGAATGAGTTATCAAACATCTACTATTTTTATTTTTATTTTTTAAAAACCAAAATCCAAAAATGAAAAACTAAAAACAAAAAATGAAAAATGAAGGTCTCGTTTGATAACCATTTGAATTTTTTTATTGGTTTATGAAATTTAAGCCTATTTCTACTCAAATTTATTATCATGTGCTCCATCTTTTCTACAATTTATCCATCTTTCTTTAAAAGAATAGGTGATTATTAACCAAATTTCAAAAACAAAACAAACTTTTGGAAGTTATTTTTTTTGTTTTCAAATTTTGGTTTTATTTCGTAAAATACATATAAGATGTAAATATCTAAATAAGAAAAAAATTATAATAAGGTAATTATTGTAGACTTAAATTTAAAAAAAAAAATGATTATAAAAAACAAGAATAACTACACTTGTCTCTCGATAATTTTGTCAACATTCAAATGTAAACTTTCATTCATTTAAAATTACTTTTATTAATATAGACGGTAGTGGACTTTTGTTCACACTAATATACTAAATACATTTTTAGAGTCCAATTTCTTTTATTTTTCTTCTTTTAGAATCACAAAAGAGTCTTCCGACCTGATAATTATTACTCCGAATTGCAGTTGAGCATATTATAGATCAACTTCACATTGAAGTAGTATAATTAATGTCAATTTATAGTATAATTAATGTCAATTTATAGAAAATTAATTTTTAGGTAGGTAATTATTATATATTAAACTCGTCCATCACCTTAATTATTCTAAGACTCTCTTTAACCATAGCCTGTTAGGATCTCACAAATGTCCCACATCTGAAGGTGGGAGAATCCAACATCAATATAAAATATATGAGTTACTTCTTTCGTTGCCAATAAATTTTGAGGTGAAACCCCATATTCTCTAATACGGTATCATAGCCTAAATTGAAATCCGATTCAAGAATGATGAGGTCAAACGATGCACCATCTTGAAAGGCATGTTAGGAATTCACAAATGTCTCACGTTTAAAAGTGGGAGAGTCCACCATTAAGAGATATGGGTTATACAAAAACTTAGACATAACCATTAATAGACATTTTCCTCCATGCTCATCATGCATGATCATTAAATTAGTGAGATATGGAAGCTTATTGTTGGTTTAATTACTTCTTTATGTTATGTGTATGATATAAAATAAACTGTTGGCTTTGCTAAATTACAATAATGTCGGTTGCACTTTATGATTTAATTATTGGGAAATGACCATTCTTTTTTTAAAAACCAGATGACCTATATAAATATATAATTAAAAAAAAAAAAAAAAAAAAAAACCTCGATGACCAACTTTAATTGCCCACTAGAATATACACAAATTAGAAGATAAATAAATAAAGACTTGCCAAACGTTTCACATACTATATGCATATTAATATAATATTTTGAAGCATTCGTTAGAAGATATTATATATGGTGCCGTTGGATAACTCACTGATTTCAAATTAAAACAATGCGACTATCATGCATTGCTTGTTTCGAGAGATGTTGAGTTAATCCAATACCAATTAAAATTACTTAAGTGGCATGTCAGAATAGTTAGAAAACTTAAAGTCTCAAGAATTTTAGTCGAAAAAGCTAATAATTTTTGTAAGATAGATGAAATATTTATTAGTTAGTTATCATAAATCATGTTTTTTTTTCTTTTTTCTTTTTTGTTAATGTCATAAATTTTCTAACCTAAACAATTTTAAAAAATAGCATCCACTCCGACCACTAATTTTTTGGAATAAATCTCTAGAGGGTTTTTATTACTATTATTATTGTTGTTATTTATTATTATTATTATTATTATTTAAATGCTCTAGAAGGGTAATTGGTTTTTTTCTTAATAGTAAGGTTTTTGGTTTCTATTTGTTGAATTTTCTGATCCCAAGTTGGCGGTAAGTAAATTGTAATATATGGTTTAATTGTATTATAGCTTACAAAAAACACTATGATAGACTTTCTATAGCTTTTTTCGAGAGTCCTGTCAGCCAATGTTATTAAAAGTCTAGGACTTTTGATAGCTTTTTTCGTTAGCTATACCAAATGTTATGAAAAGCTATATAAAGATAGCATATTTAATTAGCTATAAATCTATTATAGCATATTTTTACAAGGTAGTTCTTTTAATGCTATTAAAAGTTACTACAATGTTGATTGGTTTGTAATTTTTTTTCTTGTGCACTATTTTAGCACGGCTAATGATGCTAGTTACCATTTCCCTTCTATTGAACAAATATTTTATTTAATGACAAGCATAACTAAATAAAACATAAAATATTATAAATATAAAACATGACATTTAAAAGATCAATATAATTGAAATATTGTAACTTATTACATCAATAACATTGGATAAGTAATATTCAACACAATAACAAGATTCAATGTGTTTTCTACTAATGAGAGGAAAATACAAAATCTACATAAACATGAAAGTGTACAAAAACTTCAAAAGTAAGGTACAATGCAATGTGAGCTTCTGCTGCCTGGCCTAACAACTTCAAAGACTAAATGAGTCATGATCTCCTCCTTATAAAGTTGTCATCTCATCCACCTACACGAAAAAATTACAAAAATTATTGATATTCATCTTTGGCCCAACAAATTCTCTACCTAATTAACCTCATTGTATGATACATAAATGAAGTTAGCAAACATGAACCGCTAAAGCACCATTCTAATTTGGATACTCATCCATTAGCCTGCCCCTAATTGAAGAAAACTCAATAAAACACCCTTCTAATTTGGATAGTCTATGTAAAAGCATATGCATCTCTACAAAGTTTCTTTTATGCTATCAACTAAGGCAATAAACTCATGCTCAAATACTCAATAAAGCACCATTCTAATTTGAACTTTGTTTTATTGTATTACCTAGAAAATCATGCAAGCTATATTTATGTATAAAATAATTACCTTAGTAATACAACTATATTGTGTACAAATTCATTAACTAAGTAAATAAATTAGGTACATGTGAACTTTGAGCTTTATAATTGAATTTTGAAAAAAGCTTCTTTGGCTGAAAGTTTTATAGATAACTACCTAAGATGCAATTTCTAACTCTACAAAGTAATAAAACATAGTGTCCAAGTGTTGTTGGACCCACTTCTAAAACCTCTTTCGTGTAACAACCAACTGTTCCATTGTGAATAAAAACACAATCAGTTAACTCATAACTTGGATGATATATCCCCTGAAAAAAGAAAAGAAAACAAAACAAAACTACATTGAACAACCAACAAAAATGATATTAATAACAATATTTTGGTGAAATAAGAGTGTACTTTCAACTATAGAGGTAAATTTTGGTAAACTAGACTACTAAATCAACACAAAAGGCCAAAAGTTTCTCATATAGGCAACCGAGACTACGTTATATTATCAAAACTTGACACAACTTGCACAACATTACAATTCTCAAGCAAAACAAGAAAAATGGCCCAGATTCATCATTAGAATTTTCTAACCCAAAGTCTACCATACCTTCCACATCCCAAAGTCAACATTGATATAGGTATTTTTGTCCTAATCCTTCAATCTCCAATAGGAGAGAAGTGGGCAAGCCGATTGTACATCTTCTTAACGGGATGATTAAGACTGCTAAAATTTCAATTCCAATAAATAATATAATCACAATACCTAAACTAATGAAAAAAAACTAAAAAGCAGAAAGTACCTTCGTAAGAAAATATAGAGAGAAAACTCTTAGGCATAAGCACTACTACAAAACTAGAGTATGATGATTCTAAAAAAATATCATAAACGATTTAGATGATACTTTTTTTCAATCATTGTAACGTCTCTTTAGATGACACTTTTTAAGAAGTATCATTAAAGTGTTTTTAATGATACTTTTCTACAATCACTTATTCTTTTTTTATGACATATAAAATAGATCATCAATATTTTATCCATGATATCCTAAAATTATCAATAAATTTTTTATATTGATACTTCTTTATAATCACTAAATACTTCTTTAATAATTACGCACTATATATTTTTTTTCCTCTTCATACCGATGATTTTGCATACGATAATGAAAGCTAAATGGTCTCCCAATCTAATAAAATATAGAAACTTTTATACATTTTATCAAAATCAACAAGTATTCATCTCAGTACTTTTTACATATGATCGTATATAAAACCACCATAACACTTGATAGAAAATGTACATAATGTTTGCCACTAACCTATACAAAAAGAATCATATATTATTGCTCATCTCTGAAGATCCATCATTTGGTTGAGTTTATGCAAAACCTAACAAAGTAAACAATATTAAGTAAGAGTCACATCTATAAATAAATATTGTCAACATTTAGAACAATTCTATACATATAAATGAATGTCAACAATTCTACTGAAAATTATTTGGTTGTCAAGGAAGGAGGACAAACGTAAGGTGCCTCCAATTTCACAAACAAGTATGCTAATAACTTGAAGAATGCAATAGAATAACTATCAAAATAAGAATTGTGGAAAGTTTCTCCAAGAACCTTCAAGCGGTATTGGACCATGTACGTAAATAAGCATACAACACAAGGTATTGCAGAACAATAAGATACTAATTAGAAGTTCGATGACATATTATACACTGTTCAAAGTTAATAAACTTATAAGATACAAGTTATAAACCTAACATGGAAAAGTTAGCAGCTTCTGACAAAGATCATAAAGGTTCCCAACATTAGTAAATATAATCTGCAACAAATATTTGAAATTTTAAGTGGTTTTATTAATAAAGGTTACAAACCTAACATGGAAAAGTTAGCAGCTTCTGACAAAGAGCATAAAGATTCCCAACATTAGTGAAAATAATCTACAAAAATATAGAACCAAACAAGCAAAAAAGCTAGTTTGAACAAAGTTGAAGTAGGAGATAACAACCTTGGGTCTTAAATAGAGATCAACTATCAAAACTCTCCAAGCTTTGAGACAAGATTGGGCAATGCTAATTTTATGTTAAGTACTTAAATTTAGCAATAAATCACAATAATTCAAAGCATTGATCAAAGGTAACAAGATTACCTCACAAAAAAATACACGAGATTACAACTTCCATGGAAATGCATGCTGATGGTAACAAAAATAAAGAGAAAGAAAGCTAGTTACCACATACTGCTTAATGTGGTTGATTCCCCTAACAGCTCCAAGTCTTTGAATTTTCTACATCAAACAAAAATCAAGACATTGGTGGATGAAGAAAGTCATGAAACAGACATAACCAACCAAGCCAGCACCCTAGGACCCCATAATCCCGAAACACTAAACATACAGTATATAAGTAAGACAAATAAAACATACAGAAAAAGTACCCCGAGACACCATAATCTCGAAGCACAAAGCATACATAACAACCAAGTAATCAACCGGCACACATTCAACACTAAACAGGTCTGCAACAATTCATATCCTACAATCCATCACCAACCCACATCCATAACTGACAATAATACATAAAACAATACACTGAGTTTCATACTGTGTAGGTCCACACAACCGGGTAGAGAATCCTTACTGTTTAAAAAATACAAAACAATCCAAGAAAATTCTCCTTGTTGCATGACCAAACAATCAATCAAACTCGGTAGAACAACCTAACAATTAACCTTAATCAGTAATTACTAAACTCAAACTACTTTTGAACTTGAACAAACGATATTGACTTTGAAAACTCACCCAAATCGGAATCCGGTGGCTTTCCAACACTTGGTGAAGCACAAACCAATAGAAACTTCAACATCCTTGAGATCTCGCATGAACCAATGCCTAACAAAGCAACCCAACAATTTACCACATTTTTAATAATAATAAAAGTCATAACAACCTAAAGCTAGTCAATCCAACCAAAAATCCAGCAAGGTTATGAAACAGCTTACCCATTACACGAGTAGGACGAAACGACACGAGCGAAGAGTTGTTGCTGCTGTGGTTCACGAGCCGCTAAGCTCGAACAAGGCGTTGGACGCACGGTTGAGACACGAGCTGCCAAAACAACATTCGAACAACCCTTTAGGTAACGAACAAAGAAACCGAGCATAATCATGACAACACGTATACAGTCAAACATGAAGTCAACAACCTGGAACATGCATAAACCCAAGGCAATTCAGTCAATCAACAAGTTAAACAAATAAGCAGTTCATCACATATACGAGCAAAGATGTCAATCGGGAAATGATGATACGATCACAAGATATACAACAACAAAGATGTAACAGTTTACGAGCTATACATGATTTCGTGCTACCACGAGTAGTAATAGGTCCACACAGTGAATAACAACACCAAAGCATACATGTGACAAGTCATCCAACATTCAATTATCGTAAATTCTATCATGCCACTATTCACATGCTTTAAACCACAAACCCGAATCATAATGAAGCTCCTTACCTTCTCGACGACTCGACTGAAACACCACGGGAGCCCACAAGCTAATTGACGAGCCAAAAGATGAACCCGAGAACACCTAAACACAAAACAACGTTGAGCGTTCGTTAAGGATAATCTAAACAAGCCACAAAGGGGGTTAACAGCACGAGAACGACGAGAAGCTACTGCCCGGAAACGCCTCGCCGGAGGCAGCTCGTGGTGGCTGGCGGCGGTACACTATCACGGAACGGAGCGGGCCATACCTCGTTGGAAAGGTCTCGAGCTCAGGATCACGGAACAGGTCTCAGATTTGCGATCGAACTTCTCTAGCTCCTGAAATCTACGAAGAAAGAGTAGATCTCAAATGGGGTTTTGAGTACCTTCGCCGGAAAACTCCATTAAAGGCTGAAATAAAGCTTTTTAGAGAGAGATACAGCTTACCCGGGCTCTTGAGAAGATGTGGACCAAAGGTAAACTCTGAATAGTCGCTGGAAAACACCCCGAACGCTCCCTACTGGCCGAAAATGCGACGGGGAGGAGCTGCTGGAACGAGCTGGTCGGAAAACACACGCACGCGAGGAAGGGACAACGACGGCGTTGTCGTCTGCGGTGGACGGAGGTCTACGCGGCAACAACGCTGCTAGCCGGAAATGCGACGGGGAGGAAGAAAATTGTGTGAAGGCTGTGAGGGTTGGACCTCCTCTTGTGCTGCGACATGTGAACGACTGAGATGGAATATGGGTTGGGTTTTGGTTTCTTTGTAGCTGCTGGCGTGTCTGGTGTGGGATAGGGGGAGGGGTTGTGTTGGTTGGAGTAAAATAACAAGGAGGGAGGGAGGGAGAGAAGGGGAAAAAAAGAAAGTTGGGCTTTGGAATTGATGGAAATAAAAATAAAAAAAAACAAACAAACCTTCCCTTTTTAATATATTAGTTTCTTTTTCTCTTTTAGTCAACACCTGGAAGTTTTAAAAATACAATAAATGGTAACTATAAATAGCATGTGATTGTTTTAACCTCAATTAAAATATACTTAAGAGCAACACTTTAATAATTATTACAAATGAAACTTTAATTTAACCCCATTATATAAATGTATATATATATTTATTTATTTATTAACATTTAGGGTGTTACATTTACAATTCAACTAAATCAATTTTACACCAATTCTCCAAAAAGTTCTTAAAATTACAAAATTACTCAACCTTAGTTAATATTTGTAAAAATGGTCCCTATGGCAAAATTACCAAAATACCTCTTGAAGTTCAAACTAAACAAAATTCCAACGACAAAATCCATTTATAATTTATTTCTCTTTTTTAACAAAACAAAAATTAAACCCTTTTAATAATTTAATTTCTTTTCACAATTCCAAAAACCAATTTCCAAAAATGCCCTAAAATTCTTGAAATTAAAAAATTAACCCAAAGTCAATTATCATTTACAAAATGGTCCCTAAGAGTAAAATCACCAAAATACCCCTACGGTCAAAACTAACCAACAATTACTCCGTAAATCTAAAGGAACAAATAAATGAACTTGAAAGGTCTAACAGAAAATACGAGGCGTTACACCTTATTTAGGTGGTTTGTTACAGGCCAAATTGAAAATAAAATCGCGAATTAAAGGTGTGATTTGTAGAAGTTTTCAAGCGACTACCAAATGGAAGAAGAAAATGGTATGCACGCTGGAGTGAAAGGATTTTCGGCAATGAAGTGGATAATGAGAGGATTCTAGGGCTCCAATTTTGATATGTTTTCAAAATGTTCCCTCAATTTTAAAACAATCACCTCAAAGGTTGTATGCTTCTAAAACAAGAATTGGTGATTCATAGCTAATTTCCCTTATAAAAATGTTTTAAATAGTTTTAAATAGTTTTATATATATATATATATATAACTAGGGCGTTAAGTTGTACAAAACTATAGTTTAGAAGTAGTTAAAAAGAAAAATATATAATATTTAAAAATATCAAAATTATACTTATTTTTCTAAATCTTAATATGACTGAAAATTAATTTTATAAATTTATGATTCTAAAAAAATGTCATAAACCGCACATTTTTATCTTTATGACACTTTTTTGTGATGGTAATTTTATTTTAATTATTGATTACTAGATGATTCTAATAAAGTGTCATAAAACGCGTGTTTTTGTTTATGACACTTTAATTGCTTCTCCCTCATAAATTTTATTAGTGAAGATGCAAAAACGAAGGCAAAGAATCAAGAATTAGTAAACAATAACAAAGAAAAAACAAAAGTCCTAATTATCTCGTATTTTTATCTTCAAATTCAAAAAGTCTCTAAAAATATAAAATTGGCATGTGGGGCCTAGAATTGGAAGAACACATGTGTGGCGAGAAGACATTCGAGCCATAGCGGCCATTCAATTTCTACTTCCCCTTCTATATTTTTTCCTTTTTCTGTTGGTATTTGCTGATTCTACCCTAATTCAACACAAAACCACAAGAAATTTTTGAAAGAGAAAAAGAAATAGCATTACAACTTGATAGCATTGAAGCTTCAATGCTTAACGAAGTGATGCTGGAGGCGGCACAATCTTAAGTGGAAGAATCGTCCTTCACTTTGAGGGAGGAAGCAAGTGCGTGTAGATGAAAGGTATTGAAGGGATTGGAGATTAGGGCAAGAAGGGGAATACATGGAGAATAAAAGAAAGAAAAAAAAGAGTACGAATTTTGTGGGAATAAACTTTAGCGCACACGATTTATTTTTTTAAAAACTACATTTTTACCTTTTTTTTTCTTTTCTTTCATAGCATTTTTTTAAAAATGCTATTATGAAAAGCTATAAAAAGAGATATTTTTTGTAGTGATTATTTAGAGAAGTTAGGCTTTAACACAAATTAAAACATTATTATCATTAAATTAGTGAGATATGGAAGCTAATTGTTGGTTTAATTACTTCTTTATGTTATGTGTATGTATATAGTAAGGATGGAAAATAAATTGTTGGCTTTGCTCAATTACAATAATGTTGGTTGCACTTTAAGATTTAATTACTGGAAACCATTATTTTTTTAAAACCAGATGACCTATATCAAAAAAAAAAAAAACAGATGACCAAGTTTAATTGGCCACTAGAATATACAGAAAATCAATATATTGATATATTAAAGAGTGGGCTATCATTCTCAAAAAAGAAAAGAAAAAGAGTGGACTATATAAAAAAAAATAGTCCTTTGGAGAGTGGGCAAAACAAACACAGATCAAAACTAGAAGATAAATAAATAAAGACTTGCCAAACGTTTCACATACTATATGCATATTAATTTAGAAGCATTCGTTTGAAGATACTGTGGAGCAGTTGGATAACTTACTGATTTCAAATTAAAATAGAGCAACTATCATGCATCGGTGGTTTTGAGAGATGTTGAGTTAATCCAATACCAATTAAAATTACTTAAGTGACACGTCAGAATAGTTTTTTTTTTTAACCCATGTCAGAATAGTTAGAAAACTTAAAATTGTCTCAATAATTTTAATTGAAAAAGTGTTTTTTTTTATATAAATATAATTTTTATAAAATAGATGAAATATTTATTGGTTAGTTATCGATAAATTATGTTTTGTTTTCTTAATGTCATAAATTTTCTAACCTAAACAATTTTAAAAATACCATCCACTCTGACCACTAATTTTTGGAAGAAATCTCTCGAGGATCTCTATTCTCTAGAGGGTTTTTTTATTATTTTTTATTATTATTATTTTTTTTTTTTTTTAAATGCTCTAGCTGGGTAATTGGTTTCTTAATAGTAAGGGGTGTTTGGGAGAGGAGAGGAAGGAGAACTTACAACACTTTGTTTTTAGGACATCAACTTCTCTCCAACTTCTCGTCAATCTCTCTTCTAATATCACATCAAATCTTTTTATTTAATCTTTTAGATGTCACATCAAACATTTTTTTAAATTTTCAACCATATAATATAATATAAAATATCTTTTATCTAATCTTATCAAATATCACATCAATCTTTCTCTAATTTTTAACTACACAACATAAAATAAAATATATTTTATTTATTAATCAATCCAAAATCTATAATCATTATATTATAAAAAAAAATCAATATAAAATAAATACTTTTACGACATCCCGTCTCTAAAATATCAATCTCCAAACAACTACTTCATATATCATAATCACTCTACTTCCTCTTGCTCTTCAACTTTCTCTCCTCTCCTCTTTTCAACACCAAAATTCAATCACCCCCTAAAGTTTTCAGTTTCTATTTGTTGCATTTTCTGATCCCAAGTTGGCGGTAAGTAAATTGTAATATGTGGTTTAATTTTTCTATTTCTTACCACTTCCAACATTGACTTTAAATTGAGAAAATGAGGATTAGTTTCATACACAAATAAGTTGAATAATATTATAATGCATGATGTCATTTTCATGCAGCCTTGCAAGGAACCTGTGTTTGGGATGAATAAAGAAACCAGAATACTCATTCATTTTCCAATTACATGTATATGGAGACGATTCTACAATAATAATAAAATATTTATATATATTTAAAGAATTTCCTTATGCGTGAAAAGGCCAAAAAAATAATAATCTGACTTTGGATCCTCGTGACACTGAAATATATGTCAAGGACCATGTCCAACAAAAATAAAAAAGAATATGTCCAAGTCTTGGTACAAGTGATTCTCAAAAAAAAAAAAAAAAAGGTCTTGGGACAAATCTAATTAACAAAATGTTAGTTTATGTTTGATATTGATAAAAGAAATATTTAACAGGTTTGATGGACTAAGTTATTATAACAGATATTATAATAAATGGTGTTTGAAGGATTGATTATGTAACAAAAAGTAATATATGTAAGGTTTAGATAAACGGACATGGAGGTTTAGATAAACGAGCACGCAAGTTTAGGTAACTACCGTTTATGATAAACATGAGGGCAAATATGAGTTGGGTTATTATAACCAACTCGACTGTTCTCATAAATGGGGGCCCAAACACACTCTAAGAGAAGTGTAAACTAAGATGGACAAAAGAAGGATAGCTTGAGTGATATTATATACATGATTTAGTAATTAAAATTTTATATACTTAAAAAGTGCACCCTCAAAATATTGTTGAATTAAAAAAAGAAAGCTATAATGAATGGACTCTTCTTTGAATTACAAATACTGGCAAATTTTTAAATATTTGTATGTATAGTCTTTAATACATTTTCATTACCTTATTAAAAATACTCATAATATCAATATATTGTATTATTGATACTTATTAATAAATTATTATAAGAAAGTATATGATGATATTCATCGATACTAGATTTCAAAAAAAAAATATTCATCGATACTAATGACTATCTTTGTTAAATCTTTTTAAAGTAATCATATTTGTAATTATTTTTTAGATTCAACTAATCTTTCAAATTTTTCTTAAATAAATGTAAAGTAAGTCGTGAGTAAATAGTAATTGACTTGCTTAAAGAATAGTATTGTAATCTATGTATCAAATAATAATCAGTTGGTTAAGAATTTAAATTTTAAATGTTGCTGAACGAAAAAAAATAACAATTGACTTATATTTTTGACATAAAAGTAGTAAGTTCAATCTTTTAGACAAAATATACTTGTTTTTTTCGCAGAAAGAAAAAAAAATATAACTAATGAACGTAATATTAAAAAGGAATTTTTTTTTTCTTTTATCCCTTCGTTTATTAATTGTGAGACTGATTTTTCAATAATTTCATCGATTAAAATTTTGTACTCATTATTTTTGTTGTCGTAATTATTGTCTCTTTGTAAGAGTTGAGCTTAATTTACACTATATATTCTAATAATCAAGAGACCGATCCATTGCAGTTCTATTTTTTAATATTATTGAATTTTAAGAAATGTTTATAATAGTCATTGTTTTTAATGTTATGATGGTGAATATTACTAGATTTCATTATTTTAGCATCTACTTAATTTTAACACATATTTTTATAAATGAAGTAAAATTTAAAATAAAAGCAAACGAACATCGAAGGAGGTCGAGCTTAGCAAACGTTTGAATCCACTTTTAAAAAAATTATGATATAATAAAAAAGCCACATTTTATAAATTAAAAAAAAGTAATTTTAAAATACTTACTTTTTAGAATTTAACTAAAATTTCAAAAGTTTTCTTAAGAATTATGAAAATCAAGAACACAAACTTAATTTTACCAAACAAAAACGGAAAGGTCAAAATAATATCGAGGCTAAATTAGAAAGCGTATGTTAATAAGGCTGCAAAATGAATGAATAAAATTTTCCTGGGGAGGCTATTGATATTAACATTAAACAAACAAAGTCAGAGCAATTAATAAATAAGATTACAATGATAGTAACTTTAGATGACCCCAACAACTCAAACGTCACAATACATTACTTAGTCCGTGTTTAGAAAAATGTTATTAGCATACAACATTGAATTAGCATACAACATTGACCAAGTTCACAAAAGCCATCGTCTTCCATATTCTACCACATTTTTTTTTATATAAATACGCCCATTAATTATCTCACAATTGAAAGTAAAAAAAAAAAAATGGGAGCTTTTTGGAGGGATTTGGTTTTGTGTGTGATATTTCTGGCGGCTACGGTAGAGAGAAGAGAGGCTCAATTAGTGGAGAATTTCTACGCCTCCAGCTGCCCAAACGTGGAGCAAATTGTTACTCAGGCTGTTCAAAACAAGTTTAATCAGACCTTCGTCACCGTCCCTGCAACTTTAAGGCTCTTCTTCCACGATTGCTTTGTTGAGGTATTGCTCGTTTTTTTTTTTAATATTCGTGAATGTTGAGATTATGTTAGAATCATTTTGACTATTCTTATAAGATAAGAATTTGATATAAGTTAGTTGAAATTAAATTTTGGATAGAAAGTTACTATGAATTGTGAATTGATTGTCTCCTACTTCTCCAATACTATTTTCATCACTGATGATTTATTTTGTTTTGTTCAAATGTCTTGAATGGGTTGTTTGGCCATTTTGAATGACCAAATTAACATGAGAATTTTGCTGACTATTTTATAACCCTTTTATTCTTGCAGAGAGGATAACAAAGTTTAAATGATGTGCATATTATTGTTTTTTATCATTCTTTTATTATTTGTTATATTGGTTTTTTTTTACTTATCAAAATGTTTTGAATTAGTTAGGTGAAACTTGTGAGTTAATAGGAGAATTGATTATTTCTTTTGTTATGGATATTGTTGTTTTTTGTTTTGTTCTTCCGTTGATATATTTTTAGTTCAATTTTGATGATAGGTAATAATATTATTGTTTGTTTCATTATTTTTGTTTTGAATGAAACATTTATATAGGGATGTGATGGTTCGGTGTTGATAGCATCACCAAATGGAGATGCTGAGAAAGATGCAAAAGACAACCTTTCATTAGCCGGAGATGGGTTTGACACGGTTATTAAAGCCAAAGAAGCAGTTGAAAGTGTTTGCCCTGGAGTCGTCTCTTGTGCTGATATCTTGGCTCTTGCAGCTAGGGATGTCATTGTCTTGGTTAGTAACACTCTCTATCTCAATTACTTAGATATGAAAAAAGCTTTTACGCAACTTCATAAATTTAAAAAAGAGAAAAACTTACCTACGTATCCATGTGTAGGGTATTCCTACATTTTACTTATGTGGTACCATTTTGTGCCACATGATTTTTCTTTCTTTTTTAATAAACTTATTTTATTTATAATAAAAAGAACTTGTGTGATATTCAATGATGTCACATAGATAAAATATAAAAACACTACACATGGACAAGTAGGCAAATTTTCCTCTTTCAAAAATGTCTCAAAAGATATGAAAGAGGATTTTGATAATGAAAGGGCTTAATGAATGTTGTTGTATGATTTGGTCATTTTCAGGTAGGTGGGCCACAATACAGCGTGGAACTAGGGCGTCGAGACGGTCTAATTTCTCGAGCATCCCGAGTGGCCGGAAACCTGCCCGAACCGTCCTTCAACCTAACCCAGCTGGTGAGCATGTTCGGAAGCCACAGCCTGAGCCTGGCCGACATGATCGCCCTCTCCGGGGCCCACACCGTAGGCTTCTCCCACTGCGACCGCTTCGCCAACCGCCTCTACTCCTTCTCCCCTTCCTCCCCGGTCGACCCGTCCTTGGAACCGGGTTACGCCCGACAACTCATGGACGCGTGCCCACAGAACGTGGACCCCTCCATCGCCATCAACATGGATCCTATCACCCCTCAAGCCTTCGACAACGTTTACTACCAGAACCTCGTCGCCGGCAAGGGCCTCTTCACCGCCGACCAGATTCTGTTCGAGGACTCGGATTCGCAGCCCACGGTGCTCAGCTTTGCCAACAGTGGGGCGGAGTTCAATGCCGCGTTTATCGCGGCAATCACGAAGATGGGTCGGGTTGGGGTTAAGATTGGGAACGATGGTGAAATTCGAACCGATTGCTCTGCTTTTAATTCTTGATTTTCTGTTCATCAAGTCTCAAACAATAAAAAGTTTATGTAACTAGCTGTTATTTCATGTTATGTCGAGTTTAGCTCGGTATTTTGTTGCAACCTCAAATTAATAAACAACATATATCGTAATTAAGTTTAATTCTTTATGTATTTATTCTGTTTGAGCACCTCAAACATTCTAAGACTCTCTTTAAATATTTGAATCATTTAATGATGGTTTGATTTTTGAAGTTAAAAAATTGTTGACAATAAACCAGAATAGATTATCACGTTAATTTATAGACATATTGAGCTTTTAAATGAAAAGAGAGACCACTCTACTATATTAATTAACAAGACAGCGACAATGATCTTCATCTACATCACCTTATCGACAAATACCTTCATTCATATTAATTAAAGGAAACTTTATATTTTCTTTACCGACCATTTCTTATTTAATTATTTGTCGAACAAATAAATTTACAGAAAAATTTAAGTCAAACGCCCAATTGCCTATCCATCTCAGCAGACAAGTCAACAAGTTTTTTTTTTAAAAAAAAACGTTAACCAACCCATTGTTTTTTTATATATTCTAATAAGACATATTGTAATAAAAAAATGATAAAAAACTGGTGCATTTCCAATAAATATTGAACAAATCACGATATTACATCCTATGGCCATTTAAAGAGAGAAGACAACGAAAATTACAAAATAAATTAATAGCCCACACTTTTTTTTTTAATTCACTGATTAATAAAGGTGAAATCCAAAATATAAAATGTTCCACAACAATTATATTACAAGTAAACAATGTTCCACGACAATTATATTACAAATGTATTTGCATGTCTCTCTCTATTTGGAAGTACAGAAAGAAGGAAAATGACACATGAAGATGTCTACTTTTCTTCCATCCAACTGCAATCTGCAACACAAATAAAGGCTTTTTATACCATAAGTGTGAATTCTTACTGTAATAGTGAACAAACCAAACTAATTTCAGCTGGTTCTCGGCTTATGCGAAAGGAATCCACGGTCGTTCTCGGAATAACATTCAAGAAAACATTTCACTGGAGCTCAAAATAACAAACATGGTCGTAACACGACAAACAGAACCGATCTACGAAAGCGACAAAGCACGAGACTTTCCATAGAGGTTGTAGTAAACACCCTTTGTCCGATGCACCAAAATCAAACTTAACATGCCTGCAATAGCACAGAATCCAGCCATGATCATACAAGTTAGAAAGAAACATACGGCACCGACGCACTTGTGCGGTCCCTTGGTGTAAAGTCTGCCGAACCAAATGGTTGAGGAACTCGGTAGCTGCGAGAGATGATTATGAGCTTGCTTCTCTGCTTCACTATCATATATACTGCTTGCAATTAAGCCAGAAAATATAAGAGATCCCATAGGAGTTGAAAGGGTGAGGAAGTTGTATAAAGCCCCAAACTTTTTCAAGCCAAACAATTCAGAGGCAGTTGCAGGTACGATCGCCCAGTGAGCTCCGTATCCGAGCCCAGTTATGAGAGTACCGATGTACATTGCCCCGGGCCATCCCATACCAATGAAGACATGTCCAAATATCATTAAGAATTGTGCAATCGCCATTGCAACCGGTCTTGGATAAGCGTAATCTCTGTTCATGAAAATGACAATAAGATATAATGAAATATTCTAAGAGAAGTGTTAAGTTTTACATTTTTGTACCTCACAACAATCTCAGAGAAGTATCCGCCACCAACACGGCCAAGAAAGTTCCATATACTGATCATGGATACGAAAATATGTGCGTTATCATAACCTAAAGACTGGCTTATTTGTCCGAGGTTATCAATGATGGTCAATCCAGTTCCGGAACCAAGGAGAAGGGAGAAAAATATAAGCCAAAAGTCTGCTTTGATTAAAGCTTGACCCAATGTGAAGTCTTCCCCTCTACGAGGGCCCTTCCTTCTCTTGATTCTTACTGCTCCTTCCGCAGCTGCTTGCAATAGTCTTGCTTGCAACTGAGCAATGCGTTTTTGTCTCTCCAATGCAGGAAGCAAGTCCTCTCCCTCGGATTTTTCGTCTTCGACCTCACTAAATATAACTTCGTTCCTATCTGGTTCAGATCTCCCTACAGGCTCCTGCTTCGGTAACTGTTGTAGGAGAGCCTCGTGCTCGGGATATGTCGTGGTTTCGGAGCTAAGAGTCAATGTGACAGGAATCAAAAAGGGAGTAAGAAGGATGACAAACATAACAGAAGTAAAAATGGCAATCACTGTGGGGCTCAAGGTAACAAGATCCTCAACAAGCATGACTCCCATCAAATATGCAGCCAAAAGGAGACAGACACCATAAACACTAGTAAAGCTCATGTCATCGGACGGCCTAACTTGTCGATGACCGGCAACCGGTCTGATAAAAAACATCATTCCAACGGCCACCATTGCAGGACCTACTGCAATCATGAATATAAGATTGGCTGAATCAGGAGAATGCATGATTGCATAGATTTGAGTCAAAATTGCACCACTTAAACCAGCAAAGCCTTTCAGAATCCCGACCACCGGACCCCTGCTTTTCGGAAAGTTTTGTACGCAAGAAACCAAAGATACTGTATTGAAGTATGTCTCCCCATTTGTTCCCACAAATACAAGAACGCACATCTGCACAATGATATCAATACTTGACTAAACAAAAATGGTAAGAAAAATGAAAGAACTCAACAGCTTATTCTTTAAACTGTTCAATTGGTTAGATTGATTCAATAGCCACGTTTTCTTCAAATTAATGCACAGGCTAAGATTGATTCTGGACGTTTCAAAAGAACTTTTCAATAGCTTCAATCAACCTATAGATTCAGCAAATTTGTTTGTGAAGTACTTAACACAGCAATCAGTTTTCCATCCATGAATATTCAATAAAACTTCTTTTATAATCTTAGAGAAACAAACTAAACATAGTTTAACTGACATTCTAAATGTACTAACAACCACAAAGTTTGTGGTTCGAGTCTTTTTACTCCTTATGAAATAAAAAACAGAAGTAATTTTGGTGTGTTTGGATAGAGTGGGGTGGAGAGGAAGGTTGTGGTCATGAAAGGTTTGGAGAAGATAACACATAGGAGTTATAAGTAGTTAAGGCTGAGAGTTTATGAGGTTTTTAGGAGGCTTTTTGGAGTTGCTACTTTCAAACGAGAATTTGAGTCAACCCCTCAATCCAAACACCCTTTAAGAAATTTCTAAGGAAAAGCACCAAACTGGGATCTCTAATCTAACAGCCATCAACTAGATTCATAAAGTAAAAAATGACCCCCACACACCCAGATGCGCTTTTGAAAGCAAACAGATTCCATCAGAAACCATCCAAATTAAATCCTAGTTTGATAATGGATATTAAGGTTGTGTTAACTACATCCTGTACATAGGAGGGAGACAAATGTTTTATCAAAGAAACTCCGGTCGTTGATCGGGCAGCGAGACTCCAACTAAGTAATCCTAGGCCTATATGAAATATCCAAAGCCACAAAGAAATAAAAAAAGAGATTGAAAACTTACAGCCCAGAGAGGCAAAACAGGCGCTCGAGCAGAGACAATGAGCCAAATCCAACCATACCCAACAAAGTTACTGAAAGCACCGACCAACAAAGTTCCCCAAAAGGGCAATATCTCCGACAAGGTTCCGGCCAAAACGCCGACGCTGTCGCCAAGGTCCTTGGCAACACCGAGCCGCGCAATCTGCCTCTGATTGTAACTCAAATTGGTCTTGATCACCGGCGATATGCTACCAAACAGATATCCAATTCCAGCGCAAGATTGAAGCCATATTGCAGCCACAAAAACCAACCACCTGTTGTTCAAAAATGCCACGAGCTTCTCGTTCAACCCACCCATTCATGCCCACAAACAAACCACCCAAACTCTGTTTCGAATTAGAGAAACCAAAACGGGGTTTTAAAAGACGAGGCGAATAGACAGAGAGATGGGGAATGATAACGTGGGGTCGATTCGATTGATGCAAATGGGGTGGCAAAAGAATATTGGTTTCTTTACATTTATTGGAAATATAGATAACTCCATGAATAGGATGGATCTACCACTGTTCTGTTCTGTTCTGTTCTGTTCTGTTCTGCTGCTCCGTTGGCAATGGCTATGGGGATTCAAATGTAAAGATGAAATCAAAATTGATAATCTATCACAACCGTCACTGTCAAATGGCAATGCTGATTCAATTTGAAGTCTTTCGAATTGAGTCTGATTAATGTTCTTTTTTTTTTTGTCTTTCTAATGAAAAGATAACTTTTTTACTTCTTTCCTATTGAATAATGCTGATTCCATTTGTACTAAATTCAATGTCTTTTCCCGAACAACTAGTATTATCTTCTAAAAATTTGAAAAGTTCACAATTGACAAAAAAAAAAAAAAAAAAAGTTGGAAGGAAGCAAAAATAATGGCTACTATCAGTGTCTGTGGCTGTAATGAAGACGATATGAATTTCAATCATTAATTTTGATTTTGGATTAAGAGTAAATTTTAAATTTAATTAAGAAAGTTAGAATTACTTTATAAGTTATATTTTTTAGGAACTTATAATTCAGTTTCTATCATTTTAAAAAATAAAAATTTAGTTTTTATGTTTCTATAGAATTTTAAAGAATTAGTATTATTGATAATTATCGATAAATTTCCATGTAAAAAAGAAGAAGATAATTATCGATAAATTTAAATAATTATTCATATATAAATAATATATATTTTTATTCAATCAAACATTTAATTTTTTTTATTTTTAAAGTAATTATTCATTTAACTTATACATTATTATTAATATATAAATAATTATTTTCTACGTATTTAATCTGTTAATAATTAAGAATGAAAAAATATATATTTTTCATTAAAAAAAAGAGAGTATTTTTTTTATTTTATAAGATTATAAAATTAGATTATAGTTTTTAAATGATATAAATTGAATTCTAACCCTTTTTTTTCAAATAAATTACGTCCTATTTTGAAATTATAAAAAATAAATTTTAAGTTTGAAATATTTAAATTGTAAAAATTTGATTTATAATCCATCGTTGAATTAATTTTTTAAACTTTATTAGTGAATCAATTATATGCTACAGATTGATTATTTATAAATATGACCTAAAGAGGTTTGTGATCTCCTCTCAACTTGTACTAAAAAAACTTTAATTTCTTTGTTATTAAATTTTTTTTTCCAAAAATTATGTCTGTTCATATTATTATTTTAATATTGATTTTTTTAAAAAAATTATGTACAAAAAAAACATTTTTAAAAATACAAATTATGAGGAGTGTTTATTTGGAATTTAGATCTAAATTCTCCCTAAAAAACTATATTTAAACGAGTTTTTTTTTATAATTATTCAAAATAATTTCTCATTTTTAACTCTTTATTTTTAATCATTTTTTTGGTTTACAATCAAATAATGAAACCACTGTGTCACCGACCCATTCGATAAAATTTTCTGGATTTAAAACCGTGATAGAAACTAATTTTAAGAAATTCAAGATAAATGGATAACGACGATGACACAAACGATTATCCACATCCACATCCACTATTTATACTTTTTCCTCTTTGTCCATTTTCTCTTTTTTAATTTTGGACAAAAATAATGTTTTGTTTTTACATGTTTAAAATAATATTTTGTTCAAACTTCAAATTGTCATATAACTGTGGAGAGATTTAGGGGTGTTTGTTTGACGTTTTTAGCTAGGAGTTAGAATTAAGATTTATTAACTCTTGCTTGAAAATCTACACCCAAATGAGTTTTTATCAACTCCTTAATTTTACTTTTGAAAATAACTCTCATTTCTAATCATTCATTTTTAATCATTCATTTATAACTACTCAATCATTTTTAACCACTCATTTTTAATCATTCCTTTCAAATCAATCAAAATAACTTATTTTTAACCACTCATTTTTAATCATTTCTTTTTTAACTACTAAAAATAACTACTCATTTTTAAATCAACATCCAAACAAGGTTTTGACGGTAACTACTCTACACAAAAGCTACATCCAAACGAGTTTTTGGCACAACTCTCAATTTTTAATTATTCAATATAACTCATCAATATAACTCCTTAACCTTAAAACTACCTAAATATGTCAAACAAACACCCCTTACGTCTCTTTCTATTTTACTGAATGAATTTTCCATAAAACTGTTCTTATATATACATTTTAATACAAATTTTTAATACATTTTAATGTCAAACACTAATTTATTTAATTAGGTAAATACCTCTAGTGACAATTTTGTCTCTTAATTTTAGTTTAAAAAAAGTTAATCTTTTCATTTTTTTTTAATTTGTAACAATTTAATTTCTATTGTGTAACTTAGTAATTAAAGAGATTACAAATTTGAATCTCTAAATCTCCTAATGATTGAATTAAAAAAAAAATAATATCGAATGAGTTAGTAATAGAATGATTTTATTATTTGGTTAAAATTAGTTCAGCACCAACGTCACAAGTTCAATCTTGGTATTTTTCTTCTCTTCCCCGATATATACTCAAATAATAATAATAATAATAATAATAATAATAATATTTTTAATCCAATAGTTCAATGGTTTGAATTCCCTCATCCATAGTATTCTTTTTTTTTTTAACTATTAATCAGCACATACAGTAAAATAACTTAAATGGTCAAAAACATTATGTACCTTTTTATAAAAATTGGTTGTTTGATTCTTTCCGTTGGTTGAATTATACACATCAACACATTTTTATAAAAGTTATAGATGAATTGGTATAGGTTATAATGATTGAATAGAAAGCTAAGAATAAAACTACTTTATGCACATCACAAACAAACTCAAAGTTTCATGCTGTCCAAACGCAACGTCTTAAATATAACCAAACTACAAAAAATTACCTAACATGACTAAATTTGGTTTATAGTTTCTTTAAGTTGGCCACAACTCACTCTCATTCCAAACTATTATTAGTTCGCATGGAGCATTTAGTTGTCAATTCACTTAATATTTGGGGACCCCAATAACAACAATCGTCATTCTCTCGTCATTTGTTGTAATGATACGACTTAATAAATAATATCATACAATGCAATAATCATTATCATACGATCCACTAATCTATTTTCACTCAAACTTTTTTCATTGATAATTATATATCCATCAAACACAAATAACAATAACTTATTTGACTATGAGATACATCTAAATTCAAATAATAATAACTTAAGTAACCATTATGATGTGACGGCCTAGTGATAAAAAAGAACTTGAGGAATTCATAGATAATAAATTTAATCTATAGTAATCATCTACTTTAGAATTAATTTTTTATGAATTTTCTTGATATCCAAATGTTATTAGGCTAAGTAGTATGTCACATAACTGGCAGAGATAGTGCACACTAACCTAGACCATCACAAATATCGAGGAAAAAAGAGTTATGTAACCATTTCTTACCTTTGACACACAAAGAAACAACTATTACCTACCAAAAACAATGAAAAGAAACAACTATTACCTACCAAAAACAATGAGCAAGTGGGCATCCTAAAAGAGTCCCTCTAAAAAATCTCCATTTTGAACACTCACTAATAAATAATCTATATAAAACAACAAAGTCATTAAAAAAGAAAAATGTTGGTTAATGGAAGTGTGTGGTTTGAGCATGTGAATCTGAATAACTTCATTGAGTAACCTACCTTCCCCTTTCCAAGTCATCCATCCCACTATTCCTTTGTTAAAACCCTTTCGTCTCCATTCCCAACCGCACCAAAATCGAACCGGCAATGGCGGATTGGGGACCGGTGTTCGTGGCGGTGATGCTGTTCGTTCTTCTAACCCCCGGTTTGCTGGTTCAGATGCCCGGCAAGAACCGGTTCGTCGAATTCGGGAATTTCCACACCAGCGGCGTCTCCGTTCTGGTTCATTCCATCCTCTATTTTGCCCTAATCTGCATCTTCTTGTTGGCAGTTCGCGTTCATGTCTATATGGGCTCATAATTCTACATCCATTGCATTATTGTCTTTCTTCATTTCTTCATTTCTCTTGCCCTAATTGTGTTTTCTGTACGAATTGTTTGATCTGGACTTTAATTTTATGGCTGTATGATGCATGCAAATGAAAGTGTGATTAGATTTGTTCATGCGTTTTGCGAGAATCATTCTCTGAATTTGTGCTCTGTTTTTCGATTGTTTGTATGAATTCTGGATGATTTGGGCGGAGCTTTGGAAATCATAATTCATTATGTTCTATTGATAAATGCTGCAAAATGCTTTAGTTAAATACACAAGTCAATGTGCCCTGCAGTGTGTCCCAAGGTTGAGTGAAATTTTCCCTTTTGAATATATGGCATTGAAAATAAAGGGGAAAGTTGGTTATGCTTTGTTTTGCTTTCTCACTCAAGGTTGTGGATAAAGTAACAAGCTGCTTAATCATCCATTAACACAAATGTTCATCCTTTTTAAGGACTATTGTCAAGTACACCCAATTAAACCTTCAACTTTAAACTTACCCAACTAATCTTTATATACATTTATATGTATATATTCAAAATAAAGGTTGAGGTACAACTATCATTGATTGACTTGGTAATTAATTTTTTTTAAAGAAATTAAAAGGTTGTGTTCAATCTATGACAATCACCTATTAAGGAATTAATTTGTTTTCTTAATAAGTAAATATAGAAGGGTTAGACCATTAAATTTCAAACTAAACTTAGCTTAACAGTTATTGACATGTATTTTTAATTAAGAAGTTGCAGGTTCTAAACCTCCAACTCTAAATACTAGATTTTTTATGATCGAGAGTTAGAGGTTTGCTCCTCTAATATCCGGGGAAGTACAAATTCGTCCCTAGGTTGCAACATCGGGATATATCAGAAGAGTAGCTAACTCCAAATACTGTTTTTATGCTATTAAACATAAAAAATGAAGATCAAAGCTTTATTAACACTTTTGAAAATTTGAGACCTATGTAATACAAACATGAGCAATAGGACTATACTTTGAATTTTAGACCTTTATATAGAACCATTAAAAATTTGAGAAAGCGAACTATAATGAGGTTGTCTAGTGGTTAAAGAGAGTTTTGGAGATCATTTATGATCATCACTATATAGAAAATAATTTCCTACGATCTCATTTACATTCCAATATTGTAAAGTAAGACAATATGTCCCGTGAAAAGCAAAAACTCACGAGACATTAAAAAAGAAAAAAAATTGAGAGACCAGCACATACCTTGCTTTTGAAAGAACAAAATTTCCAGTGAGGAAAATGAAAACAGTGATTAAAAAAGGCAATGAACAACAAGAGATCTAAACTTGAAATGAAACCATGAGTGGCCTTTTCCATTAGAGATAGCAACATGAAAACTCTACAACTACAAATCATCAATGGAAAAGACCAGAGAAGATTATATGTAGCAGCAGGAAGATGAAGAAGAAGAACTGAGCAGAGAGGGCACTAAATGTAAACATGGAGGTCGAGCATAATAAGGAACAAAATAAGGAGCAGAAGAACGACAACGGAATGAACAAAAATGGAAGCAAAACTGGTCTTCAAGTTCATGAACTCCAGTGGCCTCTCCGAACCGGGCATCTGTATGATCATCCCTGGCGACAGAAAAGCGAACAAAACCGAAGCGATGATCGGAGCTGCCAAATCATTCATTCTTGTTTCTTCTTCTCCTCGAAATGCCTCTGATCCTTCTGTTTTGGTTGAGAGGAAAATGATAGAGTTTTAATGGTAAAAGGAAGAAGATGCTGTGCTGCTAGAATAAGAATTTGTGTAAAAGGCATTCTCCACCATCCCTTTGCCCCTTTTTATTCTATATTTTTCTGTGTTCTATAATTATGTCCTCCACTTCTATCAATTGAATAAGGTGCCCAAATTTCTAAACAAATAAGAATTTGGTTAGGTTATAGGCTAAGTCAACTAATTTTCTAAGTTTGTATCTAAACGGGTTTTCAATTTTTAAAAATGTTTAAAAGGGAGGTTGGGAAGAATATGAATGATTATAGAGAGATAGAAATACATGAGAAAATGATTAACCGAAAGAATGATCATTATTTGAGTTTGTAGTGAATTAAATAATTAGGAAGGAAATCATTGTCTGTATTTAGGGTCTAGGAAATAATTATGAGGAAATGAAAAGTAACTATGAGAAAAATGAAAAATGATTATAGAAAAAACGAAATTGTGGGTAGTAGATACTGATTATGGGAAATGAATATGAGTGTTAAGTAATAATTATATGGGTGCGATTGTTGGTGGCCGAAGCATCGATTAAAGAATTATTTTGATATAATCATTCTCATCCTACTTGTCTCAAACTATCTCTAAAAGGTCTTCGAACTTTGAATTTAAAGACTAAATTTGTAATTTAATGTAAAAATTTCACGGGACTAACATAAATCTATTATATTTGATTATCAAGAAAAACTCATAAAAAATTAATTATAAGTAAATATTTATTTGGAATCGAACTTATTTCTTTTTTATTTTTAAAATTTTATTTGGAAGAAAAAAGAATGTTACACCCAAAGTAGCCAATTATGTTGGACAAACTCTCAGGACTTTTTTCTCATATTTACTGTGGAAAAAGAATCATAAAGATTACTTTATCTCCTTTATATTCTTATTCCCACTCTTTCACATTGAATCTTTTTTTAAAAAAAAATATATGTATATATTAGGAGAGGTCCAGGACACAAATTTTGATGCAATTATTGGTCAAGAAATAGGGTTAGAGGAAAGCAAAGAGCACATTGCACATAAATCCACACTGTTTCCTGCCCTTCCTTTTTCCTTGCCGCTTATTCTGCTGCCGACCCTCACCCACCCGCCTGTTCTGTGGGCCCATCCACTCTGGCCCACTTTTCATCAAAATATGGGCCTCTGGGCCCATTTATTCATTTATTTTATTTGTTTTTTGACAAGCATTTCACTTCATTTATGGCTACGAACAATTACAATTTCAAAAAATGGATAAAAATGAAAACAATGATAACGGGATACTTACAAGGAATTGAAGAAAGAATAACGCAGGTTTCGACAACCGATTATCATTCTTTTATAATTACTATTTTTTCCTTTCGTAATCTTAAAATTACTTCCTAATAACTTTTCATTTTCTAAATATTTACTTATTTTTTTTCATTCCAAATATAAATAAATACACTTCAAATATAAGTAGCAGAGTCATTCTTTTTACCCCAAATATAGATGATGATAAGCATTTTCTATATTTATCATTTTTCCTCCTATCCCATAATCTTCCTTGACGCCCCCCAAGCCCGTTGGAAGGAATGTTTGAAAATGATGTTTAGCCTACATATAAATTACTATATTACATTACTACTGAATTCTCAAAGTACTAACAGGGTCAACAAATCTTTTATTCCAACTTTCCATCAGTGAGCATGACATGAAGCAACTATAATCACATTACAGGTGCAACTCACTCAACCCCCACTCCCCTAAACCTCAATCAACACAAATAAAAACCTTTTTTGGAGTAAGTTTATTGGAGGGTAGGAAACCAAGAATGGCCTTGTAAGTAAAAGAAATAAAATACAAAAAATCATTACCTTTGCAACAATCATGAACCCAGCAACTGGCATTGCAAAATTTCCACAAAAGTGTGCAGTGGAATTCATCATCAGCCAACATTCTCATCACCATCCACATGTTTGAAGGATCTGCTGTCCGTATTTTCACTTGTATTGTTTTCATCTGGCTTCGCACGACCAAGTGCCTACACCACAACTCACCCTAATTAAACTGCACTCTAACTCTAGGTTGTATATATATATAACCCTATGTAGCTAAAATTGTTCAAGACCATGGAAACCTAGTTTTTTCTCTCGGGAATACTTGCTACCTTATGACTAAGGAGGCAAGTCCTCTTCATGACACATGTGGCCACCCTTTGGTACCACAAAAAATTTGTTTCAACAATGTTTAAAAAAAGAGAAAAAAAAATTGTGGCACCAAAAGGTGTCACATATGCTTTAAGGAGGGTTTGGTTCCTTATTCAAGTATTCATCTTTTTCTTTGTTATCCGCCATAACTCTATTACATTTGACTATCAAAAAATTTATAGGCTATCAATTTCTAGATAGATGATCATTCTGAATTGAATTCATTATAACCTTCTTTGATCTTCTAAAGCACTTTTAAAATATTAGAGTTCAATCCATTAAAAACTAGATTAATCAAATTTTGGATTGGATTGTAGCTGAAACAAAATAACATAACAGACAAACCATTCAAAAAGGGTCATCCAAATGAACGTTACACAATCCAATCCTTAGCTTGATTAAACCAACAATTCTTCTCAAACATAAAAAAGCACTATAGCTCAACTAGTTATAATTTAAATTGTTAGATGTCCGAATGCTCACCCTCACACAGTTGAATAAAATGAAAAAAATAAGAGATAGAATGCTACCTCAATCAGAGATTCAACACGGCGTCGCATACGTGAGTGCATAAAACCTTCTGAACACTGTCCGGAGATATGAAAATATTTATTCAAAATCAAATAATGAAAGATTCTCCAATGCTAAAAGGAGGACAGTTACTACCTTAAGTTTTCAATAATCGAGAATTGAGTCCTAGCTTAGAGGTAGGAGAAAAGAAGAGAGAAGGGAGGACATTTTATTTCCTCTATACTATCAAAAGAGTCAAACTTATTTTTGAAATTGGTCAGCAAAGATAACTATTACACCCTGCATAGGACCAATAGTGTTTTTTATTAAACCGAGAATTCGGAGCTTCGCTCCACTAAATCTAGAGGCACCTGTGCCCATCCCAAGCCCTAGATTCACTAGACAACAAGGGATTTTACAATTAAGCTCACTCGTTGGGCTTGAATTAGGACCGCATAAAGTAAAAATTTATCATTCGGTCATGCATTTTCAAGCAACAAAGGGAACTTCCTAAAGAATCTACATGATAAAAGAAATGGATTACAAACCTTAACATGATAACTAACATAAGCATGAAATGTTGACAAACTCCAAATTACACGGTCCATCTTTTCCCCCTCTACATGCCGAGGGAAAATTACTGCATTCAATAAAGACAATTATGCAGGTTAGAATAATGGAAAGATCTTGTAAAACAAGCACGAGTTTAGGACATTACCAAATGTCACAAATCCTGCATTAGCTGATAATGCATCATTAGGAGCTTCCTTCAATTCTTGAGGAGGAGATGGAGACCATGAACATGGAGGGGCATTATGAAGTCCAACAGCTCGTCTTGCTTCTATAAACTCCTGAATCGACATAACATGAAATTTCAAAACTTAGTCAAAGAGAGCATGTTATCCTAAATAGTCATAAGCATAATTGTAGAAATGTCTTCAACTATGGTGCACCTACGAATATTCAATGCAGGGTGTCGCTGGCTGATCGGCGAGTCGTGATCCATGGGCAAAGTGCCTAGTGGGGGCTCGAGTGCAATGCCCCCCAAACCTAGAAAATATGTTAGTTATGTTTTGTATTTTCGTATTGGGCTTTTATGTAATTTTATCCAAATGATATATTAGGATTTTATGAAAAGCGCACTACATAAATTCTCTTAAAACCTTCCCTTTTTGCCTAATATTTGTATTCTTATCTTTTAATAAAACGGTTTCTCTCTCTTTCTCGTGAACATAGCTAACACAACATTAGTAAATCGTATAAATTTGTGTGTTTTTTGTCTAGCTTTTTCTTATTTTTATTGTTGTTTACGATTCTTTCTTAATAATAGCATTAGAAGTTCTATTAGTAGCTATGAAGCACGGATGCAGATACGGGACACGGATATAGACACGACAGGACACGGCGATACGCCATTTTCTAAAAAACTAGGACACGGACACATTGAGGATACGTTAAATATCTTTTAAGTAAATATGTAAATTTAGCATAAAATACTACATGTACTCTACTAAAACTAGTAGAATTACAGCCATTGGAATATCCTGCTAAGGAAGCTTTTCAAAATATATATATATATCCTGCTAAGGAAGTACTGTTCAGGATTATGTACAAATATATGACACACTAATTTTTCCATAAAGAAAGTTAAAGGTGTCTTTGCAGACTTCTATTCACTTGATTGGGTGAATAATTATGACCTTACCTGGAGAAAAGAAGTTGCAAGAGCAATGTCTATAGAATCCTTAAATCTCATCGGAAACACCACAGTTACCATTTCAGCCTGTTATTACCAAAATCTTAATCTTGTCAAGTAAAAAATTATCTACTTAAGTCACAATATGAGTAAATGATAAAATAATCTGAGCAGGTAAATTCGGCATCTAATGTTTCATTTTACATTACTATAACCAATCCAGCACAACATATTACAACAAATTACAGAGTAAAGTACAAGCAAATGCAAGTAAGATTCCCAAAGGGGCAGCCTCATTGAAAGAGGCTTAGGTTTCCAAGGTATACTCCCTTAGAGATCCGAAGTTCAAAACTAACAAGTGAGCTTAATTGTGAAATCTTTTGTTATTTCTCAGATTCGAGCCTTGGGACAGAGTGAATGTCCCTGCCCTCAGGTATATAAGGGCGCGAAACTCTGATTCCCAATTATTAAAGAAAACAACACAAATGCAAAGAAAAAAAAGGCAACATTAGAAACAAGAAAAATGATACACAAAGTCAACAATCTCTTAAACAAAGCACGAACATAGCACAATTGGCATAAAGTAAAGCCTTATTTCAATTACTTTGCATTATCTCATACTATATCAAGCTCAACTTTTCATATATTAAATTTGTATTGTTATTTTAGGTTGTGCAGCTTAGCTCTTATTTTTACACTAGAGCACGTCAATGTTGAAAACAACAGTAAAAATTGTCCCAAATAGAAAAGGCAGAAGAAAAATGATTCTTCTACCTGAGGTACAAGGAAAAATGACTCATTTGGACGATGTACGAGTGCAACAAGCCTATTGACATCAGAAGCAACAACCCTCGATCCGAGTTGTTTAAAAATGACTCTTAATGGAGCACCAAGAATCACTTCCCTAATAGATGCAAATTTTACCAAAATAGCATGCCTATTATCTGCAAGAAATTAGTAAAAGAAAGCACAACTATAAAGCTCAAGCACAAAAACCTGATAACTAACAGAAGAATCAAAAGTAGAAAATTCCACAAAACTTTATGCTCTCCTACATCTGTTTAGCAAACCATATTGGTACAGTAACTACGACTTTTTCAAAGGTGTCTGTTATTTTTTCCATATTAGAGCAAGAACTTTCAACTTTCAAGTACTTTTCCTAAGGAAAATCGTCCCTACAAAAAGTGATTGAATATGCATCCAATTAAGGTAAAATGCACATTTTTCAAGAATAAAGGATTAATGTCAAACAAGAGAACCATGAGAGATGGTTGGACACATCCTTCTGCTCTTTAATGCCCAAAACTTTAACGACTCTCTAGAAGGATAAGTTGGTGCTATTTGCATATCAATGCAAAACGGCTTAAAAGTAAAATTTTTGTCTCATTCCCACAAGGCAAAGTTGCAAAAATGCTCCAAGAAAGGGCGTGGTAGAAGAACTTGATCGGTTCGGTTTTATCTCTTCTTGCCAACCTAACATGGACTCAAAATTTTGGATTGGAAAGAACCAAAGAATTTTTTGAAGACAACTCCAAAAATTGGTTGGAGCGCTTTGATTTAGATCATCTTTAAGACCTTCTAATGGTGCTCTCTTCTTAATATGTTCGCTCTTTATTAATTATATTATGTGAAATAGTGTGGACATCCATCTCAAAACCAATTGGTGATGAGAGGAGTAGTCCACCTACCTTTTAAACACTTAGAGACATATTATATTTGTATGAATTAGGATTCTCATATTCTTCCATTATTAGTTTTTTTTCTCTTTATCGGGAATCAAAGCTTTGCTTTACTACATACGTCAGGGCACCTGCACCTTTCCCAATTTTCTCTTCGCATTTCTTGTCATTTTCCATCCTCATCTCCAAAAGTAAAATTAAAAAACAATCGTCCATTCCCAAGGGAAAGGGGATTGCATGTCAAAAAGAGATGAAAGGATTTTGAAATTTTGATAGAAACTTGATCTTGACGTGGAAATGGACAAAAATCATATTGAAATGATAAAAGAAGAATGACAATACTCAACTCGCCCTCTATTTGTAACTGCTTCACCCCCTAAGTAATTAGCATGATCCCACTACTAAAATCCTAATAACATCTCTAATATATCCCTTGCTAATACTCTTAACATATATTCCTACCTAGGATTTTTCTCAATGGAGGTTAAGTAAAATTCCTAAATATTAACATCCCAAACAAAGATACAGATAACAAGAAGAGATACTGAAAAAATTAAAACAAATCCCCATTTAAATTATAATGACCTTAAAAAGAAAACTGGATGAACCTTCATGAGGAGGAAGTTTTGAAAGATTGAGTTCCAATGTGAGATCAAAACCCTCTGTTGGAGGATCAAGAATCTGCACAAGAATGCCATATGAAGCTTTAATAGCTTCTATAGCTCCAGAAGGAAGGCCAGCAGAAAGAACAGTATCTGCAGAAGGGATGGGGAGTGATATAGATAGCAGAAAGAGATGGGGGTTCTTCATTGAGACCTACAAAACAATACAGATCAATCATAGACATCATTGTCAACATCAATCATAGAAAGAACATGATAGAATCTACCACAATATTTTATAAACTACGATAATCTCTTGAGAGGATCTCTCAAAGAGCCAGAGTACAAATGACGACAATTCAATAGATGATTAACAAAGACCTATCCTCTCCTATTTATAACCCTAAACCCTAATTAAATAAAAGACTAATAATAGGCCCAAGCCCAATACAATTAAAATAACAATTAACTAATAAATAATAAATACTAATACTAATATTCCTAAAACTCCAAGGTCCGGATCGTATCAATACTTTCCCCCCCAAGAGCCACCTTGTCCTCAAGGTGTTCCATCTCCGATGCCATCTTCTGCAGCTCCGTCTTCTGGCGAAAAGTCTGTCACATAAACATCCTGGTAATTGTGCGCATCTCGAACAACCCACACATCCAAATTCTGGAGCTCTTTCTTCTGACAACGATGTCCCGGGACAAATCGTTCATCACAACGGAAGCATAACCCTTTTTCCTTCCTTGCTCGAATTTCGGCTTCAGTGAGTTTTTTACAAGGCGCCGGGTGAATGGTTGTAGTCCTGTGAGAAAGGGTCTCTGTGCTTCCAGTTCCCGATGCAATCGTTCCTGCTTTAGCCTTGACCGTTGCAGAAGTACTTCCCTCATTTTGGGAAGCCTGAAAAGCAAAATCATCCTCAATCACCTATGCCATAAACTTCTTATCTTGAATCCCAACAGGTCGCAGTTTCCTCATTTCACTTCTAATTTCTGCTTTCAACCCGCTTTCCCATTTCCCTTCCAATGCACTTGCACTAATATCACGCATTCCCTTTGCATACTTCTCAAACGATCGTCGATACTCTTTTAACTGTTTCCAACTTTGTTGTAAGCTCATCAAATTGGCGTACTTGTTGTCATTAATCGTTGGTTGGAAGCGCGGCAACATGATGAGTTCGGAATTCTTCCCAAGAAGCGATCGGGATCGATCTTCCTCATCTGCAACCATTCCAAAGCCTCACCCTTCATACACGCAGAGTGCAAAGATCGACCCGTTCGTCCCTCCCACCGATTTACCCAAAAGTATCGTTCTACTCGACACAACCATCCGTCCGAATCCTCATCGGTAAGCCCTTTGAATACCGGCATCTCGAGTTTCCGTAATCTCCTGTCTAACACCGACCCTTCTCTACATCCTGTTCTCGGTCCTCCTCGTTCACCACGATCCTCCCACTCCCTCCAATCCTCTCGGTCTCCTTCTCGAAATTGATTATCCCATCCCCGATCGTTCCAACCGTCACGCGCTATCGGCCTATCATAACCGATGCGCACCCTCCTCTCCTCCGTAAACTCATTGCCTCGCCCATCGACCTTCGGTTCTCCCTTTCGGTCGAATCCCGGTCCCCACAAATCGAAACGGCTCTCTCTCCGGTCCCACCCGGCTGGCCCAGACCGACCCGGCCCGACCAGCCCGGCCCGACCCGGTCCCCCTGGGCCGCTGCCGTGCCACACACCGCCCGGCCCCGCGCTTGACCCAAACCCACCGCCCCAGCCTCGCTCGGCCCCGACTCCGCACACTCCCACGCCCGCACCCCAGCTTGAAGCCTCAGCGCCGCCTACTCCTGAGCCCCAACCCGAGCCCGGTCCCCCCTGGCCGCCGCTGTGCCACACGCCTCCCGATCCCTCCCCTGGCCCCAGCCCACAACCTCGACCCCGCTCGCGCTCGCCCACGAACCCCCCACCAGGCCCGCTCCAGCTGCCTCGCGTCCTCGCGCCACCACGGCTCTCGCCGCACTCCCCCCAGCCCTCACGACGAGCCATCTCGCCTGGCCCGACGCTCCCCGGGCTAGGGCCCCAGCCCCCACGTCCGGCGCCGCCGCCCGACGCGCCACCCCCCGCACAAGCCCCTTCTCCTGCGCCGCCCGTACCGATCCCGCCGACCGCTCCTCTCTGACAGACCCCGCCGCTCGCCCTGCTCACGTCGCCCACGCCGGTCGCCAGCCCGACGCAACTGCCCACAGCCCCGACACCCACTCCCGCTCGCCCAGCCCCGCTGTAACCCCCCATCGCGCCCACCTCCTCTCAGGACGTCCCTCCTCCCGCGCCCTACCCATGCTCCCCTTGCTCGCCTACCGCCCCAGCCGCAGCCGCCGCACCTGTGGGCACCGCACCCTCTCCCTCGCCCGCAGCCTCAATCGCCAGCCCCTTCCCTTTGTCTCCTTGCTTCGATTCCATTAACAGCTGCAAGCTCCGGTTGATCATCTCGAACTTCGCATCCTGCTGTTCGAATTTCAAATCCATCTTTTTCCCCAAACGTTCTTCAATCGATTCCATCCTTGCTTCTACATCTGTCAACCTCCTTGCTAATTCCGCCGACCCTTCTTCACACTCTTGCATCCTTGTTTCCATCTTAGTACTCACCATTCCCGGATCGGTAAATGGCTCTGATACCAAAATGATAGAATCTACCACAATATTTTATAAACTACGATAATCTCTTGAGAGGATCTCTCAAAGAGCCAGAGTACAAATGACGACAATTCAATAGATGATTAACAAAGACCTATCCTCTCTTATTTATAACCCTAAACCCTAATTAAATAAAAGACTAATAATAGGCCCAAACCCAATACAATTAAAATAGCAATTAACTAATAAATAATAAATACTAATACTAATATTCCTAAAACTCCAAGGTCCGGATCGTATCAGAACAGTATGATTTTTTTCATACTTTTATAATTTTGTTCAAGTGGCAAGATTTTGGGGTAGGTTGTGAGCCATTTTTACAATAAGATGTCACACTATAAATACAAAGGAATTTGAACGTCCAATTTAAGTCCTCATATCAGTAACTTTTCTGAAACATTAGAACATTCAATCTGGTAGAAAATGAAATTAGAAAAATGACCTGGATATGGTAACGCACATCATCAAATTCCACCCAATTGAAATCCAAATCCGGTGCATTTTCAAGACTAAAAAAGAGCGATTAATTAGATGATGAAGTATTGGAATGAGGGAATGTTGATCGGGGATGAATGGAAATGGAAATGGAAAAGTGAAACAGGCAAATGAAAACTTACTGTTGTAGCCGATTTAACAAAGTCTGTAGCACAAATCTAGAGTGGGGCTGCAAAAGAATCATTGATTATTGATTATTATTGATATCTGAGAATAATTACACAGGTGAAGAATTGCAAAAACCAGGAATGGAATAAAATCTCACAATGCCGTCTCTACCTCAACATATCTCCAATCTACAATCTCCCCGATGCCACCGTTTCTTGTTTCCACAACTCGCGCTTCACCTTGTCTTTTGTTTTTATTTTTTTTAATTTTATAGGATTTGAGAGGTCGAAAACTTACCATACCATGCAGCTCGTTGCACCGAATGAGTCGCTAGCACTATTGGTTATCTGCTTTTGTGTTAATTCATTTTCACTCCATAGGTACAGGTTTGATCCCGAAGTGTGAAGTTATAAGACTTAAATATAGAATTCTAAAATCCCACAAATTTAAACCATCTCATTTCAAGTATGTTGTAAACGAAAACGAAAATGTATTGAAAATTGGTGTATTCGTGAGTGGAGATGTCTCGGGTGTGCAATGTTTAATGTTACCATCAAGGTTTATATTTGTGTACCTAATTATCTTGGTCAAACTTTTAGCCATGTTTCACTCATTCACTTATTAAAAGAAGAATCATGGAAAAAGATTTTATCTTATTTTATATTCTTTCCCACGCCTTCATATTAAAAAAACTAAAAGCAATAGTTGGTCAAAAAATAAAGATACCAAAAGCAAGAGCACATTGCACATAAATCCACCATTGCATGGCCATTTGGTCATGAAAATATTGTAATTTATATAAAAGAGATTAATTTAATTTTATAATAATTATCTATTTATAAATTACTAATATGAATTTAGTTTATATTTAGGAGATTTTGTATGTATATTAAAAAAAACATATAATAATTTCATGTATAATGCAATTCTCAAATTTATTCATTTGTGACATAAAAATGATTGAGGTTTATCAATTTGCATTGTTCAATCACTAAAATCGATTGAAATTTATCGGTTGAACTAATAGACGTCTAAAGTCTATCAATTGAACGGCTAAAAGTCTAATGATGTTAGAATAACAATTTTGGGCAAAATGTGCTATGAATGAAATTATTTTAAAAAATGTACTACAATTGTAATTAATAGCAAAACATATGCTATGAATCACAAATTCTCTTATATTTAAATGTTTTTTTAATAAGTAGTTGTATGAAGAGTTTCTTTGTGATTAAAATTGAGATTATAATAATAACTCATTTTGATATAGATTTTTGTATAGAAAAATAAAAATAAAAATTTATTTGGATTGTAGAAATAAATGATTTTGAAATGATAAAAGATTTAAAGTTATTATAAATGAATGATTAAAAATAAATATTTATTTCAAACCATTATAATAACTCGTTTGGACATAATTTCTTAAAAATGAGTTGTAATTATTCAATTGCAACTCTTCCACAAAACCAAAAATTAAACACTTCTATAATAAAACAACTTATCTAATAATAAAAAAATTGAATTTCTAATAAGTTAATCAAAATATTAATAGAGAACCATCTATCTAATGTCTTGACATTAGCTAGGTAATTTTGAAGCTCATGTGAAATAATTAGAGGATATTTTAATTTAATTTTATTTAATTTTTGTTTTTTAAATTAGAGAATAATAAGTAGTGGACTTCAAATTTGTTTGGGAACCTCCCTTTTTCCCTCCCGCTTATTCTCCGCCGACCGTGACCGACCCATTACTGTCTGGCCCACTTCTTCATTAAAGTATGGGCCACAGGGCCCATTTTCACTTAACCTTAATTGCTCCCATGAATGATTACAGAAATAAATATCTACTTACATTCGCACAGAATAATTCTCTTATTAATTAATGATTTGATTAGTGTTAGTAATCAGTAGCCATAGCCACTAAGCAAGCAGTGTCATTCTCGTAATTAACAGCAACTTCTCGGATCCCACATTTTTCGAATCCTGAACTAAAGCGCAATTTTTCCGATCAGATTCCGAAAGAGAAGAAAAAAGACTGAAAATGTGCTGAAATTCCATTTCCCTTCTTCTTCTTCTTCTTCTTCATCGCGTTTCTGCAAAGCCATTTTTTCTTTACGCGATTTAGTGGATTATCTCTGAAAGTATGGCGGATTGGGCGCCGGTGGTGATCGGAGTTGTTCTGTTCGTGCTGCTGTCGCCGGGGCTTCTGTTTCAGTTCCCGGGGAATAATCGGCAGTTTGAGTTCGGGAGTATGAAGACCAACGGTAAAGCTGTAGCGATTCACACTCTCATCTTCTTCATCATCTATGCCGTCTTCATCCTCGCTCTTCGTGTTCACATCAACACTGGATGATCCGGTAACCTCTTCTCTTCCGTTTTCATTCGAGATTGTTACCAACTCAAGCTCGACTGCAATCTTGTTGATGTTTCTGCCTTGCCTTGTGTGTTGTTCTTCTATTTCTTTCTGAACCGGATCTGGTTTGATCTGTCTGTGCTTTCGATTTGTGTAGTTGGAGACTCGGAAGAGATAATAGGCATTTTGTTTGTTTATTTGATTTTATTTTACGCCTATTGCTTCCATTGCTATTATAGATCTAATTGCTAGTCTGGGTTAGTTTGTTTAGATATTGGACCTGGTGTGGATAGTCTAGGTTAAGAAATCGGAACAAAAATCAAAAGAAAAACGGTAAAGAACGCCAGACAATCACAATGATTTACGTGTTCTCTAGCAATGTCTTAGTTTACTTCAGGAGAGAATGATTTTATTAGAGAGATGAGAATATAAGAATGTTGATAGAATGGAGCTACGGTTTTAAGAGAGTTTATATAGTCACTCTCAAAAAACCCTGTTCGCTGACCTGCAAACAGGGCAACGAGATCTCCAACTAAATAATCGTGGAGCATCATAGCTTAATTTGTTTAAATTTAGTTTGCTCCATAGTAAAAGCAAGCTACTAGGAAGGATAGTATCGATTGCTTAGAAAATAAAGAAGAATTTCGCTCAAAACATTAAGGAATTACCGTGAGAGTATTGATAAAGCTCTACCATTTTTATTAACCCTCAAAAAAGAATTGAAATTATAGATTACATTTGAACGATTACAACATAGAAAAGTTGTTGTTCGAAGGAAAAAGAGAACAAGAAATGGAGTAGAGTAGACACAGAAGTATGCTAAGTCCTAGAGAAAAAGGAAAAAAGGAAGCAATTCATTTGCTGATGGTAGACAAAACAGATGATCAAGTTAGTTAAACATGTATGTGAATACCAATAGCAATGATCAGTATAGTGAGTATGCAGAAGAAAATGATGGCGTGCACCAAAATGGCAATCCCACTGGTGTTCATGTTCCCAAACTCCACCACCCTGATTCTCGCCGGCAGCTGAAAGAGCAGCCCCGGCGACAGGAGAATGAAGAGCGCCACCGCTACGACAACCGGTCCCCAGTCAGCACTCATCTCTATCAACCAAAGGAAGTGTTGTAAAGCACTGGAGTTTTCTCTTCAAGTTTCAGGGAATAGGATCAGTGAGAGAGAGAGAATTTAAAGGTTGGAACTAAACGTAAAGAAAAGAGGGCTTATAAGGGTGAATGAATCCTGCTGATTTGCTTAACGAAGAAGCAGCTTAGGGGATGCCAAACTTGGGGAGAAAGAAGAAAATGGTTTGTAAGCTAGGAAAGGTATGTTGATAAGTGATGAGTTGGTGGCAGTGGATCTGCTTTATGAAGATGGAGAGAAAAGGATTTCAATTTTCCTTCATTTGAATTCCAATAGTTGTCCAACCATTCTCGGTTGGCTTAGTAGTTAAGAGAGTCTTAGGAACAAAAAACTCAATAAATTTAATCCATGATGATTATATACTTACGAATTAATTTCTCACGAATTTACTTGATAACCATATATTGTAGGGTTAGACAGACTATCATGTGTAATAGTCGAGGTGGACAGCTGATCCGTACACTCATGGATATAAAAATAAAATAATTGTTCAATGGAAGTGCACTTTATTTCTTGCTTTAGGGACGTGTGATGAAGGTGGAGTCTTTTGTTTAAAGAAAATGGATGTGTACAAGTGTAAAGGTGGGTTGTAATTGTGGGATTATTAAGAAGGCCTTATTTGATTGTTACTTTACAGAAAAATCTTGGAAGGATTGTCACAAAGATGACTAAAGCTTGTGGAATTTTCATTATCCCATGATGCAAGTATGAATATAATTCTTAGCAGGCAGATTGAACAACACACACTTTGATTGGGTAATAAAGAGAATATTTGTGCTCTGCTTTTGAGATTTATTACTACAAAAGATGATCTATTCTTTTCTTCACCCCTGTAGGCAATTAAGATCAGTCCTCTCCTCTCCAGTGTGAAAGAGCCAAAAGCAAAAGAATGATTTTAGGCATATTTGGAAGTAATATTGGAATGGCTTTCTTTTTATTTATCCGTGAGTGTACGAGACAGTCTATGCGGACTTCGAATATTTGCATAAACAAGGATGACCTTACAATATTTGATTATAAAAAAAACTGGTACAAAATTAATTTATAAGTCCGTGGTCACATTAGATTGAAATCATAATCTTTTGATTGTGTAATATTACAATTTTGAGGAAACAGTTTTGTCATGTACAAAATAACTAAAATGTATGACAAAAGAAAGTATAAATTATATGCTTGTATAAATATCTTTCTAATTACACATTCATCAAAAGAAAATACTTTTGAAATCTCATTCAAAGTTCGAAAAAGTAATCTCGACCTTTGATATAGAAACACATCCGATAATGAACATATTTGTTAATTTTTTGTGTTGAGTTGGACCACAAATCAATTTCTAAATGGAATGTTGATCAAACTTAGACAAAAATTCTGCTCTTCCTCCTTTTCTCTCTTTTCATTTTTTTCTCGACCACTCTTGCCTCTCTTTTGTTTTTACGAGACAACAACCTTTTTAAAGAAAGCCCCCCAGTTTTAAATACTATGAATTTGTTAATTGAAAAATAACTTTAGTGGAGAAGAAGAAAAGAGAAATGAAAATACAATTTAACTATTTTGATTAGAAAAAAAAAACGTTATTCAAAGAAAAAGAATAGCAACTTAAATTCTGTTTATAATTTAGCAACAAGTAGAAAAGGTGTAATTGAAGTTATATTACAAGTTTAGTCTCTAATCTTAATATAAGTTCTGTAAACTAAAATGTCTATAAAGTTTCAATTGCATATTTAATTTATCTTTTGAATTTTAGATACAAAATTGAAAATTAAAAGGTTATTGTTTTAAGATTCCACTAAAAAAAATAGTAGTTGAAAAATTCAAATATAGAAATGATGGTAGGTTGATTCAATACTGAATAAAACATTACGAATTAGGAATTTTATTGGACTTACCGGGTAAAAAAAAAAACAAATATTGGTCTGGATATAGAAGAGTGGATCAAAAGACCCAAATGAGATATAGGCCCATAATCTTCATTCACCATAGCCATGAAGATGGAAGATCTGCCGGCGGCCATTTGAACTGCCGGCATACAAGACAAAGGCTATCACTCTCATTATCTCTAGCAAGTATCGAAGCGGCATTTTAAATTAACAAACATTTATTTATATATAATATAAACCTGTGAAAGTCCATAGCCATCAAAGATCAGAGGTTAAAAATGGCGGATTGGGGGCCTGTTCTAATAGCCACAATACTGTTCGTGGTTCTGAGCCCGGGAGTTTTGTTTCAACTTCCGGGCAAAAACAGAGTGGCGGAGTTCGTGAACCTGCAGACCAGCGCCATCTCTGTTTTTGTCCACACCATTATTTACTTTGGACTCATCACTATTTTTCTCATCGCCATTGGCGTTCATATTCATACTGGCTGATCATATCTCTTCTCTTTTTCTATTTCCTTATTACCTCTGAATACCCCTTTTCTATTACTTCCAACTATTCTTCTTTCATTTCTCTTATGTACAATCCTCTGTTTTTTACATTTTTACCTCTCACCTTTTAATTTAGTTTCATTTACTTAGAATGATAATAGACCTTGTACATTTCAAAGGTTATTATTTGCTTAAAGACTAAATATAACATTTTAAAACTTCAAATTTTAAGAGTAAAAGTGTAATATTTTAAAAGATAGGGTTCAAACTAATGGAAAATACTCTCATAAGGACTGACAAAAAGTTTTTTTTTTCAACCACCATAATAACTCAACTGCTCTTGCAACGGCCAACAAGTGCAATATGGCTCAATGGGCTTCCGTCCCCAGACCCCATTGATGGTATAGAATTAAGAACAACAAACACTTGTGCAACAAAATTAGAGAACAGTAATTTTATTCATCATCTAGAACACATTGTATCGTGTGGCAAACTTCTTCAATTGATTAATCCTTCAAGTCTAAAGCGTTCTTGCACAGTGGATATGTACATTGCGGCCTTTCGATCGATATGTTCGTCGATGATGACCCCATAAGGGTTCAAAAAGTTAGGCTCGTGAACATTCATGGCCTCATGAACAACTCTTTTGTTCAACGTAGTCATTGCCGCCCTCTCCTGATGATGAACCATAAACGTAACATGACTCGAACACGGTGCAGTGTTTGATGACTTCTGGCTGCCTCTGTGTGAGCTGCTGCTAGCCTTAGCTTCCCCATGGAGAGAACCAAATATGCCCTTCACAAGGCCTCTTGCTCTACACCTTGAATCCATTTTTTTCTTTTGATCTTATGAAGTTCACTCTACTTAATAGCCTATTTATATGTGAAGTAGCATGTGATATTTTAATCTTATCTGATTTATAAATGAGTTGGAAATGGATATGATGGAATTTTTACTCGAATTTGGTGGTGACCCACCAAGGGAAAAATAAATATCTAGGAGCATAGTATTCAAAGATTAATGTTTGTAAAAAGCTATTTTGGTAATATATTTTTTTTAAAATGTTATTTTGGTAAGATATGGATTGAAATCTTAGTCTTAATTTATATACTTTAGGGACCCAACTATAGAGTTAATGGCATTGTTTTTCATTAATTATATATAGAGTAATGCATATGATTGTATCCAAATAAAGATTAGGTTTAAATCTCTTGATTAATGATTAGGAATAAATCATTTATTGGCATCTCAAATACCCATTAAAAAGATATTATTCCACTTGGCTGTCAAGGTTTTCTTTTTCTAAGCTAGGGATTAACTTTTCTTCCCCCTTTCTTCTTTTAATTAATTTTTTTCACTGCACTCATATTTGTTTGTATAATTTAATCAAGTTAGTAATTGATATGGCTATATTAAAAATCAATGAAATACGATTCGCATTCTAACAATATTGTTTTCCAAGCACTTTACTTTTATAAATCTATTATTCAGGGACATCCAAACCCAACAATCCCAAGGGATGAAATTTTTATTATTTATAAAAGTTCTATTTGAGAATCTTACATTAGAATGGTGAAAATATTTCCTAACTCTTATAAGATAGATAAATTATTTCATTGACTCATAATTGATTTTGAGATAAAACCAATATTAATTTAATATGGTATATGAATTCATTAAACTCAAATAAATATTTAATCTTGGTGTAGAGATATTGGTATGACACTTGGGCAGGATGGTTTTCCAGAATACCCATTCAAATGGGCCCAACGACGTTAAGGACGACGTTAATGATTTGGTCCCAAGAGCCGAGGTGGAGTACCTTGCACCTAAGGTGAAGTTCTTGTGGAGTTTCTGGCACTTAAGGTGGAGTTTCTAGCACCTAAGGTGGAGTTCTTAGAACCCAAAGTGGAGTTCCTAGGACCCGAAGTTGAGTACCTTGCACCTAAGGTGGAGTTCCTAAGACCCAAGGTGGAGTACCTTTGCACCTAAGGTGGAGTTCCTAGGACCCCAAGGTGGAGTACCTTGCACCTAAGGTGGAGTTCCTAGGTCCCGAGGTGGAGTACCTTGCACCTAAGATAGAGTCAGTAGAGTACCGTGCACCTAAGGTGGAGTTTCATGTGGAGTTCTTAGCATCCAAGGTGGAGTTGATGGAATACCTTGCACCTAAGGTGGAGTTCCTGGCACCCAAAGTAGAGTCCCTGAAGTTGAGGCTAGGTCCCTTGCACCTGAGGTGAAGTTCCTGGCACCCAAGGTAGAGTCCCTGACACCTAAGGCTAGGTCCCTAGAGCCAAGATTCGGTCCCTAGCACCTACGGTGGAGCCCCTTGCATCTAAAGTGGAGTTCTTGGAACTCAAGGTGGAGTCTCTAGAGCCAAGGCCAAGTCCATTGAGCCAAGGTTAGGTCCCTAGCACCTGAGGTGGAGTTCCTGGCACCCAAGGTAGAGTCCCTGACACCTAAGGCTAGGTCCCTAGAGCCAAGATTCGGTCCCTAGCACCTACGGTGGAGCCCCTTGCATCTAAAGTGGAGTTCTTGGAACTCAAGGTGGAGTCTCTAGAGCCAAGGCCAAGTCCATTGAGCCAAGGTTAGGTCCCTAGTATCGAAAGCTAAATGCCATGACCTCCCAATTTGGCCCCATTAGGCCCATAATGAATAATGAGGCCCACTCTTGACTTGGGCTTACCGAGAATGAGTCGGGTTTATCGAAGATAGTAAACCCTACCGAATGACCAAGCCTTCGCTACGACAGAGGGAGAAGAATCACGAGATTCCCACTGAAAGTCGGAGGATTGTGGAGGAGAAGGAAATTCGGAAAGTGGGGTGGGGTGGTGAAGTGGGTCTCTGCCTACAAAACGTGAGGAGAAAGCAAAAAAGGTAAGTTCCAATCCACCATGTACACTCTACTAATCTACTATAATACTCAATTCCTCATCTAACTTAGGCATCAAAGACAACGTAGCTCACACCACACAGGTGTCTAGCGTTGTCTTGTCTTGTAGGTACTCGTTGCCGATACAAATTTTACGAGTTGATTCAGAGGCAAAATTTTGGCATCAATAAATCTAATAAAAGTAAAGTTAATATCTGATCTAAGATTAGTGAAAAGTATAATCTTGAATAGCATATCTGATAAGATAGATGAATTTCAATATATATTGTCAATGATTTTGGGATGCAACTCCATGCTAATCTAATAAACTTTCTATCAAATTCCTAACCATTCAAGATTACACGAATATTTTGATTTTTTTCTTCTTTTAAATAATTTCAACAACCCTTTTGATCAAAGTTACACTAGTGATGATTTTCCATTACAGTTTCACTAAGTTGATCAAATTACATTAACATGGGTCGATGGTTTCAAATAATATATATAGTGGGATTAATAATTTAATTTCCTAAGTGCATCTCTCTTCTTGCATGAAATCTTTCGTCATTATTTTGCTTTTGTTCTATAATAATTGAGAGCAAGAAGATTCGATTCTATAATATTTTAGTCATTTAATGTATACCGATATCCTGAAATTCTGCTCATATTCATCTATATGATCATCGTTACCAACTAAAAGTTCATATTTTCTAATAAAATTGAAACAATAGGATGATTAAATCGCCAATTTTTTTTTAAAAACAATCTTTCTTTTATTTTATTCTGTTCACCTTCTTTTTATTTTATTTTCTTAACGAGGAAAAAAGTTTCATTGGCCTATCTTTCTTCTTTAATTATTGTTTTTTTTTAAAATCAATGGCCTATGTATTGTGTGGTGATTGGGAGTAGGACGTGGCACATTCGATGTCGTGGATTTATTGGTGAAGGTACACGTATGCTACAGACTTTGTCTTCGAATGATAGAAAGCAGACAAATTTGTATTAATGATATCATGCTCAACAACAAAAACGTCTTTGCCCTAATCTTTGTCTTTACTCCACTTTTATTTTTTATTTTCCTTTATCTGATTTTGATGTTATGCAAATAATCACATATAATAACATGTTTCATGTTTCAAAAGAAAAAAAAATGTTTACAAAAAAATAATAAATCATAAATAATAACAATAAGAAAACAGGTTATTGCAAGAGAATGTTTGGAAAAATTTCTTTTTTGGAGGAAAACTTGTAAGAATTATCATAGTTTTTATTTAGGAGTGAGTGCTTTTTTTAGTAACTCGTGACCGTGGAGTTGAAATAGATTAACACCAGACAAGATAACCAACTGCATTACTGATCTTCGATATTTAGGGGTGAGTGTTAAATTTGCTATCATTTTGACTTTAATCCCGAGTTAATTCTCCTCAAAACACAATCATATTTATTGAAATGGTTTTTTAACTGTTTAAAGAAGTGTTTTAAGGACGAAAAAAAAACTCATACAAGTGTATTTTAAATAAATCTTAGATACTACTAAATGAATTAGTAACACGTTAATTATCATATTTGGTATATAATCATTTTAACTTTATCGTTACAGGTACAATCTTAAAAATATGTATTTATCTCTCATATCGTTGATGAGGAATAATATTTTTTATGTATAATTTGTTATCTCTTTCCTAAATTTATACTAAAAAAATTATAAAAATGATAAAAATACAATTTTCATTCAAATATTATATAGTCAAGATGATATTTTTGTAAGGGAGAGAATTAATGAGATCAGATTTTTACCAAACCATATAAATTGAATTCTAAAGTACAAATACTAAATTCTGTTTTTTTTCCCTCTATCTAAAATTTGTAATTTAACAAAAAAAAAAAACCTACATAAAAACAGTATTCATTTAGAGGCCTATAACGAGTGAAATATTGTTGAATTGTTTTTTTTTAAAAGATATATAACGAGTGAAATGTGTGCTCCATGTTCGAATCCATGTACCTTTCTTCCTTTATCATTTTTTTGGAAATAATAATATATTCGGCAGATTAAAAAAAAAAAAAAAAGTTTTTCAAAAAAAGGAAAAAAAACAAATTGTGGTGATTTCATTTCCCCGGTGGCTGGGCTCTGTTTTATCTGTTGCATTGTGGGTTTTGTTGGGTATGGCGTTCTCCACTTGAATCTCAGCTCCACCACCCCAATCCCCTTATGGATTTCACTCCAAATTTTCAGGTTTATCACTTTTTGGTGTAATCGCTGTTTCATATCGGCATTTTTAGTTGGTTTTAGTTTACATTTCTGTGGCCTTTTCAAGTGTTTGGTTTTGAATCTGATAGAAATGGGTGAATTTGTTTCTCAGTTTCGTAGCTTTGTTTTGAGGAACAAGCTCATTATGTTTTTGGAATTGGAAAATGGGGATTTACCTGTTTTCTTTCTTTGTTGATGAGTGAAATAGGTGGAGATGGAGAGAAGAGATTTTGATAGAAAAATTAGAGGTGGGCTTGTGAGAGCAGCTATTAACCAATATGGAGATGCTGTTTCATGGAACAAATCTCTTCCCAATCACTCCTCACAGGTATCCCTTTTACTTTATGAGATTACAGGTTTGACCTTTAACTCAATATTACTTTACTTCAAGTGTGCTTTTATCAGGCTTTTGAGTGTTTATAGATAAACTACTAGTGCTTTATTGCTAAAATGTAGCATTTGGTTACAATTTTTAGATAGCTGGTGTACATACCCTTTTGGAGGTCTCCGGTTCAAAACTCATGAGTGAGCATAGTTGTACCTTGGGATGGACACTAATACTTTTGTGAATGTAATGAGGGTGAAGCTCCGATTCTAAAATATCAAAAGAATCATTTTTTGAGTTTTAGAACAATTGGGGGTGGGGGATTCAAACCTACACCGGTGTTGTTGAGTTATTGTTTTGGTTGGCATATCAAGAACTAGTTAAAAATACTCTTAAAAAGAATTTATAATCTCAAGTGGAATGGTTTGAAAATTGTTGAAGTGGTTTAGCTAATTGTCTAATAAATGATTCACCTATAAACATCTTTTGGCATACCACAAATATCATGCTTGCTTTCAAGTGATCATTTTTAGTAAAGGCTTTTAGGAGAATTTTTATTTTTATTATATGTTTCCCTTTAAAAGCCATTTAAAATGTATTACTCTTTTACTGTAACACCATGAAAAGTTGTATTAAAAAATCATGCTTATCCAATTGCAGTATTCCTCAAAGGCAAGAGATCTCCAAAAGGCAAAGACAGACATTGACCATTATAAAGATAGTAAAAATGCAGCGGATTCCTTTAGAGCCAAAGCTCAACTTGAGCTCCTCAATGCCAAAAGCACAGTGAAAAAGCTTTCGTCCCTTTTTGACAAATCGACTGCCACAATGCAGGCACATAAGCAAGAACTCGAAACATTGAAGAAGTTGGGATCGGTCCAAGAACGCCAAGTAGCTGTTGCAAGCAGTGAGAATTATGAGTATGCAGAATTGATGCGTGAATTGGAACTAGCAAAGCAAGAACTAAGCAAACTCAAGCTTGATGTGGCTTCTATTATTAATGATAAATTAAAAGCAGAGAAAGAAAAAGAAGAAGCCATTTCAAAATTTCAGTCATTGTCAAGTTCCATTGAAGAGTTAAGGAACGAGATTGATGAAATAAATGAAGAACAGGTTCTAGTTGAATTAGCCCAGATAGAGGCCTTGAAAGAGTTTCAAGAGATTGAAGCTCAGAGAAGGAGAGAAGCCATTGAGTTCTTATGTGCTATTGAGAACAAGAGGCAAAATATTAAGGAACTTGCTCAAGAGGTTGAAGACTTAAAAGAGCTTGAAAATAAATTGAATGTCACAACTTCAGATGTGAATGTGTTGCAGAGGGAACTAAACTTGGTCAAGGAATTAGACATCAAAGTTCAGCAAAAAGTTAAGACGACAGAGTTGGAAGCAAAATCTCCAGTAGAAGAAGATGAGCTTTTGTTGCAATCAATCAAAGAAGAACTCAAGACTGCAAAGAAAGACTTGACCTCGATTCGAGATGAAGGCTTTCAGTTCATGACCTCGATGGATGCCGTACGGAGAGAACTGAAGAATGTCAAGGAAGAGATTGCTAATTTGAAGGAACCTGATGAAAAAAGAGACTCAATTGTTCAAAAACTGAACTCTAAGCTGCTTAGAGCCAAAACCAAGTTGGACGCTGTATCTTCAGCTGAAGAGAAAGCCAAAGCTATTGCTTCTAATCTGTCTCTAACTATAGAACAAATGAAAAAAGAAAAGGAGGCTGCAAAGAAAGAAAAGGAGCATATTGATGAAGAAATAAAAAACATGAAGGTTGAAATCCAAAGGACCGAGTCTGAAGTCGACTTAAACGAGGAAAGATTGCAAGATGCCTTACGAGAGCTTGAAATGGTGAAGGCTTCTGAAGCCTTGGCACTTCAGAAATTGAAGTCACTAACTGAAAGTACAATGAGATCTAGAGCTACTGCAACTAAGAACAGCTCCTTTATCACCATCTCAAGTTTTGAATACGAATATTTAGCAGGTCATGCGGTTGCAGCACAAGAAATTGCTGACAAAAAAGTTGTGGCAGCTCAGGCTTGGATTGAAGCCATTAAAGCAAGTGAAAATGAAACACTAAAGAAACGCGAATTAACTGAACTGGAAATCAATGAGATGAGAATGGAAGAAAAGAAACTGGTATACATGACAAACAGATCACTCTCTGCAAAAAGAATGGTGGAGGCAGAGTTGCAGAACTGGAAACAAAAGCGTGAGAAAAACGCAGAAGCCGAAAACGTGCAGCCAATGAATCGTCAAAAATCCATTAGGCGAAATGGAAGTGTGACTCCATCGAGGCGATTAAAGTTCAGAATATCGTCTTCACCATCACCGCATATGATGAATGGAAGAAGCAACTCCTTTTCCATGAAGAAGAGAACAAAGGTTGTGAAAAATCTTGCTAAATTCTTTAATGGCAAGAAAGCTGAAATGGAGCTTTGAGTCGGCTGAAAGCTTTTTCTTGCTGAATGTGATTGTGATTGTTTCAGTCAGAAGCGTCATGGCCCCATCAAAAGAGATCATTCCTTAACAATCAGTGGGAATAAGGATTCTTTTCCCTTAATAAATTGATGTGTATAGAAAGATAACACATTCAACTTTTGGTTTTTGTTATTGGAGTAAACTAAATTCCAGAGTCTACATTATATCAAAATCTTCCTTGAGCTACCATCGTTATGCAGTGTCATGGCTGCTATGTATGCTCCAACTCTCTGCTGCAATTTTCACGATATCAGTTTCTGGTTCTTGTCTTCTTGATCCAATAACATCTGCTTAAGGGTACCGCTTAGAATCTTGATACCAAAAGGAAAAATTACTTTTAACATTTTTCTAAGCTTGACCATGAAAACATAGTTCCATCCATAATTGTTACCTATTGAAGAATGAATTTCTTATAGATTTCCTTCTCAATCAAATATTGTAAGGTCAAGTAGTTTGACAAGACACTCACTAATATTAAAAAAAAAAAAAATTAAAGAAATAACAGTCTAAAACTATTTATCTAGTTTACTGTTGAATTTCAAGTTTGTGTCTAAACCCTCTTTTTAGTCTTTATTTTTAATCGGGAAAATTCATATTAAATGATTTTGCTGATTGCTTCATCGACTGGTTACAAAAATCTTGAACACATAAAATACTTACATTTGCTTTTACTATTATTGATTAATTTGATAATAAAGGCTTGAAATCTTTTAAGGTATGCTCCTTTAGAGATTATAGATTCAAAACTTATTGAGTGTGTTTAGTTATAAATTTTTTGTTTCTTCCGAATTTGGGTCTTAAGATGGACGGGGTGTCCTTGGATATAAAATAGGATGAAGCTTCAAGTCTCAGTTATTTTGTATTAAGAATAAAATAATTTTTTACCAAGAAATTATGTATTTGAATCTCTAATCAACTGGAAAAATAAATCCAATACAATTGGTATTTTATCTTAAGATTAAATCGTTTAACTAATTCTTTACAAAGGAGGAAGAGACCAAAATTGCCAAGTAATATATAGAAAAATAGGTCCAAGCAATCAGTTTGACTTGCGGCCTCGTCAATACCGCCGTACATTTGTTCATTACAAAATACACGATTGCCACGAATGGTGGAATTGAAACAAACTTTGTCAATTTCTCGCATCTTCTTCCACTACAAAACACATTTTAACCCAAAATTTCCACCCAAATTCCATCAACAGTCAGCTCAGCAAGAATCCGCCTCTAATTACGCTGAAACCAGTCCAAATGGACCACCTTAAAATTCACAAATCACAGCAGCCTTCTTTGTTTTCTTTCCCAAGTGTCCAACTTACTGGTTTCTGATTAGGAACCTTCTGGCATTGGATTTTGATGCTTATTTCAAGGGAAATACTTTTTCAGATTGTAACAAACCAAAACAATATGGTTCTACTAGAGGTTTGCTTTGTTCTCATTGTGAGCAACCATTTTTCATTTGTGTCTCCTCTTAATGAGGAGGGATTGGCTCTTCTTTCCTTCAAAAACTCCACTTTCGATGCTGAAAGCTTTCTCCGAAACTGGAACCCTTTTGATGCGACCCCGTGTTCGTGGAACGGAATCAATTGCACAGAACAAAGAGTTGTCTCTCTTAGTATAGCAGGCAAGAAACTCTCTGGTACTCTTCATCCCGCACTTGGGAAACTTGCGTCACTACGCCGTTTAAGCCTTCGAAACAATGCCCTTTATGGAAGCTTCCCCGTTGAGCTCTATAACTTGGTAGAGTTACAAAGCTTAGACCTCTCACAAAATGCCTTCAATGGTTCTATTCCAGATGGATTTGGTTCCCACTTGAAATCTCTTCAGAATCTCAATCTTTCTTTCAATGCAATCCGCGGTTCGATCCCTTTGGACTTTGGCAACTTGACCAACTTGCAAGGGACTCTCGATTTGTCTCACAATGTCTTAACCGGACCAATCCCGCTGAGCCTAAGCAGCCTACCTGCAAACCTTTATATTGATCTCAGTTACAATAATCTCAGTGGCTCAATACCACCCCAAGAAGCTTACCAGAACCTTGGACCTACGGCTTATATAGGCAATACTTTTCTATGTGGACTTCCTCTAAATGTTTCATGTCCATCCATGGTGCGAACGCCGAACCCCGACTCATGGTTCCATTGCCCATCACATGGGAAAGGTGGAAAATCTTGCTCCATAATCACAGCTTCTGCAAGTATCATAGTTGGTTTCTGCCTGGTTATCATGGTAGCTTTTTGGTGCAAGAGAGCTTATCCTCCTAAAGGGAATGAAATTTCAGATGGCTGTAACTTCAGAGAGGCATTGATGTTTAAAACAGATTTTTCTTGCTTTGCAAAATATGAGGTAGAACAGCTACCAGAAAACATGGAGAAGTACAACTTTGTGCTACTGGATCGGCAAGCCGACTTCGACCTTGAGCAACTTTTGAAAGCCTCAGCTTATCTCCTGGGCAAGAATGGGAATGGGATTGTGTATAAAGTGGTTCTAGAGAAAGGACTCAAGCTAGCAGTTAGAAGATTGGAAGATGGAGCTTATGAAAGGTTTAAAGAGTTTCAGACTGAAGTTGAAGCAATTGGGAAAATCAGGCACCCCAATATTGTTGCTCTTTTAGCTTATTGCTGGTCTGTTGAAGAGAAGCTGCTCATCTATGAATACATACCACATGGTGACCTGGCAACTGCAATTCATGGTAAATTTCAAAACCCTTCTAAACAAATGGATCAATATAACATTAAATAAGACTAATCATGATCTTGGGGAATTAAGTGGTTATAGGTTAAACTCATGCTAACCATTAATTTAGGATCGTTTTTTCTTATAGGAAATGAAACATTTCCATTGATAAAGTAAAAGTATTACATACCCATGGAATCAATGAAACAAATAGCATAGGTGAAACGGTGAAAAAAACAATCTCAAAAGTGTGATGAACCGAAGAGATTGCATGTCGAGGTCGAAGTAGGCAATAGTATGCCTTGTATTTTGGTCGCGAACTGGAAAATGATACAATTCCCCGTTGGATATGACCAGAGCATAAAGGCCAAAGAAACGACAAGCAACAAGGGCAGAGTTAGGCATATCCGCATATCTCTGGGAATGAATTTCCTATAAGTTTTCTTAACAACCAAATGTTATCGTATTCAAATGTTGTAGAAGCTGCCCAGACTCACGGATATTAAAATCCATACAAATGTGGGTAAGGTGGTCGGGATACTCATAGATGTGAAAAAAAACATCCAAATTGAGAGCATAGTGTTTTTTATTCTTCTAATTAAGAATGCTTGTATTTCTAATGATGTTTTCCAAAACTCAACCAGGAAAAGCAGAAATTCCGTACATGAGAGCACTTGGTTGGGCAGATAGAGTGAAAATCATGAAAGGAATAGCAAAAGGATTAACGTACCTTCACGAATTGAGTCCAAGAAAATACATCCACGGCGATTTGAAGCCCTCCAACATTCTCCTCGGAAACAAAATGGAGCCCTACATCTCAGATTTCGGACTCACCCGACTAACAGCTAACCCCGCCGGAGACCTAACCCCCGCCGCAACGCCGCGGCAGCACAGCTCTCCATTCCGATCAAACTCCTCTTTGTCGATAGGTTCGTATTATGAGGCACCGGAATCCTTGAAGGCGGCAAAGCCATCGCAGAAGTGGGATGTGTACTCATTCGGCGTCATATTACTGGAAATCATCACCGGAAAGTCGGAGACGGAGCTGGTTGAATGGATTCAACTTGGGATGGATGAGGGGAGGCGGCCGCCGTGTGTTGTAGATCCGTTGATGGGTGAGGAAGTGGATGAGGAAGAAGCGGCGGCGGCCATTGAAATAGCCGTTGCTTGTACTCAGAGGGTCCCTGAGAAGAGACCTTGTATCAGAATTGTCTCTGAATGTTTGGATAAAATCCCAACTTCTTCTTCCTAATTCAAACTTCAAAGCCATTGCAAAATTGACGATCATCATTGTTTTTACTGCACACTTTCTGTAGTAGTATAGTATATAAATTCAAATGTTTTTTTATACAAATAATTTTGAACTTTTTGAAGGGGTTTTTTTTTTTTTTGGGGTTAAGAATGTTATGATTTGTGGCATAAAGAATGTAAGATCTTGCACTGTTCTTGGACGAACAAACTGTATCAATTATTCAACAAAAAATGAAGAAAAAGGTGATATCCCATGTCTTAATCCTTGCACACTGCTGCTAATAGTTAAGAAATTTAAGACTGAGGTGTTATGCTGGTTCATACAAGCCCAACATATGGCCATCAATACACCTCATGGATGCAACCTGAAGCAAGCAAAGCAATTCACACTTTAAAACACTTAATCATACATGATTCAAGAGGTAGTGGGTGGGGAGTTTAATACCTTTCCATGTATTTCATACTTTATGGAACCATCTAATTCAGCTCCCATTTCCATTAATTTGGTTACTGTGCTGTTAATATCTGTCACAGTGAATGATAGCAGTGAAGAATATCCCTTCTGCTGCATGATATGGTCACTGTGACCCCAAGTTAGCAACTACAGAATTCAATCAAGACCAAAGCATCCAAATATGGGAAACTAAAACAGCACATTTCAATATAAAACAGGGAGAATAAATCTTTTATTTCATTACTATATGGTTAGACAAGAGCTCAACCGGCATGAAATATGTGCTATGATCAAGATGTCACTCATAAGATTGAATTTCTATCCCAAATGTTGTTAAACTCAAAAATACTATACGGTTCACAAGTTGCTTGCTTTGACAGTTCACGTTATGGACGAAACAAGACCATGCCCATTGAAACACTTAATACCTCACAAACCCAAGAATGAATGATGGAATATAAGGGCATAAAAAAAGAAAAAGAAAGCCCAAAGAGGGAATTCAACTACAAAAAGGGTTCAATCAAGCAAAATAAAACTCGAACCTTGATCTTGAGAGAAGCATACTCTCAAAGCCCAAGTCTTCAACTATTGTGCCACTCCTTGGAGACAAAACTCGATGAGTAATTACAAAAGATCTTTAAAACTTATGCATAAAGAGAAACGTAGAATCTAGCGATGAACCCCACGTTACTATGGCCCCTCTTGTCCCAACCCCTCTACAAAATCTATTATTTCTCGATCATCTCCTTGGCAACCTCTAAATGACAGGAGAAAAATTGCATCCCCAACAAAGGGATCAAAATCTTCCTCAACCACTGTGCCACTCCTTGAAGGCATTTTTCTCGAAAGCCTATTGAGAGTATTAACTTTTCCATGAATCACCTACCAAACAGAGAACGAAACCTTCTCCGAGATTTTCAACTTCTAAAGACGCGAGACTCTTAGCAACCATTGGAAGAACAAACGCGTGAGGACACCGAGGTATGCTCCCTAGAAAGTCCCTGGTGGAAAACCCTTCAATGTATCTCTGCCATAGTCCCACCCACTTATCAATGTACGAACATAAATACAACCACATACAAACGACAGTTAGCCAATAGTATTTTCATTCTTAATCTCTGTGAGGCGAAACATCAAACACATACAAGGCATCTAACTACGGCACATTCGTTTTGGTGTAAGCAGGTCAGCAGAGCACATCAAATGCAAGGATTTATGAATGGGAGAATAAACAATTTGAGAATTACTTGGATTGAAGCTCTGCCCATCGAAGAGTGCAGACATGAACGGTGAAGCCCAAGCCCTGTGAGTAGAACCTTGCCGCTTTGGGAACGTCCTTGTGTAATTGAAGTATCCACCTGAAAGACGCCGCTGCCATCGCTGTTATTCAAGTTTTCACTGCATCACTGGCTCACCCGCCACGATGAAGACCACAAATGTTAAAATTTGATTTGGAGTAAGAATAAACAAAATCAAATCAACAACAGTGCATATCGTCGAACTCACACTGAGGAAATGGCCAATGAAGATCCTCCGGTGAACCGGCAACGGCGGTTTGGAATGGGACGTGGATGAGATCTCCAAGATGTCAAATTTCCTGTTTATGTTTCTTTTTTTAATTTATTTTATCTTTTACTAAAATTATAAAACCCCCCCTTTCGATGATTTAATAATTATTTTAATCAATTTTATATTGCCAATAATTGATAAATTTGTTATTTGAAAGATGATAAGTAAGTATTATGAAAATATTAAAAATAAAAATACTTGATTTTAAAATTAGAGACCTAATTGAAAATAGACTCGAACTTGATGCATATTTTTTTCATCAAATAATTAATATTTAAGAGCTCGTGAACTCATGAATAATCTTTGGATCTTAATTTTTGTACAAATTGAGAAAAGAAAAAATGGAATGTACTTCACTATTTCTCTTTTTGTAACATTTATGGCACATTGAATTTTGGGTCAAGAAAAGCTGAAGGGACAATGAAAGTAGGCGTGGAGTTGTCTATTATTGTGTTTACTTGTATGGTTTCCTTTTGTTTCAAATGATTATTTCTCTATAAAATATTACTTATGTTTAGCCCTATTGTTGTACTTCTATCATTAATTAAAGCTTTCCAGTATAATTTTTAAAAAGAAATTTTTTTCACTATTTTTATGGCAGTTTGCTCTCATTTCGATTATTATTATAGAGTTACCTTACAACATTTAGACGTCAAAGAAATCAGTAGGAAATTAAATTTTAATAAGTGGTCATCATGAAGATTGAACTTATATCTTTTATATTCCAAGACCACCAATTGAACCACTCAATTTATGATTACCAAAACCTGTTTGAAGTGTTTTTTTTATAAATATTTTTATCAAACTAAGAGATTAAATTCTAAAATTTAAAATCATAAAAACTAAATCAGCATAATTAAATTCTAATATTCTCCCGAAATTTATAAGGCTGAAACAGGTAAATTATGGAAAACTTGGAAACATATTAACAACTTTTAGAAATATATGAACGTATGAAGAGACAACAATAGAAAAGTCGTTAAGGAACTTCTAATATAGCAATTTGTTTATTTTTTTAGTGGAACGTTGAAAATCAATGCTAAAAAATAGAAATAGAAATGAAGGAACGGGATAAAAATTCGGGATGTTGTGGGGCTGTCTATAATAATAATAATTGTGGAAATGATAGAGGTCCCATCCATTGGAACAGTTGGAAATTATTTTGGTACTGGGAGGAGACAGCCCAGAAATATCTCCTCCCACCACATTCAATTCTGCCATTTTCAAAACAAACTTTTCAAACCCATCAGAAAATTTTCATCTTTCTTTTGTGGGGGTTTTTTTTTTTTAAATCTTTTGTATATTCGACTCGTCGTTTACCTTTCAGCGCGTTGTCGTCTTTCGAGGGGCCAGTGCCACTGCTAGCGGCTTGTTCTTACCTCTTTCGTTGTGGATATTTTTGCACACTTGGGCTTCATTTTATGGTATGTATAATATTTTTTAAATTTCCTTTGATTTGATTTGGGAAATTTTGTATCTCGCCCCTCATTTTTTGGATTTCCCGAGTTTGATTTGTTTAATAAAATGCCATGGACGAATGGCGTTCGATCTCTTTTTTGTTTTAAGATTTTCGGCGATGAATTTCAGGTTTGTGGGGTTTTGTTTTTTTTTTTTTTTTTTTTTGTAATCGTGCTTTCCAGTTGCTGAATATTAAAGGAATTTGGATTTGCTTGAATTTTGTTAATGATTGGCCTGTCGGTTGTAGTTTTTTTTTGGAATATCTGTGTTGTTTCTGTTTGTAGAGGTGGGTTGTGGATCTAACGAAGATTCATCTTTTCAACGAGTTCCTCTATTGATCAGATTTGGAAATGAAATGTGTTAATTTGACTTAGTTTTTTATCTTTTCAGAGGAGAATGAGGACTATTATGAGAAAATAATCTCTCAATCCTTCCGTAACTACTTTTCATTATCGTTCTCCTAGTATTTTCATTCTCCACAACTACTTTCCATAACTAGTTTCGCCCTCTTTATTATACTCCATATTTGTTCCTGTTAGGAGAAATTCTCACGTATTAGTTCCCTTTTTCCATAATCATTCTCTTCGCCCCAAATACAAGCATTCCCCTTGTAATCATTCACTTCACTTGGAAGGCAAATAATGCTGCTGGTTAGTCACTCTCCCTAATCAATTCCCATTCTAGTAGCCCCAAGCACCCCCTTTTTCAATTGTTTTTGGGAAAAGTGGCTTTTGTTTGGAAGCAAAGCCACTTTTTGAATATGTGAGAACTGTAGGGGCTGCAGAGGCTTTATATGTACAGTACAATTCATTTGGTGGGGGGAGCCTCTGTGGTTTAGTTTTCTTTGTTTTTGATAGTTATATGAACAAATAAATCCTTTGGGTAGAGGCATTATAATGCTACCGGGCGAATTGATTATAATAAATCTGCTTAGGGACTATTGAAAGATTACTTTTAGTTGAAGTGGGGGTGTTCTGGAGTTTTAAACTATACTTTTCCCCTGAAGATTTTGTTGGGGTTATTTAGGTTGTACAACAAACGAGGCCACAGCTTTCCTCCATAACTAGCAATTGCTTTCCAACCATTTATTTCCCATTGATAGATCAACAGAATCGAGAGGACAAAAAGGTATCATTTTTTATGCTTTGTTTTTCTCTAGGAATGTAGAGTCTGATTCTGAGCTCTTTTTCTTTTGTTTCTTTGCATGAAGTAGCCTTTCCCTACCTTTTACTTCAGAGAATCAGCTTTGACTAGTGACTAATATCTCTCTTGTGATTATTACCAGTTTGAAAATATTTTTGGAATCTTCATTTATAGGAGGGAAAATTCCTCACTTTCTTTCCGTCCTTCCTACACAGCTTTTCTTATCAATGAATAGTCTTTTGTACATTTTTTTTTTGTATATCTTAGGATCATAGAGGGTACAGAATTTTAGATCATTATTCCTTTTTTTTTTTTTTTATTTCTGTTATAACTTCTATGTTGATCTCCATGGTGCCGGTTGGGCGAGCGGGTGGCTTGGGCTTCTAGATAAAATCCCACTGACATCCTTGATTCTCCTTCATTGTGACAAGAACCTCTAGGAGTGGACACATACCCTCTTTACGTTATGCGTTTTGGATGTTCATCAATGATTTTCTGTATTCTTGAGTTTTGAGATCAAGTGCTATCAACACACCATTTTTTCTTGGACTATTTTCCTGTCTGGTTTCCACTTGAGGAAGGATGATCCTGATAGTTCTACGATACATTACTGCTACATGTGTGGATTAATTGGTTTATGCCTGATAGAATATAATATCAACTTTATGCAACTGTTTGATTTTTATACCCAAAGAGCTTAAGACAACAACCAGGACAACCAACAAATTGCTTTTATGGTAAATTCATTTTATATGCGACTATCTACTGCATTCTGGATGCATTTGTAACCTTTTTTTTCTCTACTACAGTTGATTTATTGTCACTATTTCTATTAGCATGCTTTTACTCAAACTCAGGCACACGTGAAATTCTTTTAATTTTCGTAGTATGAAGTATAAAACACAACTTCCTTTGATTTCCTTACCTTTTATTGAGAGCCTGGGGCTATCTCTATCTTTTTCATTGTCCTTGTTCTTTTTTAGACAAAGACCAATTGAATTCTTCTAACATTGTACAATTAGGACTGAGAAAAAAAAAGAAGCTCTGGTGTTTGCTTGCTCATGATTCTTTTTCTCTGTTACATTTTTGGTCTGGTTTTTGTGTTTTTGCAGAACACCAGAATGAGGGAAGTGCAGCTTGGTTCACACACGTTAAGGTCCCATGGAGTCGCCGTCGCGAGGATACACATGCACGATTGGATTATATTTCTTTTACTAGTGCTGATTGTGATCATCTTAAATGTGACTCATCCTTTTTATCGCTATGTTGGGAAGGACATGATGACTGATCTCAAATTTCCCTTCAAAGATAATACTGTTCCTGTCTGGGCTGTACCCGTAGGTTTGCTTGTGTCTTTCGTGTCTATGAAATCCCTTAAGATATAAGCTTAACTGGAAACTTATGTGAATTCATTTTTTTTTTTTTTTTTTTGTCGATGTGTCTCCGATTTAGATGTATGCAATGCTGTTGCCAATAGCAGTTTTTCTGTTCATTTACTGGCGTAGAAGAGATGTATACGATCTTCATCATGCCATACTAGGTGAGAAACTTCATCATTTTTTCCTTTTTCCATTGGGGAGTGAGTATGCAACAGCTAGTTGATGTAAACTGGAATACCTTGCAGGTCTCTTTTATGCTGTCTTAATAACAGCAGTCATTACCGATGCGATAAAAAATGCAGTGGGACGACCTCGACCAAACTTCTTTTGGCGTTGTTTTCCTGACGGGAAAGATGTGCATTTCTTAAAGCAAAATTTGACGTTTTTCTTCTGGTTTGATACATCTTGCTTAGCTTGATGTTGCATATTGATTTCTTGTTTCTCAGGTTTATGATGCATTAGGTGATGTTGTATGTCATGGTGATGAGAATGTTATCAAGGAGGGGCACAAAAGCTTTCCGAGTGGGCATACTTCATGTAAGTTACATAATGTTATTTTTTCCCTTCAAAGTTGAGAAGCAAGCATCCTAATAATAATGTGATTTTCGATATCGAGATATGGTATTTTAACCTTCTTTTTTCTTTTTGCGGCTTTCAACGTGATGCAGGGTCTTTTGCTGGTCTCGGTTTCCTATCATTGTACTTGTCAGGAAAAATACAAGTATTTGACCAGCGAGGCCACATTGCAAAGCTCTGCATTGTTATTCTTCCCCTGCTTTTTGCAGCTCTTGTTGGCATTTCTCGGGTGGACGATTACTGGCACCATTGGACAGATGTGTTTGCTGGAGGTCTGCTTGGTATGTGTGTATTTTCCATCATCATCTAGTCGAGTTTGCATCTTGTACATTACAACAAATAGTTACAAAAAGGCTCTATTTTGCAGGACTTGTAATATCTACCTTCTGCTACTTGCAGTTCTTTCCTCCTCCATACCACTCTGAAGGTATTATTGTAAACTACGATCCATTTTTTCTCAACTAAACACGAGCTTAGCAATCAACGAGACATGTATGGGTTGCAGCTTGCTTGTTTGTCATGACTAAATCATAAAACATTTTTATTTGATTTTTGGTTCGATTTTGGCTCGTAGGTTGGGGACCATATGCATACTTTAGAATGATGGAGACGCTTGCTAATCCTCCACCGCCAACGAATGCTATAGTGGGGCACAATGAGCAGGACGTTGAAAGGCAGGCTCAAAATGAGGAGGACGACCGAGGGAACGGTACATTTCTAGGACTGTCCATCGACACGAATTCTCGTTCGACAATGCAGGAAACCGAAACCGAAACTGAGAGGAAATAGCTGCTTGCATGTGTTGCTTTGGAGGCTTTAAATTAAGTTGCTGCTTCTTCCAGTGCACGGCGTTGCTTGTATGTGTGTTGTTCATAGGACTTATCTTGTACATCAGGTTTTTCTTTGGTTTGATTTTATTACATTGGTCATTGTACTGGTGTAACAAGTCGTTTTGGCTCTTTTTTATAACTAAATTTGATGCCAAAACTTTATTTTGTTTTCTTTCAATTATCATTTCTAGTCTAACTATTTGTGATTGATATATATTACTCATAGTGGTTTGGAGATGTTATGAACTTATTCTCAGTGGCCACCTACTTAACAAGGATATTATAAAATATGAGATTCTACCTCAAAACAAATTGACAATGAGAGAGTAACTCATATCATTGAGATCTTAATATGCCCCATCAAGATATTGCCTCTTTTGGGCTCACCATTTTTTAGGGAGTTCGATCTCGACTGCAGTTAGGGCTTAAAGAATATGAGGTTTCACCTAAAAACTAATTGACAATAAGGTGAATAATTCATATCTCTTTTATATTGATGGTTGGACTCTCTCAATTTCTAATATAGGACATTTGTGAGATCCTTACTATGGAGATGTGCGATTACACCCTCATTAATGATAAATTTAGGGAACAAATGCCTAATTAATGTAATAATAAATAACAAGACAATAATTCAAGTATTAAGATTGAAAGTTATCAAGTAAACAAAACTAATTTACTAGTGCAATAGATAACATGAATAAAATTATAGAACAAAATAAGTTCTCTTCTTGTTTATCATCGCAACAATGCCTAAAAACTAAAAACAAAGCCAAGCCAAGGAGATAAGCAATAATTGAAATTCAAATGTGAAACAGAGGAGGCTTATGTTTAGGGTTCCATTTGTGATCCGAGAAATAAGAATCGAGAGAATCGAAGGAGACGCCGTAGCCAATTCCTTGGCCAATTCCAAGCCCTAATCCGACGCCGCAGCCGAGACCGAGCCCGAAAACCAGGCGAAGGTGATTCCAGGGGGAGCCGCCGTGGCCAATACCGCCGACGAGGCCGAAGCCGAGTCCGACGCCGCAGCCCACCCCCGCTCCGCCGCCGGCCTCCAAAACTAGGGCCGGCGGTTCCTTTGCATTCCGGCGATTAGGGTCGAAAATGTTGGGGACTGAAAATTTGTTGTCAGCACTATTGTTGGCGTGGAAGTTGTTTGAGATTGCTCTGTTCCATTTCCATGGCGCAGTGGAATCTGATTTCATTGCAAGAGAAAAGGGAAGATAAAAAACACAGAGATATGTTGTTGTTGGTTTGAGCAGTTGCATTTCTTTTCTTATCTTATCCCAATCAAAGCTCAGCTGCCTATTTTTATTTCTTCCAAATACCCAAAATTGCTTTAACTGCAATATTTTACTCTTTACATTTGGTCTACATTATTTTTATGATTGTTTTATATACCAATCATTATATTTTTTTTTTATGACTTTAGTCGGTCCGAACACTTTAATTAATTATTTATTTATTTTAACTATATACTTCATAAATTTGAGGTTTTCTTTTTCATTTTAATAAAAGTAATTTTAACTCATTTTTCATTATTTTTGCACAACATTATGTTAAGTATTAAAAACCTTAGCTTATATTTAGATTTTGTATTATATTTAGATTTTCAAGTATGTGGATTAAATTAAACAAAAATTAACCTTACATGAAAAAAAAGATATTTTTTCAACTTGAAGGTGGACTAAAATAAAAATAAAAATAAAATCCAACAACTGTCTGTATTTTAAAACGTGCCAGGATTAAGTAAACCAAATGAAGGTTTAATAATGGATTAAAGTAATATTTAAACAAACAAATGCAATACATTTTTTTTTTAACTGAAAAAATGCAATAATTTTTTTTTTTTTTGAGTACATATTGGAAGAAGGGAGACAAATACCGATTCTCAAGATCGAACCTATGACACGGTGTTATGAAAAAATGCAATAATTAATAAAGTAATTGCATAGAAAAATCTTTTATATTACAACTCATAGAGAAGACCTGCATTTATTTCAAACATACTGATCATTGAGTAGATAAAGTCACATGTTAGCATCTTTGATTTTAAATTATTACGGTAAAGATTCTAAAATAAATCAAAGTTTAAAAATTGGTGTGTTGTTTTAAAAAAGAAAAGAAAAAGAAAGTGTGAACTTAAAACATTTTTCAGGGACTATATATATTAATTTTCATTTTGACAGTTGATTATTAAAATAAAACACATAGCTTAATAAATATTTATACAAACAAAAGATAAAATTAATAAAAATGATTTTTTTTTTCCTGATTGAAGTAACAAGAACAAATAATACATTTATCTTTCAAAAAAAAAACAAAGAATACATTTTTTCCTAGTCCTTGTTTAACTCGTAAGATTTTTTTTTTCTGCCCATTTCTTCATTTCTGGTCTAAATGTAAATTTATCATCTAAGATGGGTTTCCGCATAGCCTTATCTTACAAGAAAATTGAACATCTTTACCTATAATCTTATATATATAACCCAAAGATTATGGGTAGAGATGTTCAATTTTCTGTTTAGCGCTTAATTTTTTTAAAATTGTATTTGTGAGAGTGACTATGTCTTAATTTTTTATTACTTTAAACTAGGTAGATGTGGTTTTGGTCATCAAAGAATACATTTTTGTTTGCGCTTCAAAACTAAAACCAATATAAACTAAATTACTGAAACGTGACTTACAAAAATGGAATAGGGTGAAAAGAATATAGTACACTATGTACGAATTTTTATCCACAAAAAATTAAAATTAGATGCAATTAATGGAAAGTATTGGATGTCATTATCGAAATTAAGTATTAAATTTGATAAAGTTAAGCCCTCCTAACAACCTTATTGCTAGATAAGCCATTATCCACGAAATAGTTGGGAGACCAACCAACTCTATGCAAACATTATCAAACAAACTACCTTGAGTTTGACTCCATACCATCCCATTATTCCCCACCCTCAATTTTCTTTTCATTTTTTTAGTTCGACGTGAAGAACATTTGAGAACAATAAACTTTTAAATGATATTGGTCTATCACATATATTATTCATAAAAGTGGGTTTGTTTGACACACAAGTAGTTTGTTGGGTGAATTTATACTTTTATATGTATTTGATGATCCAGCTCCACTACATACTCGGGCACACCTATCGCTATCCCAAAGTTCAAATAATTTGGGCGAGAGTAGTACTAAGTTGGGCGACCATTTGGGAAGTTCTCGTGTTGCACCCCTTTAAGAAAGTTCAAATAATCTTTTTCACAATTGAAGTCATTCTTAAATTACAAATCTAAAACCGTGGATGAATCCCACGTTAGAAATCATATTTATAAGATAGATGAATTAGTTTACTCATTGTAAATTGTGTTTGAGATAGAATCTCATGCAATCTATATAGTATTTAAGTTCATTAAAGTGAAACGGGTATTCAATCGAATAAAATAAAATTGAAATTTGGTGCAAGAATGATAAATTCAAAAAGACACAATTTTGAAAGGACATATTGAAGATTTTACATTGAAAAGTTGTAAATATCTTCTAACATTAACAAAATAGATAAAGTACTTTTTACGACATTTATGAGTGTCCAGGCTAGCTTACGTGCATCTCGATTATTTTCACAAGACATATTACATGATCCTATAATATTTAGATGTAAAAAAAATTTATAAAAAATTAATTTTTAAGTAGGTGACTATGTACCATGGATTGAACCCACGATCTCTTAGTTTTTTTTTATTATACTTTTTACTAGGCTACCCATATTGGTTAAATATAGATAAACAACTTTATTCATTGTATATAAAAGTCTATTAAAATGGATATATTTTGGAGGAATCAATCTCTACCAAGAGGTTACTCCTTAAGTACAATACATATAAATAAAGGGGAAGGTTGTTTTTTTTTTAATAAAATAAAAAGCTAATTAGAGAGTTGGAGAACATATGCACCAAGAAATGAGTATTATGAGGGCCATACAAGTTAGTTAAAGTTGTGACAAATAAGCAAACCATTTCCTCCAACTTTGTATGATTATCACTACACATCCAACCTCTCTCTCTCTTTTCTCAAATTACCTAAACCCATTTGCAGATTTAGATATTGAAACCAACACCACAATCATTCATCATTTGCTTAATCAACAAAAACAAAAACAAACATACACAATTTACCAATCTTCTGATTAACAACTCCCAACTTCTCACATGCTTCAAAGCCACGCCAAAAAAAAAAAAAAAAAAAACCTTTCCTTTAACCAACTCCAACTCCATCTTCATATACATATAGATATATGTAGATTTATATGCATACACACGTGTGTATCTTTAGCTATAAAACATGCCCATGCATTCTTCTGTTATTGCGATTCAAAATCAAAACTCAAATTTTTCAAGAGAGCGGTGGCCATGGCGGATTGAAGAAACAAGTTCTTGGGTATTACTAATTTCTTTCTATTTACGTTTTTATGAGTGATGCCAAAATCATTTTATTCTTTAGAAAAGAATATATTAAGTTTTAGATGTTTCATTACTCCTTATATATGTGTGTGTGTTTTAATTTCACATGGGTTAGGAAAGCTTGATGAAGAAGATTTGAGTTATTTAAACTATTGGCCATGGAGTTTAGTTCACCAATTGACGTTTCGTTGATATCATATATTGGTGTTTATGGTTTGAGAATTTAGTGTTGCTCATCATTCTCTAGCTAATATTTTATGTTTGCCTGATTTTGTTGATACATCATAGGGGTGCACATGGTCATGAGTCATGACTCGGTTTTGTTAAAAATAATTATTTTGAATTTCTAAAATATTCTTGTAAATTAACTTAGCCATAAGATCAGATGATCACCTTGTTCTCTCTCAAGTCCAAGCTTTGAAATAGGTGTGGAATTGTTAAGTATTAAATTAAATGATTGTGAATAGGTGGACATTATTATTAACAAAATATTATACAAATGAAAATTAAAAATGAAATCCAAGTGAAGCAATGAGAGGAGCAAAATAAATATGTGATTTTAGTATAAAGTTTGTGTTTAAATTTGCAGGAAGATTTTATAAGAGAGTTGGAATGGAAGAGGGCATGTGTCCGCCATTGCCGTCGCCGGAATTGGATAATTTCAGCCTGCATTTTGCTTCAATGTACCACTCCATTTTCCCTCCTTTATTATCATACTCACCGTCGCCGTCCTCCTCCGCGGACGACGACCTCATCCACCCCCCCACCGACGACCTCCTTTTCCAGGCCCGGCTTGTGCTCGAGCACCGCGAGCTTTGTCAGAGCCTCCGTCGAGTCACCCACGACGCCAACTGCCTCCGGCGGGAGAATGCCGAGCTCCGGCTGGCCAATGCCCAGATGGTGAAGGTTCTTTCCTCGAAAACGGCGGTTGACGACGATCTGGTTGCCATTCCGAATTCCCATCTCCGAGGAGTGGGCCAAAATGGGGAGGAAGTTGGTAATTATGAGATTATAAGTCCGACCAGTGTTATCGGAAAATACAACAACCAGTTCGACGGCAGGAATTATCGCCGCCGGTTCTCTCTCCCCAAAACCATCTCCGTCCGCTCTCCCCCTGCTCCGCTCAACATTCAATCGGTATAATTTTCTTTTTATTTTTTTCCAACTCTGTTTAAAATATTCAAATTAATTCATCCCAAAAAATATATATAATTTGGTTTCTATAAAAACTAAAATAATTATTGAATTGAAAAAAACATCTATTGATTATGTTAGCCTAAGTAATGGTCTAATCAAAAGGATCCATTACACAAAAATTTGACGTTTGAGTTTTGTGGAGATGCCAAAACAAATCAATACCATCAACAAAAAATTGTTGGTGGAAGATGGATTTTAAGAAAATATGGCCGAATGTTTTTTTTTTTTTTTTAATAAATGAGTATTTTAAAAGTTAGGTTAGATACGAATTTAATTTTTAGAATTTTAAAATTTTCTTACAGGTTCTTAAACTTTTAGTAGATTTTTAACTTTTTAACGTTTTGTTTAATAAATTCTTTAAAATTTAATAAATGCTTGAACTCTAAACAATGTGTAATTTTTAAGTTGAACAACTCTCACGTGAAAAAACTTGAACATCTTGTTGAAATCTCAATTGTCCCAAATTAGAAAAGTGAGGAGTCCAATATCAATATAAAAGAGATATGAGTTACTTCCCTCATCGCCAATTGGTTTTGAGATGGAACCCCACATTCTCTAATACATCTGTCGTGTCGTCTGAGTTGATCTAAAGGCATGATTTTGTTGTCCTCTTGATTGATAGTGCAAATGGTCGAAAACTTAGGTTTTAAGGGTATATTTTCTTTTGAGGCCCCACGATAGGATCCACTTGTAGTATTAATTTGTAGACACTCCCAATTATTTCTCCAGACTCTACTCATTCGATGTATTTCGGTGTTGTAGCTAAAGATTTTGTTTAACTCATGAACATATGAATTTTTTGTACGCAGCGCCGAGTGTGTGCTCCCGTAAGTGGTGGCAAGAGTGGGAAGAAAGATCAGGAGGAAGCAATGGAGTTAGAAGTGTACAATCAAGGGATGGCCAAGACAGAGCTCTGCAACAAATGGCGGGACACTGGCGCTTGTCCTTACGGCGACCATTGTCGATTTTCACACGGACTTGAAGAGCTTCGGCCAGTCATGAGACACCCACGTTACAAGACAGAAATGTGTAGAATGATACTCACTGGTGAAAAGTGTCCTTATGGTCATCGATGCCATTTTCGCCACTCTCTAACCGAACGATAGAGACGATAACGACGAGAACAACGACAACCATGAGATTGAAAGGTACTAGAAAGTAATAAAGAAAAGACCACAGCTCGATGGAGAAGAGAATTCAGTAATAATATTAAAAGAAATAATAAGGGAAATGTTTTACTTGGCTATGTGTAGTGTATATAATAATGGCCTTATATATTTTTTGTTGTTGTTGTATTATCATTATTTTTTGATTTATTTGAGCAATGATTTAATAATGTTTTTTTTCTCTCTCGTTGAAAGTGATTATGTATAATAAAAGAATATATATATATACAAGAAAGTTGTGTTGTTATGAAGAGCCCTTAATTTTGAGTGGCTTTTTCTTTTTCTTTTTCTTTTTTTTTTTCATTTAGTTATATATAATCTCATTATTTATGATAATGAGATGATGAAATGTAACAATAATTGAAAAGGTATACATATCCATATCTCCTAACTGCTTGGAGTCTTCCTGATCTAAAATTCTAGCTGAGGGGTTTTGATTAATTATTAGAAGAAATTAGGGTTTAGAAGAAATTAAAAAAAAGATTAATTAGAAGAAATTAGATAACCAATTTATGGTTCTTTTGTATTATGTAAAAAACCACACAAAACTTACATGAAAGCTCTTCAATTGATTTAGAATAAGTTAAATAAAACCACTTTTAGTATTAAAACTTTTAAGAAAAAGACAATTAAATCTTTCACCTTTCAAATTATAACAATTTGTTCTTTCAAATTTATTTTGTAACAATTTACTTTTTAAAATTTTGATTAGCAAGTTATCTCTTCTTTGGAAAAATTTCATCAAAATGAAGTGTAAATTTTTTTTATGTACTAATCTATTTAATCTATATAGTTTATTAACGCATTTTAGTCTTGCATCGGTAAGAAATCTCGATCAAATTATATTAAAAAAAGAAAAGAAAAGTTCTTTACTTTAGGAACTAAATAATTATATAAAAAAAAGGTGAAATACACTAAATAACTATGACTAAAATTTCAATACCGCCTCCAAGTAAATATCATAAAAATAAAATGTTTTGTGTGATTGGGTTAGTGTGGAACTTTTTAGGTTTCATTCATTCATCCAAGTGTATATGTATTTTGTTTTTGAAATCTAACAATATTTGGGATTCAAATATATAACCCGCGGGTTACTATTTGATACATTAGATTACTCGAGTATTACACTTTTTGGAATATATCTAGGAATTTTTTATCAATAAAACAATATCTTTCTACCTATCTTTATAAATTTGAATCAAATACACAATTTGGTTTTATAGCCTTTAATATTGTGTTAAATAGTATAAATATTTATCTTAATTAATTATAAAAAGAATAACACATCTATCTTATAAATGTTAAAAGACGTATGCCTCTTGCCATAGTGATTTTTTTTATACACTTTTCTAGTTTTTTCTAGTGGGTTAGTTTCAAATTTATGAAGAAATTGCAATAACTCAAATGGAAAACTTACTTATCGATCAATTGCGATTCTCGACTTTATTTATGCTCGATTTATCATAACCGTAACTTTTGTAAATGTATGGATTCAATATATTTCATACTATTTAATTGGGTTAATTATCTAATTGAGACATCTTTGTAAACATAACATATTTAAATATTTGATGTAGATTGAAGATGACAAGAAATGGATATAGTTTAGCATCGTTTGTAAATAGGCCTTTGTTGATTTAGTAAAGTACACAAGTTGGGAATCTTTGTCCTTAAATTATTCTTAAGTGGTTGAAGTTTCTAAAAAATATTAATGGCCGTATATGTCCATTGATATGATTTTGGATGCTTATTTTTTTTCTAAGAATTTGTTACCTTGTCAAGTTATTAATAGCATCCAAGTAGTTTTCCTTTATCCTCTGATTATCAATTTTTATCCTTGTAAATACCTCAATTCCGCTAAGATTTTTTTAGTACAACAACTATGTTTGGGGTTAGAAGCTTCATACCTATAATTTTTTGATGGAGAATTCATGTCAATTTGTTTTTTTTTTTTTTTTTTTTTTGAAGTTGAGAATTCATGTCAATTACCACTTTGACATTCATCTAAGGTTTTAGGCGCACATTGGCCCGAGGACATTATGAACTCTAACTGCTTCTTGGTCTAAAACACTAGTTTATTAAACACTATGATATTTGTTTTATTACTTTGAATTGAAGATCTTTCTTATATCCTTTAATGTATTAATTGTATGAATCTTTATCTATATTTTTAGTACATTAATGTAGTATTTTATCAAATAAAAAATGTAAATAACCATATAAAGGAAATTGGAAAATCAACCAAATTAGTGTATCTCGGAATCATATAAAAGTAACAAAATCAGGGGTTGAAATAATTTAGTAAATTACAATGAGTTGGTGGTAGCCAATATCTACAATATCTACAATAAACTAATAAAAGGAATTTATATTATCAAGGTTGGAGAACCTTATTAAAGAACTTCTGGATGCTTGTCTTAATTCTCAACGGATGATTTTAAAAGCATGTTTTACAGCTGCTGCTTGGCGGAACATATGGAAGGAAAGAAATGCAAGAATCTTCGATAGCAACCATGCCTCAAATCTCCGAACGATTTATGGGATAATATCAATATTAATTTTGTTTATTGGTGTACAAAATCCTCCATTTTTAAAGACTACGACATTGCTTCTATTGCTCTAAACTGGACAGTTTTTTTTGTAACCATACATGTATCTTGCATGCTTTTGAAAAAAATCTTATCTTTTTCCAAAAAAAAAAAAATTATCGAAAGACTATGATTATTATAATAGACAATGTAAAAGGTCTTCTTTTTTTTTTTTTGAAAAGAAGTCCAAATTATCAATATAACTCTGAATTAGAGAACTTTTATAACTTCTCATTGATGTATTTATAATCATTTTATTTTACTTGCTTCTTGCAGGTTTAATATGAAGTTTGATATCTTTCTCCAAAAATAGGAAAAATTTATAATTCAAGGTACGGACAGAAATATTTAAAAGTTTCGAACTATTGTAAAATTCATTTAAAATTAATTCGACTATCCAAATCCAAACCCAACCCTACCAAACTTTACGCTCCAAACACAAACTTCAAAATCCGATATACAAAATTTCTGATAACAATCAGGTTTCAATGATGATATATAAAATAAATCAGTTTTTTTCATTATAGGAAAGCACCGTCACAATATAAACTTCTTGGTGTACTAAAAGTAGTTATTGAATTCTTATTCTACAGCTCCATAACTTTTAATTGGAAAGTTTTTTTTTTTTTTTTTTGTAATCTTTTAGTATGTTTGTTACCTACCTCTTTTGAATGAACAATATCTTTTTTTTAAACAAAAAATGCAACTACAAAGCAGCGTGTCAAACAACCCTTAATTTTATCTCACTCATTTATGCAAAGTAGATTGATATATATAAAAATTTAAAAAAAAAATAACAACTTACTCTGTGCTAATTGGGAATTTGGAAAAAGAAGAAAATTGATCCATTTTCTCTTATTTCTATTGCAAGAGTGCTTGTATTTTAATTGCAAACATTATTTTGATTTAGATTAATGATTTCGAGTCCATTGCTAAACAATTTGTTTTAAAATTGTGTAAAGTAAAAATGAAAGCATAAATTGAACCAATTTTCTTTTCACAATTAATGATAGACATAGATATGCAAAATGCACAAAAAATTGAAAATAGCTTACTCCAAATATGGAACTACAACTTGGATCCATGGTGGCCACCATTACTTTTTTATGGATTATCTTGACAACCAAACATGATAGCACCGAGTAGTTTATCCTTATAAATTGAGATGTGTGTAATTTAATCCTGATATTCACGAAAAATAAATAAATAAATAAAAAGTTAGAGAAACAACTCAGAACAAAAAACATATATCTATAGAAAAGACTACTAGAGTGAACAATATACAACACTTGAACCAAATATATTTTTTTTTCATCATGATTTCTCAATCTCCCTACACCAATTTGGAAGAATGGAGGAGATTTTAAAACACACAAAAATTTAAAAAAATCAGTGAGCAGATATATAACACAAACAAAAAGAAAGAGTAATATTTAGGCATCCCATATGTACTATTTGCAACAATTAAAAAAAAAAAGTTGGGGTTTGATAAAGAAAGATTGAAAACATGAAAATAAAAGCTTGAAAATGATTTATGATTTAGTTAAAAGGGGACAATAAATTAATTGAAAGGGGTTGGGAAGGTGGTGACAGAAGCATAGAGAGCACAAAGGAGTGAGATGCCAAACAGCCAAAATGCATTTCATCATCTGTGCTCTCTATCTTCTGTCAACAACATAAACTTCACCATTTTTCTTTTCATTTTCAACTCCCCAAATTCCAATCACAAACAAAACAAAAAAGAAAAAAAAAAACCCTAAAGGAGAGAGAAATAAACAGAAGAGTCTGTTTAGAGATGAATAGATGAATGGGTGAATGGATGGATGGTTTATGAAAGTTGAATAATAATATGTCTCAATTTATAGGAAAGGCTTTGGCTTTTGGCGTCATTCATTTTAGCCCTAAAACCCTTCTTGATTGAATGAATAAAGTTAAAACACCTACTTTAAACATGATGATATATTCTTCTCCCACCCTTATATCTTTTTTTTATGCCTTTTCTAACTATTTCTTGGTTAATTTCAATTTTGTTTATACATTGACATTGAACTTAAATGGAAAAGCTCTTCATTTCATTACGATTCTCCACTCTACGTACTTTTTTTGGTGTTTAGGTCTCTTTTCACTTTTGTTCGGTTCATTCTGACCTTTACTTTTGTAAACGTATCACGTACGACATTTTATTCTGTTTCGTTGGATAGACGAGATTCACACGTTTTCTTTGGGTGGGGTGACTTAGATATTGGTATCGTATTTACTTTTGGTGTTTATAATTTTACAAACAAGCGATATAAATTGCAAATCATTTTAGAAATAGAAAAACTCTTTGCTTGGTTTGAAAAGGATGCTTCATTTTCAAATCATGTGAAGTCTTCCAAAATAATGTAAAAGTATCATGGAGAAGGGAACATAAATTCAAAAATCCCCCAAGTTGCAAGAAGCATGAAGAAGGGAACATCAATAACATTCAAAAATCCCCCACCACTAAAAGCTTATCTTATCATTTGGCCTTCTTTGATATTCACAAAATGGGTTTTGTTTGACTCATATTATTTCCATTTGTCACTTCCCCTCCATTTGTTTCTATCATTTGGGATATTATTGAGAATTGTTCCATTGTTGCAAACACAATATAAAGATAGAGAGACTAATAGTTTTATTAGATTAAAGTGTGTGTGAATTTAATTCTTAGAACTTTGGATCTCATTGATAGAAAACATTGGTTTGTGTGGCTTGTTTAATTAACCTATCTCGTGGTTTACCGAACATTATGCTAATTTAATCAAATATTTAACCAAAAGGAACCGAGCCAATTCAATTAAATGACTTGACTCTCATTGATCACGTAGATAAGTTTTCAATGTCATGTGATTTTGAAGCTTCAAGTATTTCGAAAGATTTTTCTATTTTATCTGACTCAATTAGTTTGAAACCCAGAAATATTATAAAATTAATCTAAGTTGCATTTAGTTGTATAACTTAAGCTTCACTTTGTCTCCAAAGGGTGGTGCAGTGGTTAAAAACTTAAGTTTTGAAGGTATGCTCTCCATATCTCCGGTGCCTAGCCAAGGGACTAGCGTGCTTACCTTGTTTCAAAAAAAAAACTTAAGCTTCACTTCTTACCTTTTCTTAATTAAAAAAAAACAACTAACACATGCTACTTTTTCTTAAAGATTTTTTTTTATCTATCTTTAAAAAATAATGTTAACAAGAGAGGTAGATCGAACGTATTAGTAATGACCAAGAGCTTATGAATTCGAATTGTAATTGAACTATAATTTTAAGAAAAAAAAGAAAATAACAAAAAAAAAAAGTAATCTTTAAAACTTGTATGATAACCATTTTTTTTTTTTGTAAAAATAAAATTTGATTTAAATAAATATATAAATTAAGTGGTTGTGACGAAAACACTCTTTTGGATAGAGATTATAATAAAAATGACACTAGTTTATGAGGCTCACATAGGTTTATGGATAACTTTATACAATTTGTATTAAATCCAGTTGAGCCAACATCTAAACCAATTCTTACAATCCCCTTTAAATAAAAACCCTAAAAATTAGGGCAAACACAAATTTATAGTCATACATCATATAATTAATTACAAACTCTAAACTAAAGAACTCAATTTTTTTTCAACTCTAAACTAGCAAGTGTATGGTTTCTTTTTTAAAAAAAACAATTGTATCAATTTAAGCCCAAGTTCGTTTGTTTGTTTGTTTTTTTTTTTAATTGAAAAAAAAAAAAACAGGCCCTACGTTTATCAGGTCTAAAAAAAAACTTTTAAAAAGTTGTTTATCAATTTGCATCAACTCCAATAGAAACTATCTTCTAAAAAAAAAAACTCCAATAGAAACTAGCATTGTTAAATTAAAATGTAATAAAAAAAAAAGCAGCAATTTAGGATAAGGAAAGAAATGGATAGATGAATGAGTGATGATAGGACAAGAAGAAACGGGGGTTGCCATTAGTGGCAAGTGTTGTGTGATGTGACCCCAAGTGGGTAGGGCAGGGTGTCCTTAGATTTATCCCTTTTGGGTGCAGAAGAACCTTTCATTGAACATCAAAACTATTCCCCATTTGGATAAGGGAAAAGACCCATAACCTCAACTGTGCCCACTTTTCCCCCATACCTAAAGTAGTGTTCCCTTCCCCACTACTTTCTTACAAAAATAAAACTTCCTTTTTCAAGCAAAAAAAAAAAAAAACTACTTTTCAATTATGTATAACCAAGACTACTTGCATCCTCTAAATCAAGATATTATTAGTTAAATGTATCACCTAGTAATTAAGAGGTTGAGGATCAAAATCTTTGACCTTCAAATATTATTGAATAAAATAAAAATATTGTGTGAATCAAATCTCATCTAATTAGAAGTTTGAATATAAGATATATATTCCTTTTTTGAAATTGGATATGAGATATTGATCTTGAACTTAACCATGAAAAATTTTGTAGCAAAAAGTTTAATGTACTCAAATTTAAGCTTTGAGGGACAAGTTTGTAACTTTTACTTTTTTTAATATATATATAAGATTTGGATTAGTTTCTAACATCTTTTTATTGAGAAACTTGTAACTTTGAAACCTAACTTGATTTTCTTTCTAGGTTAGAGTGCAAGGATCTAGTTTTCATGGGCTTGCATTGGCACTAATTGAATTAGGGTTTTCACCAATATTAACACAAACGCACACATATATCAAGTTCATAAGTTCATTAAAGTACACATTCAAAGTTGAAAGTATTGATGTAATTGTTTAATGTACAGTGTTGAAAAGGGCAGAATAGAATAGAGTGGAAAAGCATCATTCTGAGTGCTGGCAAATGAGTGTTCTTTAATTCTTGCCCTTTTGAATATAAAATTTAGGGGAAAATATTTTTTTTATTTTTAGTTTATCTTTATTTCAAAAACAATCACTTTTATCCTTAATTAACATTAAAAGTTAAACTAAATGGGTCAGTGGCGCAATGGTTTCATTGTTTGGTGCCTAGCGTCATAGGTTCGATCCCTATAATTGGTAAACTAGTCCCATTTCATGTCATATCCTCCATGAATTTGAAGTTCCTTTTCCAGGTTGCAATTTCAATAGTAAGTTATTTTCCTCTTTAAAAAGTATCTTTTTAATTTCCTCCCTCTTTGTAACCACGATAAATAGGACAAATGCAAGAGTATATAGCCATTAGAATGGAAACATCATCTCATTATTCATATCAAACATAATATCACAAATTACTTATTAATTGGCTTCCACCCAATAAAAGAATGTGATTCTCAATCTTTTCTCTTTTGTTGACCATTTTTCTAAAATGCTTCAATTATTGAAATACTCTCGCATCCATGGAAATAAAAAGGTCTAGAACTGATAAGCACTAAAAAAAATGTAATTTGTACTAATTATGATATTATTATCGTTAATGCGGCAATACCCATTTTAGAAAATGTAAAGATATTTTATATCAATTGTAATCTAGTAGTAAATGGTAGGTAAAATCACTAGAGTTTCTATTAAGTTGGCATTTTAAAAATCTTATGACATGCGGTTAAATGGTACTAAAAATGAAATATGCATGTATAAAAATTTATGGATTCAAATTTCTCACTCTTGTTGAATTAAAAAAAGTACAAATATTGGAAATGACAGTTTGTTCGTTCGACCAAAACTCTAACTAATCATAGAGAATTTATTTCCCTTTGTTGGAAATTCACAATTCATATAAAATTCGAAACGTCGCTTCTCAATGAAAGCATGATTCTTGTCTCCTTCATTTGAGCCCGTCCATCAAACACCTCTCTAAATTTGACTAAAAGTTGAAAACAGATGTTTAATTTGGCCCGAATAAGTCCACAGCAAAGACTTTCGTTATCCTTAAAAAAATGTGTTATATCAATTAATCAAGGTCAACTTGGTTAATCCGAGCATCACTTATATTTCGAATAAAAGTTAAATATTTAAATCTTCACAAACAAAAACTTTGATTGACAAACATACAAGTGATCATCTTAGCAAGTTATGTAGCGTAAGGATGAATTTCGACCACTATTGACAAAAATGAGGATTATTATGTCCCAAACAAGAGGCATGAACATTATATATAAAGGTGTTCTTCAATTATATAATCATGATTTTCAAGCTCGGGCGCATATAAACAAGTTTCCTTATTAGAGTATGGGTTTGTGACTAAACAGAAGAGAAAGAGGTAGGATTTTATTGACATCTTGATAGAATCATGAAGAAAACTGTAAGAGGAGTACGTTCATATTGGAACTAACCTATGGTGCTATTTGTTGCATACATTCAAATTTCTACCCACTAGTATATACATTCAATTTATGATGACCACTCCTAAAACTCAATTTTCAATAAATTTTCTTGACAGTCAAACAATCTGTCTCGTGAAAAAAGTGGAACACATGCGAGTTAACCTGAATACTCATGGTCTTGGTTACACTTGAACCAATGATCCGAGCAGAAACTATTTTTTCAAAACATAACTATAAGATTTCATGAAAAGCCAGCGCAACTAACAACCTTGACTTCCTCTTCCCTAACAGAAGAGGCCCAAACTGGTGCAGAATTTACCCAAAATAACCATCTTCCTCTCATTAAGAGGAAAAATCTTTGAGCTTTACAAAATCTAGAGACTAAGGTATACAAGTCAACATCTGAAGGAAAGTTGACAACTGCATTCCAGCCATCACATTCTAAAAAATTTCTCAGCTTTTGGAGACAAAATCCATCCAGATTCTAGCAATGGTGATCTCTGAGAAAAAATGACGACCGTACCACCGAAATTTCCGTGACTTGTTGGGATGGAAGTTCCTTTAACAAAGCTAAATCTATGGATTTGGTTCTGATGGATGTTCTGGCGAAGCAGGTAGTTGTTCGTCAACATCAGTTTCAGCTGATACAGGATCGTTAGAAGGTGGTTCCGGTTCCGGTTCCTCTCCACTTTCATTAGTCTCAGGGTAAAAATTAATGGGGAACTTTGTAACCCTGGGTTTATCAGATAGAATGTTTCTCTGAACCCTATTGATCAAGACTTTGGCTGGAGGTTCTTCTCTGAGCTGCTCGTCATCATAATCATTGTTTACATAGTAACCGACACGGATAAACTCCTGACCCATATATGAGCAGGTCAACAGAAGTACAGTTACACCGATGATATCTTCTTCGGGAATCTTGGACGGGTCTGGCGGATCTGCCTGGGAATGGATCCATATGGGAGGGGATAACAAGGTTAGCTCTATAAACAAGACAGGTTGTATAAACAAAATACAGAAATTTGTCAGGGAAATTTACCTGCAATACAAAACGATAGTTACCAACATTGACAGGTCCCACAAGAACACACTCCAAGAGCTGATCATAAGTCTCTACCTCAGCAGACCCCACGTAAATTAGCTTCCATTCCAAATCTGAAGCAGAAAAAGAAAACAAGTCAGGGATATAAACATTCAGTCAAAAGGGAAAACTCTTTGGATGATACATACAAGGCGAAACATAATAGCCAGAAGTAAAATTTTCATATATACAGGCCAGACCAAACAAAAACAATGAATACAAAAGAATCCTCGAAGTTACAGGTTATTTTCAGTAATTTCTACTGACAAATTCTGCACAGAGCCGCTAGCCTCTTTGATTTGGGTACTTTAAATCTGATTTGGAAGGGCAAGGTCCAAAAAGAACCAAATACTTTATCTGGACCCTTGCACACAAGGCATGTTAAACAATTTAGACAAAGCCCAATGAAGGAAACCCAGATTTCCCTCTTCTCAAATCTGTTTAATATGCAGTAATAGTGATAAATCTCTTAATAACCTTTTTCTCCACTGCAATTTTATCAGGGAAACTAAAACTTCATTTGTAATCGTTTTCATCTTGCTTGGTGGTCTGATCTCTAGTAATATATATCTCTATATTGTAATTTCATGAATCAATGAAATTGTCTCGTATCCAAAAAATTCATCTTGCTTGGTGCTAACCAAAAACAGTGGAAGACAAGATTTTTTAAGAAATGCTCTCTTGTTGAGAAGTTTAACAATAAAGCTACAATTTTGCGGAGAACTTGTAAAGCTCTTCTTGCAAAGAAAGAAACTCAAAAACAGTCCAAGGTTGGCTTTGAGACAACCAGTAACCCATAGCTAGAAGCATCCATTTCAAATTATTACAAACTGTTTTAAGAAATCCAGCAAAATGAACGTTGGTACTCGTCATTTTTCTTCTTTTTTTTTAATATGAGAAACCACTGTTGGTAATTATGTCATGGCCAATTTGAGCTGACTGAAAGCAAATTTGGAACAGTCATTCCATCTAAATTAGTCATTTTCTAGTTACCATTCCATCTATAGACTATACCTGGCCACAAGTTTTCTCATAGCAACCCGTGAGACTAAGGAAAACTTTAAGCTCCTGGACTGAAGAAGCTTTGGGTATTGTATTGGCCCATCAAACATTGCTTGAACTTTCTTTTAGTTAGTCTGAGGTTATAGAGCCAAAATACACTATAGTTGGCTTTGGATAAATGCACTCTCCATTTACCCAACATAAAACTTGTTCTTCTAACAGATTCCCTAACAAAAATAAAAACCAATCACGTCTACAATACATCATACATCATTCCTTGAACCTTAAAAACAGAATGTGAGTTGGTCAAAGAAAAAAACGAGATTGATTTCACTGACCTTAAGCCATTATTCCACAAACTTGAAACACATACACCTTCTCAGTTCTAAATTACAACCATCAAGAATGTTCTTTAAGCATATACCACAGTACTTCAAAGAGCCTAATCAAATATAGACCACGTTACTGGAGTATAGACTAAACAAAGAACATAATCTCAATTGAGATAGCCTAAAGTTGACACCCCTCCATCAACAAAGACATTTCTGAGCAGTTCATAACACCCCCATACAAGTTGCAGAGCTAAAATGGTGCCCTTTTTTCAATACCAAATATCAAAATCATATACACGTCAAACAACCATTTTTTAAGATCCATCATAAACCTCTATGCTCTATCCATAATTTTTTTTAACTTTATACTAATAGAGTCCATGGTCAAAGGATACGTGCCAATTAGGCAATTATCGATAGGCTAAGCCCACTTTGACCCTTCTAATATTGCTATCATCCCAAAAATATTATTGTACTCAGGAAATACCAAAATCCCTTGTTCGATATACTCACACAATAATCCAATTGACGATGGTAAATATTCTGCTGACATCCATGACTCCGTTACAAATACAAAAAACTGAAAATTAGCAATATCTTATCGATATATATATATATATACATTACCTACCTTCAATCTTAGGTAGAGTAAACTGAATGCAGAGGGAAAACATTACAAATCAACGGAATAATGACAAGTAAGACAAAGCAACATTAGTTAGAGATTTAGCATCGGTGAATTATAGAAAAAGTTGGGAACCCCTAAAACAGTAAACCCTAATAGAAACAGAGCATTGAAAGGAATAATAATTGAAAAGAGACCGGAAAGAAAGAAAAGCGAGAAAAGGTAGATGGATGAAATACCGTATTTGAGAGAAGACAAACACTCGTAGGAAATCTCGAACTGAAGAGGGGTAGAGAAAGAGGAAGGGTTGTCGAGAACTGCAACGTTCGTGATATTTACAGCGCTCATTGTTCTTCAATGGAATGGAATTCGCTCACAAATCCAACTACTTCAAAACCCTAATCTCCAATTCCAAGCGCGAATCAACCACACGAGGTTGAAGAAGAAGAAAACAATTGGGTTTGAATTTTTGTTTGGGGGCTGAAGTGGAGAGATTAAAAAAAAAAAACAAAAAGATACCGAAAATGTGGTGCGGTCACCGGCGATAACCGGTTGCGGGATTTGGCGGGAGATGTGAGGGAATGAAAATCATCCGTCGGCCGTGGTGGCGTCTGGCAAGCAAGGTCGATGACGAATTTCAGGCAACTTTAGTTATCGTACCATATTACAAGTCTAACGGCAAAGAATTAAACAAGTTTTTTTTAAAAAAAAAATTAATTAAATTATAGGTTTTTTTTTTAATCCAAATTAAATTATAAATTTAATCAGGGCCGTTTGTTTGACATATTTAGGTAGTTTTTAGTTAAAGGAGTTGTATCGAGAAGTTATGTTGAGAAGTTAAAAATGGAGAGTTGTGTCAAAAACTTGTTTGGATGTAGTTTTTGTATAGAGGAGTTAGAGTCAAAATCTTGTTTAGATGTAGATTTAAAGATGAGTAGTTATTTTTAGTAGTTAAAAAAGAAATGGTTAAAAATGAATTATTTTAATTGATTTGAAAAGAATGATTAAAAATAAGTGGTTAGAAATAATTGAGTAATTATAAATGAATGATTAAAAATGAATGGTTAGAAATTAGATTTATTTTTAAAAGTAAAAATGAGGAGAAGTTAATAAAAATTCGTTTGATGTAATTTTTAAAGAGGAGTTAGTAACTCCTAATACTAAAAACTACTTAAATATGTGAAACAAACACCCCACATTTTCAATGTTCGTATTTAGGGTATTTGTGTGAGGTAGAAAATTTTAACTACTTTTAAAATATTTTATTTATAATTCAGCTTTTATTGTCTTCCATCAATTTCATTTTAGGGTTTTTTTTTTCATAAATAGACCATATTTGAAAAGTATTAGCAAATATATGCATCTTCAAAAATATTAGCAAAATTAGAATTTATTTTAATATCTTATAAATTCTGAAAATAACGAATTACAACAATACCAATAATTTATTGGTTTTTCATTTAGGAAGGGAAAATTTTAAAAAGAAAATTCATCTCACATTCCAAACTAGAAACTACCAATTTATGGTGCATTAATTGTGGAAAATTAGAAACTGCCAATTTAGGGTGCATTAATTATGGAAAACTAGAAATCGCCAATTTTATGGTGCATTAATTGCTGAACGAAAGTGGCGACATTATATTCTTAGAGGTAGAGTTGTCATTTACATACAGTATGGTTAGTAATGTACATGTACAATATAGTTAGTAATTTACATGTTATTTGATTCTGGTAATTTTTTTTTTCTTATGGGTTGTTGAACGTTCAATTTTGTTGATTGAATTGGAACCCGTTTGATAACCACACAGTACTGAATAACTTGGTATATCGGTACACCCATAAGATATCATGTACCATATTGTATTTTAAAACTTTATGTTTTTTTTAAAATGTTTAATTTGCTGATATGAATATTTGTAGTGTGATTTAATATGTTTGCGACAATGAACAAGTAATTTTAAATGTATAAATTTTTTAATGTACAATACCGTATAGTAAAACGTTTGGAATAACATACGTAATATTTGTGAATTGATAGAGATTCATGATGTTGGAGCAACTTTACACAAAATTACTATTTAAAGTGAGATCAATAGTAAATAAGAAAAGTCTCATGTGTTACAAAATTGAAACTGAAAGCGTTCGACATAAAAAAAGATTGTAATGTAAAATCATCATTGAGTGAATGCATTCCTCAACATTTATGCAACGTTGTTTCAGCTACTTCGTGATTATGGTACATCTTCAATTTCATCCCACTGACCACTACGTGCAATAGGGATTGAGATGCTTGTTGAGCCTATAAGAAAAAGTTACAAAAATGTTCAAACAGTACTGTCTTATATTATAAGTCATATAATATACATGTATATAAACAATACCGTATTGTGGAATAAAAATGTAATGGATAGTAATATGAGTACGAAAAATGTATTAGACATGAATAGAATGAATAATAAACCATAAATGTACCATGTAAGTTATACAATATGTATAATAAAATAATGAAATATATAGAGTTTTGTATAGTTTATACAGTAATATAACAGTACATGACAAACTACAGTATTAATGATATTATACAAATGGATTGATTGATGAACATATAAAGAGAAGATATACAGTATAACTAACCTAAAAACACAGTACGAACATACGATATATACTCAATTATACAGTTTTGCAGATGTGTATATAGTCAATTATAATAGAATATGAGAATCAAAGTACGAAAAAACTACTCTTCTACATATGATTTTATTGCATTTCTAAACATGATTTTTGCATTCTAAAGACTGAAATATAAATAAATTAAATGTAGAGAAATGACAGAGTCGAAGTAAAACATATCATACTCTACATGGAAAACAACAGTATTAATGATATAATACAAATGGAATGATTGATGAACCTATAAGGAGAAGATGTACAATATAACTAACCTAAAAACATTGTATGAACATACGATATATACTCAATTGTACAGTTCTGTAGATGTGTATACAGTCAATCATATTAGAATATGGAAATCAAAGTACGAATAAATTACTGTTCTACATATGATTTTACTGCATTTCTAAACATAATTTTTGACATTCTAAATACTGGAATTTAAATGAGTTAAATGTACATAAATGATAGAATAGGAATAAAACATACCATACTAAACCATCTGAGACATATCGAATCACGATTATACTGAAACAAACAGCAACATGCTAATGGTGATGAATAAGGAACAAAAACGTAATACAAATACTGTGAAAAACGAAGATTATTGAGAAGAGATGACTGAAGATGTATGATTATACCGTCCGATCGAAGCTTTGTGGTCGACGAAAATTTACGTGGTGGCCGAAATGTGAAAAGAAAGATTGAATGAAGCTGAAGAAACGAAAAGGGAGGAATGGAGAATAGAGGAAGAAAAGTGAAACGAAAACGGAATAGGAAGAAAGATGAGAGATAAATGAGAAAATGAATTAAATCGCATTGCATTAAAAGAGTTGACAATTATATATGGTATGTTTTAAAAGGATGGGAAGAATGCAAAATGGTATTAAGGAAAAATTAATAATTACGATTTTTTATAAAAAAATTAAATTTACAAAAAAAAAACTTGGGCGTCTATATTTGCAAATACTTTTCAAATATAGTCTAATTACTACAATTTCCCTTCATTTTATAGATTCACAAAAAAAAAAATCATTTTATTGTCTTAATCGATTTATCAATTTAACTTAATTGTACTCATCAATTTATCAAATGAAACATCATGAGTAAAAGATGCATTTTCTAGTTTTGCAATACTTGAATCTGATTTAGGTTTTTTTTTTTTTTTTTTTGAAAATTTGAATTTTTTTCCCTTTTTGAGTACATATTGAAGGAAGGGAGATAAATACAGATTCTCGGGCTTAAACCTATCTATTTTAGTTATTTTTTATCTTTTTTTCTAAAATTTTGAAATTTATTCTTTCTTTCCTTATATTTAAATTATTTTGAAATGGGTGATTTTTTTTATTAATGAATATTTGTAACATATTTTTTGTTATAATATTGATATTAATAAGTATTTATAAATTTCTTTTTTTTAGAATAATAAGTATTTAAAATACATATTTTAAAATTGACTTACTTTTATAATTATTTTAGGAGGAGAGTTAATCCAATATAATTTATTTCTTATTTTATCTCTACACGATTTCTTAATTTAAAAATGTCTAATTACTTTTGTAACCTTTCAATTTGTTCACTTTTATATATATATATATATATATTAACTTGGTAGTTAATTGGTTTTTAACCTATTCAATTTTTTAAAAAATAAATAATTTGTTTGACATATATTTTGATGTGTCAAGTAAGTGTAAAAAGTTTTAAAAAAATGTCGACTAAATAATTAACACGTTTGACTTAAATTTTTTTTTAAAAATATAATAAAAAACTTTTTAAAATTTAAGAATAGATACCAAGTTGATAATTCTCAAATTTATTAGATTAATTATAAAGTTAAATCATCTAAAAAGTTAGATTTAGGGACCGAAGGTTTTCTTGTTTGGTGTTAATCAGTTCACTATCAGTATCATGGATTCAATCTCAAAAATTAATATTTGATTCTCATTTATTTTAGAATAATTATACCTTTTTTGTAGGGTTCATGGTCCACTCTCTTAGATTTCTAAAAAATACCATAAAAAAAGTTCAAGAAATAAACTTCCAAGTAAAATTACAACTTTGGTTCTTAATGTGTTAATGAGAAATTACCTTTTTTTAAAAAAAAAATCATCAAACATTAGTAAGCAGTTGATTTGAATTCATGATTTTTTTATTGTAAAAACATATTTCATATTAGTTGTTTGGTTCTCTTTTTGTTTAAATGTCTTTAAATTTTAATCATTAATATAATTCGACCTGATTTAAACAATATAATTCAACCTGATTTAAACATATTTCTTAGGCTCGTTTGATAATCATTTGGTTTATGAAATTTAAGCTTATTTTTAATTAAATTTTCTATCATGTGCTCCATCTTTTCTACAATGTATCCATATTTCCTTAAAAAAGTAGGTGAATACTAACCAAATTTCAAAAACAAAAACAAGCTTTGGAAGTTACTTTTTTTGTTTCCAAATTTTAGTTTTGTTTATTAAAATATAGGTAAGATGTAGATATTCAAATAAGTAAAAATGTATACAAGATAGTTGTTGTAGGCTTAAATTTCATAAACAAAAAATAAAATAGTTATCAAATGAGACAAATTTTGAATTATTCTACTCTATATGGTTAAACTCAAAACGGGAAAAAATTGTGTTGTAAGTGATCTCAACTTTCAAGTTGTGTAATTAATAGATTTTTAAATTTGTAATTTTGTGTTTTAATAGATTAGATTAAAATTTTAATTTTGACTATAATTTTTTTAAATTTGTGTCTTAAAGTCCTAAATTTCAAAGAGTCTCTAAAAATTTTTTAACTTAAGATTTCGTTTGCAATAAGTTTTTTTTTTTGACAGGGTTTGCAATAAGTTTTTGAACTTAAAAGGTGTATAACAAAAAAAATTTAATTTAAATTTTGTGACGAATATGTCCTCCAACATTTTTTTAATTTAGATCATATGTGACACGAAATTTAAAGCTCTATTACACACAAAATCCATTTTTATATTTCACAAATTTGTTGATGTTAAACAAAAATTAAATACATCATCAAGTATATTTTAGAAGATACAATTTAACATTTTTAAGTACATATATACTTAGTAAATATATTTTAACATTTTAAAAAAGTAAAACTATGAATTGATTTAGTAGTTAAAAAAAATTCTTATGAATCTAATCATTAAAATTTAAATATCCTCTAATCACAAGTTTTATCCTATAAAAATAATTGAAATAGGGGCAAACTGATTCGACCACAAAAAGAACAAATTTAACCAACAAGATATAATCATAAATTTTGAGAGACAACACATAATTTAACTGTCAGTTAAGTAAATAATAACATGAGACATTAATTAAATATAAAAGTATAAATAGCTAGCCTAAACCAAATTAGTAGCATGGATCTCAAATAGTTATAAATTGAATAATAGATTATCCATTTTAAAAAAAAAATTCTTACAATTCAACTCGTAAGTCTCAAATTTGAATGGTTTCAAAAAAAAAAAAAAAAATCTCAAATTTGAAATCTTAAAGAATGTATAAGATAAAAGTTCCAGACCTCAACCGACAAAGTCATCTCTAAATAAGCAACCAATTAGGCTTAATTTACATAATATGAATATGGATAGTTCTTAGTAGTATACATACTGAACTTGTGTTTTAAGATCTCTTTATTTAAAAGTATTGGAATGTTTTTCGTGTTTTTTTTTTTGAATGAATTTACAAAGAATAATAAAGAAACTCATGTCATAATAATACCAAACACAAACATGTATATTGATATGAACGATCAAAATAAAATTGATTGTTTAAGAAGGTATGATTTGGTACCTATAATGTTTATCCTTATATAATAAAGTTCACTGCTAGCTTTTTTTTGACATGCTAGACGAAGTAACTTAAAGTTATAAGTTTGAAGTATAAAGTAATACTTCGTTTAAGTTTCAATTCATATAATTTATAATTATTGTATTGGTTAGCCCATTAGTTTGGTTTACCCATACTTTTTTCTTATTATATTATAATTTTATTATAGCAGGTGGAAGAGGATAAACTTAATATTATTTTAGTCTCAAATTCGGCTTTTTGTAGTTGAAAAGAAAAAGGAAATTCGTAATGAACCTAACATTCTCTTAAAAGAGTCAAAAACAAAACCGCATAGAAACACGAGGGAGACAACAAAAGCATCCTCCGTCAGATCATGGTCAAACTACAAGCTTATTTCATCATTTTTTATATTCATGATGTTATCATACTTCATTGTCAAGAAAAATACATTATAAATAACTAACTATCATAGATTAAATTTATATTTATTTTACTTTCTTATATCCTCTTGATGATTTGTTTCATAAATAATAAATTCAAATTTCAGAAACTCCCCAACAAAAGCTTAGCTAAATTAATAGGATAATTAAAAAGTGAAAGGTCAATTTATAATAATCCTTTTTTTTAAGAATTAATTTTTTTATGAAGATATAGTTTAATGTTACGAACAAGTTATTACAAATGACATTTTATGACTCTTCTTCAAACAATCATATCTAAATGGATTATTGTAATGACTCAAAATAATTATTCAATTTTAATCACTTATTTTTAACTCTTCAAAATAACTACACATTTTTAATCCTATCTAACGAGCTATTGTATGCCACCTTTCTGCAAAACTCAACATCCAAACAAATTATTAATTGTAATTTCTCCCTATATAATAACATTCAAACGAACTATAGTTAAAATTCAAATTTTTAACTACTAAAAAAAACTCAAAATAATAACTCTACAATTTCACGTCCAAATATATGTCAGAAGGTTTTGTTGACACCACGTGATAATAGTAGATATGTACGAAAGCTCATTCTGACAATAAGGGGCTGTTTGTTTAGAGGTATTATAGAGCTATTGGGAAAAAGCTGCACAACAGCTTGTTTTTTTTTTCTTGAGCGGTTAATGAAGGGAATAAAGAGCATGTACATCACGCCACGTGGCGCAATAAAAATGAAAAATGTGGCGACCATTTATTATTTTTTTCTTAGTTTTTTATATTTTCAAAATTTTCTCTTTTTTTCTCTCTCTCTTAAAAACGTTTCAGATAAATTTTCAATTTTTTTAGATTTTCAGTTTTTATTTTATTTCCCCCAATTTAAGTTTTTAACTTTTGTTTTCAAATTTATGTTTTTATTTTCTCCCGAAATATCAGATTTAAAATTATTTTTTCTGATATTTTTTTTAACTTAAATTTTATTTTTATTTTTTCAAGATTTCAATTGTTTTCTTTTTTTTCAAATTGGACAATATCATATGTAAAAATGTATTTCATCTTTTAAAATTATTCATTTTTGCACAATACCATACTTCAAAAATATATTTCATCTTTTAAAATTATTTTTTGTTTCTTAATTTTCATGTGATTTATTAAATTTCAATTTTCATTTCTCCAATATTCTAATTTTAATTTTTTTGAGTTTCTTTTTAAGATTTAATTATTATTTTTATATATTTTTCCAAAATTAAAATTTTCAATTTTTTCCAAAAATTCAATTTCTTATATTTCCAAAATTTGAGTTTTTAATTCTTTTTCTAATTTTTTTATATTTTATATGATATAATTTTATTATTTCTACTCTTCTCTTTCCCTTTTATATGATATATTTCATAATTTGAATTTTTACATGAAAAAATTTATTTTTTATTTCATAATTCATTGTAAAAGAATTTTAAATTATATATCTTTTTATCTACTAAAAATATAACAATATTTAATTTTTAAATATATTTTCTATGATCTACATGAATTTTTTTTAATATGAAATAGAATTCATTATAAAAATTATTGGATAAAAAAAATATCATCACTAAAAAAAATAACAATATGTAATTTAATAATACAAATTAAAATGGCAAATATGGAAGGTGAAAATACCAAGAAAATTTTCAAACATATAAAGAATAATTTGACATTGAAATAATAAATAAATAATTGAAAAAAATGTCATAAATGTCAAATCATCAAAAATAATAATAAATCTTTCATACAATCTCTCCACAAAAATTACATCAAAACGAGTTATTATTATAATCACTCTACAAACAATTACATCTAAACGAGCTATTAATATAATCACTCTATAAAAATGCATCCAAATCCAAACATCCCGTAAGGTATCATATATATATATATATATATATATATATATATATATATATATATATATATTTTAAAGGAAATTAAAAACAAGAGAGGTGTGGGATTTGAAAGGGCAGGGAGAAGGAAGATATGATGAGAATCCCACTCACACACACTTGAACAAAAAAGCGACAAACATAACATAGATCGATGCAGGTTGTGTCTTAAGTTAGTGTCAAAACAAGAACATAGGAATTTAATAAGGGAGAAAAAAACACAGAACCTTAAAAAAGCAGTCAACGTTGGGATAACGTCAGCAAAATAGGGAGACAACAGCAAAGGCTGCAAAAGTGGCCGTCCATTGTCTCTCCTAAAACTGCCTTTCCTTATTCAACACATTTTTTGCTTCCAAATTGGTGTGTGTTTGTGTGCTTAGTCTGAGTTTTCCTGAGAACATTGTGTGTTCAAAGGAGAAAATTGGAGGAAACTATGTTGGATTATTAGTTTATACATTTTAGTTCAAAAAGGGTTGAGAATATATATATATATTTTAGTACATAGTGGGAGAAGGGGACCAACAAACCCTATAAATATATTCTAACATTCATGGGTAGATATAAATAAAAATAAAAGAGAGAAAATAAGACAAAGGCATGGGCTTGGCTCATGGTTTGTTGCCTAATCTAATTTGGTCTGTTTCCCAAAAGATGGAGACCAACAGACACATAACTCATTCCCAAAACTCCTCCCACACTCTTTAATTCTCTCCACTATATTTTCTTTATTTAAATGGTGAAAATTTATATCTAACATTTTGATTATTAAGTTATACATTAGGCTACTATAATTATGTTTTTGTTGGCTTTTCTCTAATTTATATATCTTTAAACTTTCCACTCCCATTCACTCGCTTACTCTGAGTAACTTCTACTAAGGAATGTCAATTACACTTGACATATACAATCTCCTAATTACAATCAAAATCTTATCTTAGTAGAAAATTTTGAATCAAAATTACTTAGTCGACAGATATTTTGTAAGTATAAATTTCTTTTTGTATAATAAGAGTTGGAGACTAAAACCAAAAAGTTTCTCAATCATTAAAATATTCAATATGTTAGTTGTTGTATACTTGATTCTAAAATTGAGATACTTGGGTGTTTTTAGAAATTCCAAGCATTTCCAAAGGTTATGGTTCTAGACATTAGAATTGTCAAGGCCACTTGCAAAATTCCTTTGCATACACGACTCGAAGTTTACCAAAGTTTCCCCGAGCACATTATGACCTTTAATTGAAAGAATGCAACATAACGTATCAGATTAATGAGAAAGAGATTATTATGGTATATTCAATCATGAAATGATTCTTATACAATTAATAGAATCTTTGTAGAAAAAAAAGATACAAACTAAAATAAGGTGGTAGTGTGGTTGACCCACTGCTCCTTTCAATGCCCCAAATTCGACATAAAGGATTAATTTTTCAACCGATCCCCAATTTCGCTTCCGGCCTTGCCGTAATCTAAAGATTGAACCAATGGTGCTCCAGTTTAAGTGGAGCAAACGCTTCAAGTTTAATCTGGGTCATCAAAATAAAAAGAAAATAGAAATGAAACAAGAGAAGAAACTTCTTTTATTTTAAGGAAACAAAAATGTTGGGAGTGTGGTTGATGTCGTTGAGGAAACAAAATTAGTGTTGATGATGAACAAGTGATGGAGAAGATTAAGAAAAGGAATGAATCAAGACAAAGAACAAAGAACAATAATCATAATTAATTACCGTATCGTAACATATGTGGAATTTAATTAAAAATGGAATGTTAGAAAGAGAAGAACATGTTGTGTACATGTCTGAAACATGCGTGCTCCAATTCCACTCACTAATATCACTAACTGCTTAATTAACAATAATAATCAAATATTATAGCTTTAATGTAAACACACCTTCCCTTTTACCACCTTGTTTTTTTTTTCTTTTACTTTTATGGGAGACTGTGGCACTTTTCTACAATTTTATTTTTAACAACTTTTAAAATGGTAGTTTTTAGGTATTGCTTTTGTTTCGGATAAGAGTTAATTTGAGCATAATTTAGGAATATACTTTCGACATCTAACTTACAACTTTTTTTGTAACTTAGAATTTCATATTAACATTAGATTTTAGATCGACCTGTTCTTCTGCAATGCGTGATATATTATTCTTATATAACGTAGGAAACGAAAAATAAATGGGAAAAAATTATATTATGCATATATATATATTTGTAGATTTCATCATTAGCCATGTGCTTTTCCTATTTTATTCTAATTCTAAAGAAATTCTTTATTTAGAGAATGATTTCTCACGTTAAAAAAGTTTGTAAAGTTGCATATTCATTTACAATTCTTATGTAGAATTAAAAGTGAAGAGAAGTACACCTTGCAAAAAAAAAAATGAAGAGAAGCATTAAGAAATATCTCTTTTTGATATCAAAGTCTAAAGCATTTGGTTAATGGACAAAATGTCTTGATCCTACAACCATTTAGTTAATTCCAAAGTAGATAATTAGCATAGATTAACTTATATAATCACTAAAAAATCTTCTTGACTACTTAAGCCAATCAGTGATGGTGATCGTTTAGATTCTTTTCTATTATATGTATCCATCGATCTAATCAATTTAAGCATAATTTAACTAATCCATGTGCAATCACCAAAACATAAAGATAGAGGTTAGAATTTCGAGCGGATAAAATGAAAAACCAGAAAAGGCCAAAGTGTTATCACATACAAAAATTAAGTCAACAATAGACTTGTCCACAAAAGGAATGTAATATGTAAAGAGCTAATACCGTATTGGATTCACTTCCAGTTCTTGAAGTTGGTATTATAGTAAAAACAAAAACAAAATAAAAAAAAGAGCAAAAAAGTGGTTCTGTTCTTCATTTTGTCGTTGGTCCCAAATGCTTTCACTTTTTTTCTTTTTCTTTGAAAGGTTCATAGTACTCCAAAAAATATGCAAAAACTCCTCAAATCTTTCTCTCTCTTTCTGAGATATCATCGCATGCGCTCGCTGACCAAAGCTTTTGCTTTTTTGGCCCTCTAATTTATTAAACTAATACCATAACATGCTTACAAATTCTCTATAAATACATTCACCATTTCATTAACCACAAACACAATTCATACACACATTCAACCTATATCTAGTACTTTGTTTTTGATTATGCATTACCAAACGCAGCAATCTTGGGGGTGTTACGTGCCCCCGACAGCTATGGAGGATCCGGTGGAGCGGATAGAGCGGCTGGCAGCAGAGAACGCGGTGGTAATATTTAGCATAAGCACATGCTGCATGTGCCATGCGATTAAGCGGTTGTTTTGCGGGATGGGGGTGAATCCAACCGTGCACGAACTAGACGAGGATCCGAGAGGAGGGGAGATGGAGAATGCACTCATGAGGCTTTTGGGAAGCTCCTCTGCCGTCCCTGTCGTGTTTATCGGGGGTAAGCTCGTCGGTGCCATGGATAGAGTCATGGCCTCCCATATTAGTGGTACTCTTGTGCCTCTTCTTAAAGATGCTGGAGCTCTCTGGCTTTGACGTTCCGCTCTTAGTTGAGATGAAAATTATTCGAGAAGGTTAAAACAATGTGACTGACAATTCTACATCAATGCAGTGAGAATAATTTTATTTTTCTCAGCTATTCAAACCAAGGGAGAATTATATTATATTGTATGCCTTTTTTTTCTTTTTCTCTTAATTTTTTTTTACAGAGGAAGAGGAGTGGGTGTTTTTTTGATAGGTTAAATTTATGTGTCCACTACTTTGGACATACAAACTAATCAGCTGAATTCACGTTCAGTTTCTGTAGAACTTCCCTTTTTGTTTTGTTCTTTTTTAGTATTGTTTGTTTCTTATCATTTGTTTAGTCCTTTGGTCTAGTTTTTTGGTTAGCAGTGAGATTAATGTAATGGCTGATCTCCCTCCTCTGTACTTGCTTACAAATTAAATGATGTTTTATGATATAGCTTATATTTGAATTTTTACCATATAAATGAATAAGGGAGGGAAGAAAATCAAAGTTTCTTTTTAGTACAACAAATGTGAATAGTTGAGTAGAGGTATTCAAAACTCTTAATCACCCAAGTAACTCGACCAATTCAACCCAATTTGAAACATTTGATTTGAACTAGATTCAAATAAATAAAATTTTAATAGGTAAAGTTGGTTTTTAAATTGACCTAAGGTTAGTTTGAATTGATTCGAATTAACTCAAATTTATTATTGATTTTAAAAAATTATTTTATTTAATTGTTATTTTTTGACTTTTTGTATTCTCCAATTTTTTTTTAAAAAAAATTTAGAACATATATATTATAATATAAATGTGATGAATCAAATTTATGATTTAAAATAAATAATAAGTATATACTTGGATTACAAAAAAACAACAATAACGTGATCTAACTCAAATCAACTCGAATATATATAAGTTGAACTGTTCAAATACAAAAGGTTGGATTGATGGTGGATTCATCAACCGGATACTTTGAATTGATCAGAAAATTTTTCTTAACCCAACTCAACTCATATTTATTATGTTCCAAAAGTTGGATGTGAACAAAATAAATTATAAGAAAAGGTGAGACAAAAACTTTAGAATGAGTGCAGTTAACTTTAAGCAGTGGAGACTGGAGGGAGGCATTGCAGCTTTTCATTCACTTGTATTGCGCCAAACATGCATCTCCAATTTTACTTTGATATAAAAACAAAACATATTATGTGTCATATGTCCTACTTGTATTGTACAATGTACATGTACCCCACCTTTCCAAAAATAATAATTTGGGATGGTTTTCAAGTAAATGGATGAATGAGAATGAAAATTGAAATATTTTGTTACTTATGAAATATTTTTAAAAATTGATAAAACTAAAACAAGGAGATTAGAATTTACTATCCACAATAAATTTTCAACTTTTAATTACATTGTTGTGGTCTTCACTAATTTACTTTTGCAATTAAGAAAATATTATTGTGTCATCAAAATCAAACATGGAGTTAATTTTTATTCTATAAATAAAATAAAATAGTGACAATAAGGTTCATATGTTTGATTTCATATTACTTATGTACTACTAAGTCTTATTTATGGTACAAAAGTGTAAAGAATATTACAATTGGTAAAAGGGTAAAATGATTTTTTTTTTCACAAAAGTAAAAGGCTAAATTAAAAAGGTTCAGGAAAGGAAAAATACTTGTACTAAAAAAAGGAAAGGAAAAATACTTGGGTCAAATCTAAGACCAAATTGATTCCTCTATATGGTAGGCCCAACTATATCTTGGCCCATTTATTTAAACTTTAGGGCTAGTTACATGTAGAGCACTTTTTGTACATTGTTTTTTCTTAAATATAGGCACAACTTCTATAGTTATGATCAACTTCTATAGTATTTTTCCTCCGAAAAAAAAACTTTAAAGTATTTGATTCTTTTTTTTTTTTTTTTATAGCTTTTGAAATGAGTATTTTCAAATCATTTCTCTACCTTGAGTTTCATGTTTTTTAATTGAAAAAATTTAAATTTCTTACTCAATTAAAAAAACAAAGACAATATCTTTGAGTGTTTGAGCTTAGTGATGTGTACCTTAATTATTTTAACTAAATAATGGTCAATGTTTAATTGTCAAAAAACTTGTAAAAATTAATTTCAAGGTAGGTTACCACCATAAATTTAATACACCTCTTAGTTTCTCAAAAACACTTTGATCATATATTCAACTTGATTTGGTTAAAAACAAAGAAATAGTGTTTTTAAATTGTTTGTGTAACTTATATACATTGAGAAATTAATTAAACGTGAGTTATTTAATTAATACGTATTTACTTAACACAATTAATTAAATATAATGTTATTTAATTAATTTAATATTAATGTTATATATGTTTACTTATAAATGTACAAAACGTACCAATTGCTTTTGGTAACTACATTTACAAGCCTATAAATTGGTTTGTGTCTTTGGAAGAACAACATAACACAATTTGAGAAAAACATTTTCATACACTCATAGAGAGATCTCCATTTGACATTTGTAAAGGAAAAAAAGATTTAGGCCATGGAAAAGAGAGTTTAGTCTTTATGATTGTTCTCCATTGATTGTTCTACTATTCATCTTGGATTTTTGCTGTGAATTCCGCTGCACACTTAATATGCTCATCTATTATTATTAGTAAAAACTCTGCCGTCTGTAAACTATTTTTTTTTTCAAAATTTGGGTTGATTTTAGAAACATATGTATGAATGTAGATAATAAATCAAAGAAACACGAAGATAGAAATAATATTATTTATAGGTTTACTTTAAAAAAAAAAAAATTAAAAACCCAAATAGTTATAAGACAATAAATTAACTCATTCAAGATTATTTTCAATTTACCAATCTATTTATAAACAAAAAATAAATGAAATTTTCTAACTTTTTTTTTAAATAGAATTAATTTTCTAACTAATAAGACTACAACCTTTCTATTAATTTCGGTCAGAGTACATTTGTTCTCAAACTTAAAATAATTCAAAGTTAAGAAACAAATTAAGCAATCACAAAAAATATTTTAAATGGGGAGATATCAAAGCAAAAGTTCAACAACAGCCCGATTGATAACTATTTAGGCTTAGCTGGGCGACACGGACCAGATCGATCTGGCTCGGGGACGGCCTGGGCGAGGCGGATTTGTTTGATAAGATGTTTTTTTTTTGCTTTTATAATTTAAGCTTACTTTTACTCATATATCTTTAATGTGCTCGATCTTTCTTAACCAAATTTCAAAATAAAAAACAAACTTTTGGAAGCTATGTTTTTTGTTTCCAAATTTTGGTTTGGTTTCTACAAATATGAATAAGATGTAGATATTCATGTAGAAACAAACATATAATATGGAAGTTGTTGTAGGCTTAAATTTCAAAAACAAAAAACTTAAAATAAAATGGTTATAAAAAAGGGTTTTAGTTTTTAGTTTTTTAACTTTAAGTTTATTTTTACTCAAGTTGCTTATGATATGCTCCACCTTTACTACAATGTATCCATTTTTTTAAGAAAATATGTGAATGCTATCCAAATTTTAAAAACTATTTTTTTTTATTTCTAAATTTTTGTTTTGTTTCCAAGATTTCTAAGTATGGAAAAACATAAAGTAAAATAGTTGTTATAGTTTTAAATTTAAAAAACTAAAAATTAAAAATAAAATGATTATTAAATGGAGCTAATTTAACTTGTTGTAAATTACTCAAAAAAAACTTTTTTTTTTTAATATAACAACAATATTTGAAAAGTTGGGAATTTGAACTACCAATCTTCTAAATGGAAGATACATATAATCACAAGCTAAGCAAAATTCACTTGGATGAATGTGTAAGTGGCCTTAATGTGTAATAGAATGAAATAATATTTTATTAATTAATATCCAAGAGAAATGGTTTACAGATAATAACAACAAACTTATAACATATAACTTGTCATATAACAAGGAATTACAAATCTATAATTAATCCAAGATTATCTCTTTTCCCCCATGACCTTATATGTGATGTGAGAGTCCTCTAGTTTTTAACTATTTTTTCTTGTTCTTGTACATTGTTTGTAAGTAATTTAAACATAGATAGTAACTATAACAACAAATTCATAACTAAAAAGAAACAAAAAAAAAATCACAATTATGTTATAATTATAAAGAGTATTTAAAATAATATCCTCTTCAGCATCTCCATGCAGAAGCTGCAATAAGAGCCCTATCTTGCCAACCCAACAACAGGCAACCTTTGTCCTCTGTCAACCTATAACCATCACATGAATATAAACCAAGCAATATTTTCGATTGTGCCACTGCATTCCCACTCAATGCCACCCCTTTGAAACCCTTCCCTTCCATAAGTTTCCTCCATTTGTCAAGCCTCTCGTGTCGCTCGACTCGATCGTCTCCCTCGCATGCAACAATATTTCTTATCTCTGGTGCAAATATGTACTGTTCTATCTTTGCCCGCTGGGCCGAGTCTGGAGGAAACGTCGCGTCGAGCGAGTCGAAAATAGCGGAGTAATAATGTAGGGCTTCAAGGAACCTCCCTAGGAAGTAAGGACCGTTATGGCTCGCTTCTTGCTCCACTAGGGTTACGATATTTGGAGCCTGATCCCGAATCATTGCTAGTAAGCTCCCAAGGCTTTTCCCGGGGACATGGTGGAGACGATTCACTGCATTAACAGCCAGAGCCTCCCCTACGCGACGGTTGAACATATTTGGCTTTAGAGCTTCAAGTTGCTCTCCAATCGCATGGAATTCAAAAGGGACGTTGAGAGAATTAGCTAGCTCGGTTAAGCACCGACCGGTTTCACGTACCGAGTCTAGAACCGGGCCAATGCCAGTGATACGAAGGAAGGGAGAGCCGCCAGGGCGAGCGGCGAGGGCTTGCATGAAAGCAGGCCATTGATAGCCTTGGAGAATATCAAGGTCGATAACGTGGACGCGCTCTTCGGCTTCGAAAGCTTCAAAGATGGCTTGATTGGCAGTGAAATGAGCAAACTTGACATAAGGGCAAGCTTGGTAAACGATTTGGTAAATCTTGAGGATTTCAAGGGAGTTTTGTGGGAAGATTGGAGGGATGATATTTGAAGAGGAGGGTTTTGAAGAGGTGAGAGTTGCAGCGAGGCGAGCAGTTAAGGCTTCGGTGAAACACGAAGCAACTCTTTGCATGGAGTCGCCAATTGGAGAGACAGTTCGGTTGAGATGATGAAGATATCTTCTTGCTAACATGTAATCTTCTTTTGCAACTGCTTCGGCACATGCAAGAAGGAGGTGCACCAGTTGAAGTCCACTATCTTGTTCCTAAAAAACATTTTTCATCAGCCAAACAACACAAATTATAATAAGAGGAGAAATAGTTCTAATTTTTATAAAGTTTTGACCTTTATAAAAGATTGCAAATCCAACACCTCATGGTTCAACAAGATGAAATTTTCATTGATTAGACATTTTCAATAGATTAAGGTTCTTTATTATGTTTTCCTTTGACATTCAAATATTTTAAGTTCATGCGATATGTCCAATAAAAATTGTGAGGTGCGTAAGTTGATCCGGCTACTCACGGATATAAAAAAATAGACACATTAAGATTTTATTTGGTTGTTGTATTGGGTTGTAAGTTTGAGTACTTTTTAGTCATGACCAAGTTGAGAGAGGTTTGAAGTCTGTAGAGTATGTTTTTTATAAGTTTCAGTTTCAAAACTCAAAAGTGAATTTGATGATAAAATCTCTTATTGTCTCTCAAATTTAGCTCTTGAGGCAAGTGTGGGTGTGGGTGTGGGTGCGGGTGTCCGAGTATTTAATGGGTCAACTATTAACCATAATTTATTGGTTATCCAAAAAAAATTAGAAGTTAATTTGATGTACTTGGATTTTGTAGCTATGTTGGAGTATTTCATAATTGGATTTAAGCCTTTGTTTGACATGATTTTATGTGTTTTTGCTAGTTGAATTTTGTATGATTTTATTAGTTGGTCGAGAAAATTCAAACGATGTCTAAAGAGAGAGGGTGTTCACCTGCTCAGATCCAACAGGAGGAAGAGGCACCATCAAGCTATGGTTGAGCTGATTTTGAGGCTGCTTCGGCGGTGGCGGCATCGAAAGACACGATATTGTTTGTGGCGGCTGCAGATCCCCTTGTTCTTGATCATGTTGTTGGGGCAATGGGGCAGTTTCAATTTGAGTACTATAGAACTCCCTCTCCACAGCCAAGTTTTCATAAACTGGTGGAAGAGAAGAAGTTGATATGTCATAATATTGCAAAGACTCTCCCATGCCTGAAATCTTGGGCAGGTTGTTTTGATATGTTTCAAACCCCTCTTGATAATCTTCCAACAATTCCCCAATACTTGGAAGTGAAGAACTTCCCTCAATTGCTTGCAAATATTGATTACTTGGAGAATTAAACACCTTGTGAAGTGGGCTAAGCCCTTTTCCTTTATGCACACTACTTGATGAGGAGCTCCTAGGTGGGGAACATTGCATTACTTGCCCCCCATAGTTGTAACTACAGTAATTGAAACTCGAATTTTGTGGCGACGGCAAGCTTCGAACCGGTGACGAGATCATGAAGTCACAGCCGAGATGGTCGGCAAACAGGGAATCCCATACCGAGTTATCGGGTGACTGAATCTCGATGTCGCCATCAATCTCAAATTTAGGAGCGGGGAAGTTGAGGCTGGGCGGGGTGAGGCAGTCGGAGGGCGACATCGGTGCGGTCTTTGCGGAAATGGATTCGTTTGGGGAAGTGGGTTGAGGAGGCTTTGTGCAAGAGGAGGTTTCAGCATTACTCTTGCTTGATCCAATGCTTCCACAGAGAGAATTGATCATCTTTTTTTTTTTTCTATTTGGAAGGTAAGAACAAGTTTATGAGAAACAAACAATTTTAAGAGGGAATTTCATATAAAAGAAAAACCTCTGGAATGAAGTCAGTTTAGTTCTTTATATTGTGATGGGGATTTTGTCGGTTAGTAGAGGGATTAAAATGGATTAGTTTTATAATCTCACAATCATAATTATGTACACATGATCCTGCCTTGTATAGCTGTTTCCGAGATATAATGTTGTCGTGTTTGGCTAACTGTTTCAACTGTCCACTGACAGCTCGGTTGGAAAGCCAATTTTATCAGCCCTCAAACATGGGGCCGGCTGATGACAGAAATTACCACTTCTTTTTTACCTAACACTGTTTGGAGATACACGTTTGGTTCAGTCAAAATCATTTTCATCATAATTACTATTCATTTTTTCCATAGTTAACATTTATGTTCTTCATCAATATTCATTCCTTCCAATTATCAGTATTTTGTTCTTCATTTAGGAATATATTAATAGGGGAACAAAAAAAGCTCGAATGGATTACAAAAGAGCACACCAGTTTAGAGCGATTATAGCAACAAAATAGCTCTTAAAAATCGAGAATTTAATACTCCATTCCGCGGTAGTGAAAATAATGTCGTCCCAAAGGATAGACGAAGGTTTCCACTTAAGATATCCAACTTGGAGATTCGCGCATTCCGCTCTTTCAAAACCCACCATAAGATAGCACCTCTTAAATTGCTGATCAATTCCATACGCTGAAAACTGGCTTGAAAGCAGAAAAAGTTACTGAGCAAACAGTTGATATCTTCAAAATTATGTATACTTGAGGGGTATGGATTTGGGCACTTGTTCCACATGTATTGAGAGCATGGATAGTATTTTGTTCTTCATGATCATTCACAGGCAATAGGTTCTCTAGAACTATTTGTCAATCATTTTCTGTATTCACAGGCTTCCATATATATTATAATATATGCAGTTTATAACATATATATCCTAACCTATTTGTTATAACTCATAGTTTATAAAACAAATAGCCTATTCCTTATTCTGAGTGTATCACTAATTTGACCATGGACTCTTTCTTAATGTTTAGGATGGAGAATGAAATTTTATACCCCATATTTATGGTAAGTTAAAAAGAATTATAGTCCTAATTTAACATTTAGCTTGTAAGGTTACGACTTTTTTTTTTGAAAAGTTTAAGGGTTACAACTTAGGTAAGTAGGGTGATAGTCATATTTGTAGAAACATTTAGGAGCCAATTCAATATATATACATTTTGAAGTCAATTTTAAATTATTTTGAGAAGTCGACTTCTATTTACATTAAAAATAAATTTCAAAATTTGAAAAGATAGCCATTTTATTTTTATATGCCCAACATAAATAATATTAAAAGATGGATGAGGTTCATTTATATATACAAAAATTAACAATTTTAATATTTGAGACACAATCTTATATGCAAGTTACAAATAATATTAAAATTCCATTTTATGCGAAAAAAATTATGACAAATTTCTAAATTTTGGGTGCACGTGACCATGAAACTTCAATTTAAAAAATTAAGAAGTGATGAGTTCGATTCATATAGTTGCGACTTACTAGAAATTAATTTCATATAAATTTCCTTAACATTCAAAATGTTATAGAGTCAAGGCGTATAAAATAGTCTAATAACATTAATCAAGGTGCATGCAAATTGATTTAGACAAACATGAATATCAATATATATCTATGTGTTTTCTCAACTCTCAACTCTCATGCTACCATTTTGAGGGTCATGTCACAAATCTCCATTTTATCCTACATTAAAAAGTTGGAAAGACACCAGATTATTTGATTTGATGTGATTACTTGCCTCTCCTATATGTTCTTCGGAAAATCATTTATCCTAATATTTAAAGTTATTTACTATATTGTTTTTGAAATATAAAGTTATTTAATACTAATATTTTGATGAGCGGTAGAATGTGAAATAATTATAATAACAATTGAGTTATGAAATATTTGTATTGTATCCTTCGTCGATATTAATGTCACTACAATATTACCTTTTCATGCAGCGGTTGGGCAATAAAGGGTTTCTTGCTCCATTTTTGACTAAGGTACACATTTAGGGCATATTCCATGTAAATATTTTTCTTATAAAATATATCTATTTTGTTTTCTGATCTGAAATTTTATCTTCAGATAGATTTATATATGTATTCAATCTTTTGACAATTTACACTTCTTTAATATTCTAAATTATAATGATTTGTGTCTTTTAATTTGTAATACAAAAATTTAGTCATCGAGAATTGAGTTCAATTTACAATTTAATATTAAGAAGTTATGAGTAAGTTCATCCTTAAATAGTATTAAATTTAACATGGTATTTTTTATTTAAAAGTAACTTAATTTTCAAACATGGTTGTATCATAGAGTTAGACTCATCGAATGCATTTTTTCAGATATTACATTAAATCATTGAATGTTAAGGTGGACTTATATGTGTATGGATCGACTAATTTTATATGACAATCCCTAGTTGTATTGTATTAGTTTGATTTTTTTTTATTATTATTATAACAACATTTCATCGTAGAAATTCAAAATTTGACCATTTAATTAGAAGATATTTGTAAAAGTATACCTTGTTTAGTTATTATATATTTGATTAATTTAATGAGATTTCATGTTAGACTAAAAATAAAAGGAGACCAAAATGAATTTGTTGCAAAAACTCAATCATTATATCACATATACCACATTTGTTTTAAAGCTATACGCTTTAACCCTTTAAGCTATGGTTAGAGTATATTGTCATTTTCTACCCCTAACTTATGTGATCTTTCGCAGTATCATATAAGACTTTAGTTAAAATATTAAAATAAAATAAATTAAAAAGTCTATCATTTGTTGTTAGTTATTAAATTTAAAGTTATACAGCCATAATCCAACCAGCATGTCAACTTGAAAAGATCATTGTAAACTTGATAGCTGGTTCCTTACCCTGACCAATATAATCACTGCACCATTGCCAACTTTGTTTAATTATATATAATCACTCCAATACAATGCTTATGCCACTAACTTTCACTCAAAACAAGAACATGAACATGAACAATATCAAGTTAACTTAGAAGAATAATTAAACCCAGCACATACCAATAAATATGTTCATCATTTGTTACAATATTATCCTTTTCAAGTTTATAAACTTCTCATCATCTTACATATGTATATAGTTTTTTTTTAAAAATTTAATTAGTATATGTTAAGAAAAGATTATATAAGGAGGTTTGTGGAAAATAAGAGATTTAAATGGAAGTTATAAAGAGAAAAAAGAAAAGGACGAAAAGATAACATAGGCAAAATCGTCGGTGGCGCCGTCTATTCTTTGGATTTGCCAAAGGAATCAAGCGTTTGTCTTTTTGTCTTTTTTTCTCTTTTCATTCTCAGGCGGCCAATTCCCTTCCTCTTAGCATCTTTTCCTTTTCAACATAATCACTATTTTCTTATAATTAGAAAATCAAGATCATTTACATGTACACAATTATTTGATTTTGTAGATGGCCCACTACGTATGTGAAATATTTACTCATTCTTGTTGAGGATACTCTTTCGTAAAGTAAGGGAGACCCCCGAGTAATACATAAGATAGGTGAGATATTCCTTTTATCACCAATCCATTTTGAGATGAATGTTTACACTATCTAGTGTTGTATAAGGGTTCATTAAGTCCAAACGAGTATTTGGTGTAATAAAAATGAAATTTTGATTTGATTCATGATTGGTGGACCCAAAAGTGATTAAATGTTCACACTATCTAATAGCTCAAGAAGGTGTTTAGATGAAGAGTTGGTTTGATGAGTTATTTTGAGTAGTTAGAATTGAAGTTTTTGTAACCGCTCGTTTAAATGTAGATCTTTATGGAAGAGTTGTGCCCAAAAACTCATTTGGATGTGATTTTTTTCGGTAGATGAATTAGAGACAATAACTTGTTTAGATGAGGATTTGAAATGGTAAATTATTCTAAATGGTTAAAAATGAATAGTTAGAAATTAGTGGTAAAAAATGAGTTAATTTTCGTAGTTAAATGAATGATAAAAAATGAATTGTTAGAATGAAGAATTATCTCAAATAGTTAACAATGAAGGATTAAAAATGATGAGTTATTTTGAATACCAACAGTATATTAGTTGGTATAATTAAATTTACTCCAAGCCACTAGATTATTTTGGATTGATCGATAGTTGTATAACTCAATGAGTTAATAAATTGTTTTAATAAGTAGTTATAATAAATTATTTGGATGTAATTTTTTTTAGAAGTAGTTAATAAATATTTGTTTCTAAATCCTCCATAAATTCAACAAACATCCCCTAAGATCTACTTTATACTTAACAACAGTTGCACCGGTCTCAATTTTACAGTTAAGTTTATGGGTAATTTCATCGAATGGATCGGTGGCACGATTGATTATTTGATTTGATGACAATTCATTTCCACTTCATAGTTATAGGCTCGATCTATGGAATCGATATGTATAATCCCTAGAATCAGTTTGGTGTTAACTTCCCTTCAAATCTTAAATATATGACTTTATTCATGATTAACCTGGAAGCATACCATCATTCATTACCTATATTTTTTTAACAACTAATCATGATTTGCTACTTTTTCTAGCATTTTTGTCCTTCCCACTTATGGAAACTTTCACATTTCCTGTTTTCCTGTGTAAGATGGCTTTACATTTTAAAAGCCACAAAAATTTATTTTATAAATAAAAATATTGAAAAGTATATAAATTTTTGTGGCACTTAAGAGTGACACATCACCAAAATGTAAAACTTGCCTACTTATATGAAATGTTTTCCCAAAACTAATAATAAGGGGAATAGTTTATATATCATTTAAAGATATTGAACACTCTTCACCTTTATGAATGTGGAGTGAGGTGAATATCTCTAATATGCTCCTTCAAAATGATGATATCATATTGGAAAGACCATGTTAAATTAAATCCAAATTTGTGGACCAAAATACACATTTTAGATTACTCTCTTAGGTTGGATATGAACTTTTTAAAATTAAATACCCACTTAAATTTTTGCCCACTTTAATTGCATTAGAATTTGGAAAATCAATAACCATATAAAGCTACATAAGTGTTGAAGAATTAGTAAAAGGATTTAGATTTTAGTAACCCATCAGCTTATATTTTGGACTAGTTGTTTCAAAGTATGATGTAATTTTTTTTTCTACAAATTTTCAAGCGCCAATGAGGTAAATGGGAAGCAAATTGTATATGTGCTTCTAAACTTTAGTTTACAAAACAAACAAGAATTCATAATGCACATAATTTTTTTTTTTTTTTAAATGTGGAAAATAAAAAATAAAATTATTATTAGAAAGACATTTGGGTATATTATATAGGTACAAAAGTTAAGTCAAGAGATATAGTTAAATAGTAGAATATGAATATGAAATAATGGAATTTTCCAATAGAATTGATATGGGGTTACAAAAAGGGTTTGTCAAGACTATGGAGAAAAACAAATAGGAAAAGATTAGTGAGAGATGAAGATAATTACAACATTACAAGACTCGGTCTTCATAAATCTGTCCTTAACGAAGAAGATATGAAATTAATTAAAAATAAATGAAAAAGTTCAAGTTGTATGCTTTGAGCTATTTTTGACGAAAGACAGTATCTTGTTTTATTCTTTGTATTCTTACATTCTGTGAAGAAAAATAATTTAAAAATAATAATACTATACATATTCATGGAGGATGTTGAAGGTTGGATGCAATTACTGGATCATACAAGTCAAAGAATTGGAAAAGCCCATTATTAAAAGGATTGTTCCCAAGCCCATTGCAAAGTCTATGGACTTCTTTTAAGAGTTTTATTGAAGTGCAGAAGTAAATAATAGAAAATTCTACTACAAATGATTTAAAGATTAGATATACTAATCAATCAATAATGTATAAAAAATTAATAATAAATCAATAATGGATTGAAATTAGTTGAAATTAGATACATTAGTAGTGTAAAAGAAAACCGTGCATGTTTAAATATTAAGTGAACGATATCATATTGTTATACATAACCTTAAAGTTAGAGGTTCGATTTTTCACCCCACATATTGAAAGAATTATTAATCAATGTAGAATTATGAATGAATGGTGGATGCATTATTTTAAACTGACGGTCTTTCAATTATTTTAAAACAATTTAAAACTTCCTGAAGATATAATTGACAGGTTCTTTCGAAGAACAGATAAAAAAAAAAAAAAAAATTGGTTATTCCTCAAATAAGAATGTAAGAATTTTCCATTTTTATCACATAACCACTCTTGTCTTCATAAGCCAAGTCATAAAATTTAGACAGTATATTCCTATCATCTTTAAATGGTGCGAAGAGCAATCTTAAAGGCAACTGATTCCAAAAAGTCATGCCTGGCCACATTTGCTAAGACAAGCAACACCTTCTTCAAGATAATCTTCCCTGCTGATCCAAAATTCAGGTGCATCCTGGATGGGCTAACCGGTCAGTTTCTTTCACAGACAGTGAGCGACTTTGTTTCTTAAATGCTTTGGAATATTATCGAAGAGATAGCGATACTAGTATGTAATATCAACCAAAACAACGACACTACAATTACGTAAACTACCTTCATTATTCCTGCCAGGACTGCGCCGCCTAGATACACCATGTGCTTTCTTCTTGGCGGGTCCTCTATGCGCAATCTCAGTTTCTAAGAACCACAGGACATAAAACATGCAAGTGCTCAGCTACAGCTGGTAAATATTGTTTTGCTTTTCCAGGTTAATGTTAAGAACTCAAAAAAGATAAACACATTAACAGCTGTTCATTTGGTATTAGCTTGAGCAAAGTCCTAAAACTGCAAAAAAATGTCTTAAGTTTTTTCAGAATGATGTCAAGAACACAAAACACGCCATGAAAGAGAGATTTAATATGAATTGATTCATGAAGGACCACATGAGGTGAATAAAATATTCATCAAGGATCTTGTATATCAGATAAACTATAGGCATATAAAATACTTAATAGTATAAGATTATACATTACCTTTAAACCATCTCTGTTTCCCTTCAAAACGACTTCAAGATAGCGGTCAAGTATTTCTTTCTCCAAACTGAAAATTATTACAATCAGTCATCATTTTATCAAGATATTAAACTTGTGCAAAATATGAATAAATACATGTTAAACACCAATTATGAGTCAACCATATCAACAACCGATCATCAATTAGGATGGTATCGCAAGAAAAAATAAATAATATATAATCCTACCATCGGCTTATATGAACAAATGGCTCCTCCAAGAAAAGGTTATATTGTGATAACATCTATCATTTTAATATACTAGTTTAAAGTAAAAGAATAATCCTCGATGGTATAGCATAAAAGAATAATATAATCACACATTACCGACTAGGTAATCCTGGATACATTGTGCTCCCGCCACTTAAAACAATATGCTGGTAAAGCTGCAAAGCAATAATATTCATATCTAACTTAACACGGAAAAGGAAATAAAATAAAGTACTAAATTATGATATTAAGTCAATATGCTCAGTCAAGCTAACTCGGGATCTCAGAAGACCGACCAATTGGTGGCTTAAATTCACATGCGATAACAAATTCAAGCATCTCAATAGAAGAGAAGGTAAAGAAAAAGATAATACCAAGAATTATGCCCAGTACGTATATGATGTCAACCCATAGTTATATATGGCTCACCAGTTCATCAAAACATTGATGTTTTCTTTTAAGCCTATCGACAAAGCGTATAAAGTGGATATTCTTGAACAAAAATGTAATAGCATACTATTATACACAAAATACTCTCTATCCCTTTTTGTACATTCTAATCGTACCACCTAAAAGATTTGAACGGTATTTATTTCTCAGGCTAGACTCTCTATCCCTTCCCTATCACTCTCTCATCTTCCCTGTCCTTACATGTGTCCTCCCAGTCGCTTTCCTTGTCATTATATAAATTTAATTTTTCATCATGGATCAGGTTTAACATTTTACTCCCCCGTCATTGTCAAGTTGACAACAAGGACTTCAAGATTTCATTCAATACAAATACCTCCACATTTGGCAGAGCAAGGACATAAAGGACTTGTCCCCTTCTTTGTGTTTCTATTTGTGATCTAAAAAGTATTTAATTTGACCACCTAACAGAAACACTACACAACAAAGAACACAAAAGGTTCACACTCCTCTGCCTAATAATGTCCAAAAAAAGTTACCAAGCACAAACCACACCTTTAAAAGTCATTGCAGCTTAGTATACTAGTTGAACTTATGCAATTTTCATTCATTTTACAGCTTAGCATAAAACCCAACGAAGAGGAAAAAGATCCATCGAAGAAGCAATGTACCAAAAGAAATATAATATTTCTTGATGAAAGTTCTAATCATACCATCATCCGATTATCAATATCCATTTCTTGAATGCAGCGGAAAACCATATCTGCCATGCCATCTCCTTCAACATCTATCAGTTCCTGCATAAAAGAACAAACTCCACTAATGCTTTAATCAACATATAACTATAGAGCACAAAACTCTGCAAAAAAAATATCATAATAAAAATTACTAGATGTAGTATAGATAAATAATAGCTTCTATGATACCTTGTACCTTCTAGTAAGTTATTTCTAGTTCCTGTTCATTTTAGTTTTCTCACATAATGTCCGTGGTTTTGGACAATTTTCCAATCCCAGTGAGGTTTTTAACTTACTAGATAGGATTAGAATCTTGTCAAGTCTGTTGGGAAGTTTCTTTAATTCAGTTGGCTTGATCTTTAGCTAAGTTTTCTACTTTGATCAAATTTTGTGTCCTAGGCACAACTATGACGACCACAATGAATAGTTGTAACCTTGTTCTTATGTAAGAAGTAAGAACAAATGTTCCATATAACCTGTGCCTAATATTATGTTAATGTAAATAAAATTGATCTATAAATATGAAATAAATGAAACTTGAAGCTAGAATGATGAAGGAAGAAAAGAAATATTAGGTTAAAGCCCACGCTTACTGGAGTAAAGAGTGCCTCAGGAGCTTGAAAACGTTCAGTGCCAACTTTGATCACCCTTCCATCTGGGAGCTGGCCAAAATAACTCATCCAAGTGAAATTAAAATATCATAGAAGTGAATAGTTGTCCAAAACTCCCAACGAGACCAAAACAAAGTAAATGAATATCGGTTTCAAACAAAAAGTAGATGAATATCAAATCAACAATTACAAGTGCAACTAAGAAGTCCTAAAACAACTACAATTACAAGGGAACTACGAAAGCAACTATCATGGGAATGCTTCTAAAATCCCCTTATTAAGCTGCTGGATGGACAAGGACAAGTCTCACTGCCAACCCATCATTCATACAAAGGAAATTTGGAAAGAAACAAATTCATGTTGGAATTTATGGGCTTTTAGGCCCACCCATCACACTTTAAGTTATGTAGCTGGGTCCATCAGGTTTATTACTGCTGTGACTTCCAGACCCTTTACTCAAGTCAGAGGTGGTGACCTACACAGAGTATGATAATTTTAATTCTAAGTATTCACAAAGGTGACTTACAGTATAATTCTTGACAAGAATGGTGGTCTCGAGTCCCAGTTGATATTCCCTCTTGTAATCATAACTGTACATATGTATTCCAATAAAATGTGGTGAATGAGCACATATCATAAAGCATACAACATCAGGCTGCTTAGTTCACCTTATATAGCATAGCTTCTCCTTGATTTCCCTAACAGTCTCAAAGTCGGCGGACCTATTCATCGCATACCTTCAAGAAGTCGCATATGTTAGCTAAAGAAAAATTCAATAAACTGAAGATTTTTTGTCGTTCATTTAATATTGACTACGTAATGGAAAATCACCCTCACCCCCTCCGTGAAAGCAAATCAACAAGATATGAAGTAATGTGTCGCCCAGCTACATTCATTCTTTTTGTAAGATGAGGAAATGAGTAACCATCAACAACTGGAACCTGGGGAACAAATTAGTAAGAGGCTGCTTATCAAACAGACTCAATCCACACTCGTCGCATAAACTTCATAATACTCATAAGCTGTTTCATTAAATATCAAAATATTTTTTATGCAGAATACTTGTTTGATAAAATAATTAAACAAAAATAAAAAATTGTTACAGAAGGGGGGGGGGAATCCCATCCATATGTATATAGCACATGCTATATTAATTATCCATATTAATTGGGTTTTTTTGTTAGTTTGATTCAAATGTTTTAGAATTAAGAGGGGTTGTCTGTTAATGGCAAAACTTCCCTGTTAAAAATGATCGAAGCTTTAAGAGGAAAAAAACTTCACAAGATATAATATGTACTTTGCTCAATAAGAAGCATATGAAAAAGAAAATAGAATCCATTAAGATTTATGAAAATATTTCAAAAATATGCAAATTATTTACCACGTGAGTGACACCATCACCGGAATCAATGACTAACCCAGTCAGTAAACCTGCCAGAGCAAATAATGAGAGAAGAATTAGCTGAAAAACTAGAGTAAATTGAAGATATTTATTGTAAGGGCATGCCTTTTTCTTCACCATCATAATGAAATGTACTTTTGAATTGATAGATTACGAGATGCTAACCAAAAAGCTAAGGAAATTTACACCTAGAGAGAGATAAAATAGTGGGGAAAAGATGCAAGTTTAAAAAATAACTAGGCAGGCACAATTTTGACCTTCATTCATCTTTATAAGCACCTTGAGCATACAAAGTTAAAACTGCTTGGATTTGAATGAAGACCCCAGAAAAGTTGTACTTCTCAAACATGGTCTCAACCTGTAAGGTTAAATTGACCCTACACGTTAAATCTAGCAAAAGAAATTTGGGGGAAAAAAAGGAAAGAAAATAAAAGATGACAAACCATTATTTCACGATTCTTTGAAGGATTGAGAGGTGGGTCCGTGAGCAAAATCTTACATTCTTTTGGATCTATCTACGGACAGAGAACACAGAAACAATGAAGTTCAACATTACAATTTGTCCATGGGAAAAATAATAAGGGCTCACTGAAAGTGGTAAATGGGAATTTAAGTGGTAGAAAAGACTAGCCTTCAGTTCGTTGAAAAACGCATGGTCCCAAACATGAGACATATCATCCCAATTTTGCACAATGCCATTGTGAACTGGATAGTTAATATCTAGTTGATGACGCAAATCTGCACACTTTTCTCCAACAACAATGTCCTATAGTAATTCATTCAGAGGGAAGACTTGAGAAGGAATGATTAAATATGTAGCTATGAACCTCATAAATTGAGACATTGAAACTGAAAATATATTGGGTTCACTAAAATGCAATTAGAGCGCTCGTAAATGAACATAAGAGTGAGGAAAAGAAAGGGGAAATTGGAAACCTTCAACTCCTGTTCGATGAGAGATTCTTCATAGCGAAGCAGTGGCCTTCCCACGACACAAGGAAACACAGAAGAGGGGAAATTCTCCCCAGCAAATCCACATTTCACGTACTGCAATTATTAATCGACAATAATTTAATCAAAAACAACAACCGAACGAAACCACAAAAGAAACATATAGGGTTAATTTTAGAGAAAAAAAAGGGGGGAATGCAAGATCAAGATCAATAGATTGAAGGAATGAATAGAAGAAGAAACCCCAGTGCCATTGTCGCAGACGACAACTTTGCGATTATCCATGGCGTGGCGATTGCTTGGATTTGGTGGCGATTGCTTCAACTTAAGGAAGAAAACTAAGGAACCATCAACGAACAGACACCATCTCTTTTTGTCAACTATATTTGGAGCCTATACAAGGCTTTCTTTTTCTTTCTTTTCTTTTTTTCTTTTTTTCCTTTTCAAAGTTTGGTCCTAAACTCATCAAACAAAAATGGTCTTCAATTTTTTTTTCTTTTAATTGTTATTTACGACAATTTTTTTAACATAATTATAATTTTTTTTTTGTTTGCTGTCTAGATTTATAAAGAATTTACCAAAGATGGAATGTTTTAGTATAACAGTGGTTTGTGATTAAATGAGTTAGTGTGCAATGGTTTCATTGTTCCAATCTCATAGGTTCGAGTCCTTATAATTGATATTTGTTGCTCTCTTCCCGAATATGTATTAAAAAGAAAAGGAGTAGTTTGTGCTTTTTTTTGAGATTACACTAATTAGGTGAAGAATTCAAACCCAAGATTTATTGATTATTGGGTATACATGGGTGCCGATTAACTACTCAGTTACATTAGTGCAATTTTCTTATAAAATATGAATTAATTCTTTAAAAAAGAAAAAATGTATATTTTAGAATGAACAAAAATTAATTTATTAGGAAACCAAAAAAAAAAGAAAAAAGAAATAGCGACTCGCGCAGATGAGAGTGGAGGAGAGGCGAGATCTAGCAGAGCTAATTGAAGTTGTGGGCGTAATGAAGATGAAGTTTGAGCAGAAAGAATGGGTGTGGTTGAGTTGAGGTGAGGTACAGTAGTCTACAAATCCACTCTTCCATGGACGTGGAAAGGTCGTCGTTGTGCAATTGCGTCGTCAACTTTTTGCTTGAGGAGAACTATGTGTTGACGGCATTCGAGCTCCTCCACGAGCTCCTCGACGATGGCCGCGATGCCCAGGCCATCCGTCTCAAGAACTTCTTCTCCGATCCCCTTCAATTTCCTCCTGATCAAATCTCACGCTTCAATTCTCTTCGAGGTTTTCCACTCCTTCTATTTCTTCCCTCCGCTTTACTCCATTTCTCTACTCTATCTCAATTCTCTCTACCCTGCATTTCTGTATTACATTTATTTGGAATTCCGATTCCGCTTTTTAATTTTCAGTCTTTTTGGTGCTTAATTTTTAGTTTTCTTGCTTCCATTGGATCATCACATGTCTAGCTTATACCTTATGCCTGAGTCTTCTAACTGTCTTGAATGCTAGCGGATAGACAGCAAGGTTGAAAAAACTAGTTGAATACACACGAATGTGGAAAAACAATGGAGGATCGTTCTGTAATCCCTGCGCCTCCTATTGTATTTTTGTTCCCTTGCTTCAACCAAGTTCTTTTTTTAACATCAATCTGTCATTTATATGTTTGGTTACGAAGGAATTTGTAGTTAAATTCAAGTTTTTCTGCATTCTTTACCGTCTAAGACGAATCTCATAGAATACCAACCATGATATTGTCGTTTAATCTTTGTTTTTAATGTAATGCTCTTTTTCTCTCTTTCCCATTCGAGATCAGTTGCAGACCCTCAAACTTTGTTGGAGGAGAAAGAAGCAATAGAAGAAAAGTTAGCTATAAGTGAGTATGAGCTGCGCTTAGCTCAAGAAGACATTTCCAAATTGAAGATCGAGTTGAAGAAAAAGAATGAGGTCCATTCAGTTGAGTTGAGTGGTAAGATCATCGATTTGTTTATTTTATATTAAAACTAAGGCAATGTGTTGGCTACTGAAAAAAAGGCATAAAATCGGGGAAAATTGGTGCAAAGACTGCAATGTCCATCTAAAATATTATTTGAAAACCCATTCCTTTCAGCATTTCAGATTTTGAAGAACTGCTCTCCAAACGATTAGTGGATTTGAAAAGGTAGAAAGTTCTAGTGCAGCAACAGGTGGTGGCCCCACCTCTTTTGCTTTCTGCACTTCCAATGTCAACATGAATTAGGTTTTTGATACCGACCCAATCTCGATGAAAAAAGCAAAACCGTAAACAACTATATAAAAAATCTCTATTCATGAAGTAAACTCCAGTCACTCTCGCTTCGCATTGCACACCTTACCTTTTTATCAACTGGTGTGATTGGCATTCTTGTGGACGCCTCAAATTCTTGGTGTATGATTTCAATCAAGGGAAATAAGATTTCTCAGAAATAAGAAAAGACTCAAGCCCAAATGTTTATATTATTTAAATAATTTCTTGCCTGCAGTCTGTGGATAATTACTATTATATTGATTATATGGCTGGTCGATGATTATCTGCTACTATCTGATTGCTGAAGTGATTTCTCTCGATTGGTTTAGTAGATTCGAAGGTTGATTCTACCATTAGAGGTCGGGAAGAGATTCATCAAGAAAAGAGGGATGGCTCCTCTGATCTGGGTTCACTTAAAGACAATGAACGTCAAGATCTTAATTGTGCTGTGAAGGAATACCTGCTTATAGCAGGTTATCGACTTACTGCAATGACATTTTATGAAGAGGTATGCACCATGCAAGATTATGAATTTTTTTTGCCATGTTGTTCTTAAGGTTAGTTGTTGTATAGTATGCATCAATTTCCCAGATTGTATATAGGCATTGATTGACATTTTAAATTATAAATTATCCTTTTGCTGTGCAGGTTGCAGACCAAGACCTTGATGTTTGGCCTAACTCACCTGCATGTGTATCAGATGCCCTGCGTCACTACTATTATCAATATTTATCCTCCACCACTGAAGCTGCTGAGGTAGTTCCTGCCCCTGGTACAACTGTGTGCAAGTTGCTCTCATGTTAAATTTGAAAGTTCTGATAAATATTAATATCCCATTTCCCTTTTCACGATGTTCCATCAAAGAAATAGTTAAAGTTAGATGCTACTGATAAATATTAATATCCCATTGTACTTTAGCAAGCTTTTTCCTACAATTTTTTGAGAGGTGGAGTGGAGTAGTTCAGCCCTGTATATCAAGGTTTATCGTAAACTTGTCAATTGCAATTAGGCTGGTGGATTGCACTCTACACTCTAATTAGAGCTGGTGAGTTGTATAATGTCTGAAAAAGGAATCAAAAGATTTTTGTTAGTCGCTTAGAAGCTTTATTATCCTTCTAAGAAAAGAACATAAGAGAGCTTTAGTTGCACAACTTTAACATGTTGCCTTGCTGATTAACTACCAATCATAAAGGATGTCATGTAGCCAATCCATGATGCCTCTAAGGACACAACAGGCCATCCCAAATTTTGAGAAGAATCAGCCACCTCTTTGTTGCCAAAGGGCTATGTGTACAGTTTCTTTTTTTTTTTAATCCGGAAAATCAGAGATTCGCTTCTCTATACTTGTGATAACCATGTCCGTTCACAAGCTGGGCATCGGGAGACGTCGAAGGAATGGAGACACGGAAGGTGTCTACAAATTGATGTCATAAGTGAATCTCGAACCTAGGATCTTAAGAGGAGCATGCCTTCAAAATCCAAGCCTTCAACTACCATGTCACCCTTTGGGGATGGGCTATGTGTAGTATAAACATATGGTTCAACTGAGGGGAATATCAAAGAGTTTTTTCTCTGAACCTGTCTTCTGTGTGATGCTCTGATGAGTATAGAGGGAATCTTTCCAGGCCCAACATTGGGGGAAAGTTTAATTTAGGAGTATTGGCTATCAACTTGAAGTGTGCTGGTTTACAAGAGAATGTGTGTGCCACACTGTCCAACTTCTAGGAAACTCAAACTTCTTTTGTGCCTCACATCTCCTCCAGATGAAATTCCACAAGGTTCTTTTCATATTGTGAGCGACCTTGGCTTGCGATTCAAATAGAAAGCAGTTTATCTAAAACTGCTGTGCCAAAGTTAATATACCTCCTTCGAACAATGGAAAATTATTTCCTGACCAATTTAGCCTAATCTATTACGGGTTCTCGAAAGTCGCTAACTATTGGTGTCTTCTCACTGGGAGGCCTAAATAATTTGCGACCAAGAGTCTTCACCCATTTTTCTCTTCCTCCACTACAATGTTGATCCTTGTTAAAGAAGTGTTGGATAAATTGATAGATTGACGCAAGACTTGTTGGAAAGTATTAAAGAGATACCTCCAATTTTCGATAATATCACTCTTGTGTGCAAGAAAATAATTGTATCCCTAGCATATTGGCACTCAGTAGAACAATACCACTTTTGTTGTGCAAGAAAATAATTGTACCCTCTTTAGATATATATTTTTTGTAGTTCCCATGTTAGATGTGCCTTGGGTTATATGTTTTTATATGTTTTTTATACAAAAAAATGATAATGAAATGTTCTTGATCACTTGAGGCTAACATGCAAAGCTGACCATAGTTTAGATTTTCTTGTTTGAATTTCAGTTTTGTGTAATTACCACGTGTCTGCTTTCAGGAAAAATTTGCAATGATTCGACGAAATGAGTCTTTGCTTGAAGCAAACAAGGCATTAAATCACGAAAAAGAAAGCTTGCTAAGAAACAAAGAATTGGCAGAGGGCCAGATAGGTGCATTAACAAAGTCTTTAGAAACTATGCAGAAGGAAATTAAAGATAAAGAGAGCCTGGTATTTTCCCTTCAATACACTTTTGAGGTGCTTTCTAATTTTTCTCCTATTTCTTAAAATGATATGCACTTATCTTTAGGCACAAGATTTAAAGAAATCCTGGGAGCACCAGAGAAAAGAACTCAATGACTGTAGAGCTGAAATCACTGCACTAAAAATGCACATTGATGGATCTCATTCTAATTCGTACTCAATTACCAATGATGTGGATCCTGGCCAACTGCAATCCTCTGAAACATACAAAGAGGAAATAAAGTTACTGCAAATTGAAATTGAGAATTTAAAAGCAAAAAGTACAAATGCTTCAGATCCCGTAGAACCTATTGTTTCCAAGGAAGAATCTGAGAAGGCAGAAGAGAAAATTGTTGAGATACACGAAGACAAAAACATTTTAACTCATGTGTCAGATGCAGGGAACATTGTTGAAGATAACGGAGATACTCTGTTAACGGCTTCTCGTACTTCTAGTAACAACATGAGCAAATCCAAGGAAGGTTTGCATGAACGTTCAATAGCTTCATCTGATAATGATAGCGGTATGGAAAAGAAAGAAAGCATCTACAAACAAAATGGTCAGCAACGGGCAGAAGACAATGTGCTATCTATGAAAGTAGACAACACATGTGATGAAGCTGTTTTTGAAAAGGTAATTAATTAGTTCCAAAGCCAGTTCACATTTGAACTCGGCTTTTATGATACCACTACTGGATTAAGCTGCATATATTTTCTTCTACTTGTGTTTGGCCACAATTCTAATGCCTATCCAAAGATATTTAATATTCTTCTTCACCTTTTGAACTTAGATATAAGAATTTAGTAATTGTTCGACAGGGCTTGGGGACCATTCAGATACTTGCAGATGCCTTACCAAAGATAGTTCCTTATGTTTTGATCAATCATCGTGAGGTTCTTTTCAGTTTCTCTATGACATATTAAAAATCTCTCTTTTTTTTCATATACTTATTTCATGCTTGTTCTGACTTTCAGGAGCTTCTACCCCTTATAATGTGTGCAATTGAGCGTCATCCAGATAGTTGCACCCGGGATTCCTTAACTCATACACTGTTTAATTTAATCAAACGTCCAGATGAACAACAGAGACGTATCATTATGGATGTGAGACTTTTTTTTAAAATGTCTTCAGCTTTGTGTTTGGAATTACTTTTTTATTTTACTTATACTGAAGCTTCCATCTACTATTTAGGCATGTGTTACCCTCGCTAAGAGTGTTGGACAGATGAGAACAGAAACAGAGTTACTCCCTCAGTGCTGGGAACAAGTCAGTTTTTGCAGTCTAATTAGTAGAAGATGTCATTTGTACCTGTGTACTTTTTGAAGGAATATTTTATGTATGTTTTCAATTTAATTCCAGATAAATCACATGTACGAGGAACGTAGACTACTTGTTGCTCAATCATGTGGGGAGCTAGCAGAATTTGTCCGGCCGGAGATTCGTGATTCTCTTATTCTGTCTATTGTGCAACAATTGATTGAAGATTCTGCAACTGTTGTGCGAGAGGCTGCTGTTCATAATCTTGCTATGCTGCTTCCTCTCTTTCCAAACACTGACAAATATTACAAGGTCAGCATCACTTCATATGCTATGAGAATTTGCTACAATGTAAGCTCTAGAACAGGTTATCAATAACACATGGTCTGGGGAGTGGATCCGTTTACTCTTGCCATTGATTGGAAGACTCATAAGGGGCAAAAAAGAAATATTAGAACACAAGGGTTTATTTATATAATTTCAAATTTTGTTTGTCTACAGGTAGAGGAAATTATGTTCCAACTGGTCTGTGATCCGGCTGGTGTGGTTGTGGAAACTTCAATGAAGGAACTGGTTCCTGCTGTTGTAAAGTGGGGAAACAAATTAGACCATGTGTTAAGAGTATTGCTGTCTCATATTTTGAGTTCTGCTCAGGTGTGATTTTATCTCACCATCTTTTCTGTCCATGTTGAGAGTATATTATTCCTCGCTAATTTATGTGCTAAATATTGAAGCGATGCCCACCTCTTTCGGGTGTTGAAGGATCAGTGGAGTCTCATCTTCGTGCTTTGGGTGAACGTGAACGCTGGAATGTTGATGTCTTACTAAGAATGCTGGCAGAGTTGCTTCCATTTGTGCATCATAAAGCAATAGAAACTTGCCCATTTTCATCTGTAACACAAGCAACAGGAACCATGATCTCAACTTCCGTGCTTGAACTATATGCAGGGTAAATTCTGCTCTTTTCTCGTTATTTTTTTTTTCTTTCTCTTCTACAGATTTGGAATATGATCATTTCTCTAACATTACCACCAACATTTTGAAGAGGTTCATATCAATTTGACTCTTGTGATACTATTGGTCTAGGGGATGCATCGAATGGCCAGCATTTGAATGGATTCATGTAGACTGCTTTCCTGATTTAATACAGCTGGCTTGTTTTTTACCTCAGAAAGAAGACAACTTAAGAAATCGAATCACCAGGGTGTCTCATCATTCTCTACGAAACTGTAATTTTGTTTTTTGGTGCATCCCCCTCTTTCTCTAATGTACTTTTTTTTTACATTTTTTTTTTGGGTTTGGTTTGGACTATGCAGTTTCTATTGGCTATATCTGAACGTTTTGGCGATCCTTATTTGACACATATCATGCTGCCTGTATTCTTGGTAGCAGTTGGGGAAAGTGCAGACTTGTCATTTTTCCCTTCAACAATCCATTCAAGAATTAAAGGTAAATGGCAAATTCATCATGTAATTATTAGAGAACAATTTTACCTGAGTGCTTAGCCGATTGAATTAAATTCAACCTGAAGTTGTAATTTTATCAAATTGAACCAATTTATAGAAGAGGTGAAATTAGTATCTTTCGTGATTTGAGTTTCCATTTAATGAGTGTTAGATGGATATGATTGTTTTTTTAGGTATTTATTCTTTCGGCTGTTTGTTGAGGTGTTAGCTTGGTTTTAATGTTTTAGTATTGAGATTGGGTATCCTTTTAGGGGTTTAATTTGATGGTTCGGTGTAGTTACTCCTAAAGTTGGGTTTTTTCATTTTTACAACTTGATTTTCGGTTATTATTATTGATTTTTGTGTAATTCTTTTTATCGTTGGTTCATCGACAACATTCTAATTTAGTTTAAGGACACTAGTTCACTCTTTTAGCTTTGGGCTCAATTTGTTTAACGTCAAAATGGCTTAAAAAAATTTTAAAAAAAATCTCCAATAATTATTGCATATTGAGCATGAACATATTTCTTCGTACCTTCTTAATGTGGTTTATTTATTGAAGGTCTTAAACCAAAAGCAATTTTGAGCGAGAGACTTGCAACAATGTGTGTTTTGCCACTTCTTCTAGCTGGTGTCTTGGGTGCTCCTAGTAAACACGAAGAGCTGGTGCAGTTTTTGAGAAAACTATTAGTCGAAGGCACTAAAGAGGAGAATCAATCAGCTAATCAATATACTGAGATAGTAGATGCAGTCCGCTTCTTTTGGTTTGTATCTAAATAAATACATGTATGCAGTTAATATTTTTTGCTTTCTCTCGAATCTTTTCTGAGGGTTCTCTTTATTGTGCAGTACTTTTGAACAGCACCATAGTATGGTTTTTAATATTCTGTGGGAGATGGTTGTTAGCTCTCACATAAGTATGAAGATCAGTGCTGCCAATCTGCTTAAAGTTATTGTAAGAAGTTTAATTTTTCTGGAATTGTTATCTGTTTAATTCCACATCATATCAAAAGCTAAATCATTTATAATTTATTGCTAGGTACCTTATACTAATTCAAAAGTTGCGTCTACCCATATTTTGCCCGCTCTGGTTACGTTGGGATCAGACCCAAACTTGAATGTGAAGTATGCAAGCATAGAAGCGTTTGGAGCTGTTGCACAACATTTTAAAACCGACATTGTATGCATCTTTGCTAAATTACAATTGACTGTACTCTTAGACTTCTAGAGCACTCTTAGAGGCGGAGCTAATTCATTTTTTTTAACCTTTTAGATAGTGGACAAGATAAGAGTTCAAATGGATGCTTTTCTCGAAGATGGATCCCATGAGGCTACAATAGCTGTGCTCCGTGCGTTGGTGGTGGCTGTACCTCATACAACCGAAAGACTTAGAGATTATATCCTTTACTCATCGTTTCTGAATATTGTTATATGAGTAGTTAGTGCCGCAACTATCTAGGAATTAGTTCCATAAAGGTTTTCTTGACCTCCAAATAAGGTAGTGTCTCGTGTGAATAGTCAAAGTGCACGTCAGTTGGTCCGGACACTCATGGATATAAAAAATTATTTAGTACGCTTCAAATTAAGAAGGCATAATACTTTCTGGACTTTTTTTTTCTTCTATTCAGTTAGGCTTATAATGTAGTCTTATTTGTTTCTTTAACATGCTACATCTTTTATCTAAGATCTTTCAACTCTCCGCCGGACCACCTACGTCAAGTGCATTGATGCGTCGCCGTGAGAGAGCCGATGCATTTTGTGAGGCAATTCGTGCTTTGGATGCTACAGGTTTGTTTCATTTTGTGAGCCTTGTAAATTGGATGCTTAGACATGCCTTCTTTTGTTCATGTTTTTAATTGCTCCCACTAACTAGTGAAACTCAAGCAATTTAACCATGTACAACTTATATGCTTGTCTTAGACCTATCCGCAAATAGCATACGAGAGCTGTTTCTTCCTACCATACAAAACCTCTTAAGAGACTTGGATGCTCTGGATCCAGCACACAAGGAAGCTCTTGAAATCATAATGAGGGAGAGATCGGGAGGAACTTTCGAAACAATCAGTAAGGTGATGGGTGCACATCTTGGAATTGCTTCATCAGTTAGCAGTTTCTTTGGTGGTGATGGTGGGCTGTTAGGGAAGAAAGACATGTTGGAGCCATTTCCAACCGAACCGGTCCAGCCACCAAGTCCTGTGCCGCCGCCACCAGTTGAGGACACTAGGTTCAGGCGAATAATGCGAGGAAGTTTCACCGACATGCTCCGAGGCAAAGTAAAAACTCAGGATGAGCCTCAAAGCCTATGATATTGGAGACTTCTTGCAGGCCCCGGTCAGGCACGTTTTTTTTTTTTTCCTTGATATAGTCAATAGCAAGAACCTTTTTTATCTTACATGAAATGAAATTACCGTGTCTAATAAGGTTACATTCTTTCATTAAATTATTTCTTTTTACCTTTTATCTCTCTTTTGTATCTTACTCACAATAGTGAAAGAAAAAAAAAAGGAACAATACTATCCTAAGCAGTAATGTTTTATTACGTGTAAAACGAAAATATCTGTGTATCTTTGAGGATCTCTTGATTATCTCTTATAATCAGCTCTTCTCCCAATATGTTATTGACCTCAATGCTAATAAGCAATCGAAGATATTGTTTTTAGTTCAAAAACAATTGGAGGAGTGGTTTTGAAAAGACTAGCCTTTTGGTCATAGTCTTAACTTTATATCACCTTTTATGTCAAAAATGATTGAATGCTATCCCTTTTTTTCTCTTTTCTCTTTTCTCTTTTGCATTTAACTTGACCAGGTAACATGTAATTTGGTGTGGTTTTACTCTTGGTTTCATCCATTTGACTCGGTAGTGAACTCGATTCTTCTATATTTATATGTTTATGGTTATGCCTAAATAGCTCTGTGCAGCTTGGTCTATAAAATGTCTGAATGAGTACAAAAGATTGAATGAGACTTGATCAATGATAAATATGATTGCTTACCAAGGTTCAATTGCATTATTTTGATTTTAGAGCGCTTCTGGTTTACTCCCGATTTCACTCATTTGACTGGTTTATTTCAATATACAAAACAAAGTTTGGCAAATGGAAGTTGATTTTTATTGTTCTAAAGATAATTTAATTAGTTAATATGTATATCTGATGTTTGAATTCATCCCTCAATGCGTTAAACTAACAAAAAAATGTAGTGTGGAAACCTTATATTAAAGGCTTGAATTTTGTATTGTAAATGATAAAATGAATAGTGTTTTCAATTTCGAATGTTATTGTTATCTACAATAACCTTTAGTCAGGAAGAAGAAAAAGATGAAAATCTTTTTTATTGAAAAGGGGATGAAAATGGCACACATGTTTAATGTTTAATGTTTAATGTTAAGGAAGTGCGACTCTATGTAGCCCTGACATGATACCAAAGGTCGTTTTGCTGTTAGCAGCAACGTGAACATGAAACAAAATGTGAAACAGAATTCTTCGCTCCATGTTCATTTGGGGCCAATGCAAATTCACCATAAAAAGCTCAATGAGAAGAACCCATCACCACTCCAATTGAATCCCCATGGGCTGCTGCTTCTTCTTCAGTACTTGTAGTATCATCAGCCGCTCTTCCGAATTGTCTCGGTTGCAGATTCAGGTGCACAGGCCCGAGAGCCGACCGCTGAGTGTTGGCCTTAATTCGCCCTTGCATTTTGGCAACTCCAAGGCCAAGGCCGAGGCCGCTATTGTCGTTGAAATGGTGTCGAGCTCACCAACGGCTGTGTTGGTCGGGGGGAAGTTCAAGCGCTTCCTCATGTACTTGCTCATTCTGATTTTCTCAACCTTCCAACCGCTCTTTCCAAGGCCGGGGAGGTTTGCCCTTTTTTATGGATCTTACTGTGCACTTCTTTCCCCCCGGTGAGTTCACTTTTGCTCAAATCTTTCCTTTCCATTTTAGTAGTTGGGTTTCATTCTGTACATGTTTTATTCAGTCACTTTGCTGGGAATTGTTAACAACCAACTCAATTTGAATTAGAGCAAGCAAGTAACTAATGTCATGTTTGATAACTATTTGATTTTCTAAATTTAAACCTATTTTTTATTCAAATTTCCTACTATGTGTTTCACCCTTCCTATAATGTATCAATCTTTTCTTAAGAAAGTAGGTGATACTAACCAATTTTTAAAAACAAAAACAAACTTTTAGAATCTACTTTTTTTATAAAAAAAAATTTGGTTTGGTTTCTACAAATATAGGTGAGAGGTTAAGTAAGAAAAAAAATGATAAGATAGTTGTTGTAGGCTTAAATTTTAAAAACAAAAAATAAAAAATCAAATGATTATCAAACAAGACCTAAAAAATTATAAATTGGAGTCTCAATTCTAAAATATTAGTGAATTCGAAAGAAAAATGACCATAAAGTAATATTGAAAAAATTGAGAGGGCATAAATTTATTCTATGATAGTTGTCTATTTAAAATTAATTTCTATCAATTTTCTTGATATCAAAATCTTTTAGGACTAGATCAATTCGAATGTGAATAAGTAAAAAGTAATAGAGTATGTGATTAGGAAGATTTATTATAATTTTCAACCGAACTAAACAAAAATTTCATTGGGAGTTCAAACTTTTGATGTGTTCTTTACACCAATGAGTCTTTTGTTGCTTGGATATTTATCCGCTGTTCGTTAAAAATAGGAAAGATTCTAGGATACAAATATCTCCGCTAAAAGGTGTATTTTTCAGTTTCTTGAGTGTCTAAACCAGTTTACGGATATTTTGACTATTTTTTTTTAATATATTATTTAACCATACAATATTATTTTAATTAACAAATATTTAAATTCATTATAGATTAAAAAATTTAGAACTTTATAAAAGATGTTTTTTTTTTTTACAAAACTATTTACTATTATACCAAAAATGAACACAAAAAATTTAGGAGAAAAAAATAGAAATGCAATATTTTCTTTAATTAGGCAAGAAATAATAGGTTTGACTAGGCTTTAAACAAATCATATTATAAAATTGGAGGAAGAACGGTGGCATGCAATTTGTTGTCACTCTATGAAAATTTATTCAATCAGCCCACCGCATGCCTTTTAAATATTTGGTGAATGAAGACTCAAGAAGTTGCATGCCCTGTAAAAATCATTGGATATAGATTCAAAATTTTTTTGTAGTTTCTCCTTCATATAGTCTCTGGTAATAGGCAATCACTAAATATGATTTGAAAACACTATACAGACTTAAGTTTAAAGTGAACAATATTATAATATTTATTATCATAGAGATAAAAAAAAATTATTTGTCACCCATGTAATTGTCTCCACTATATTTCAAGGACTCATTTGATCTCGAAGTCAATTCGGTAAAAAAAACATCTTGAGATAGCTGCATGTAGACTTGTTTTGAGATTACAACAATTGGGGGTGGGGAACTCGAACCCAAGACCTCTGGTCATTGAGCATACACTAGTGTTGTCGAGTAACTACTCAGGTTTGGCAGCTAGGAGACTTTGGCACTCTGCTTTCAGTATTATGTTAGATTATTGAAGTTTTTTTTAATATCCGTGAGCATTCGGGCCAGCACCTCGACCATTCTCACGAGACAGATTGTCTGTAAAAAAAAGTGCGTAGGGAATTAATTCTAAAGTGGATGGCCACCATGGGTTGGACCTTAGCCTCTTAGATCTCCAAGGCTCTCTTTGACCATTAGGTCAAACATGATTATTGTTCATTCCTATCGTTTGCATTTCCCTCCTTTGGTATCAATACCTGGTGCAGCAGACGAAAGCTGTCGGAGTTTGACCGATGTCAGGAAGATAATCGATGAAAAGCTTGTCGATGCCATAAACATTAAGTTACCCAAGTTTGGAGTTCTTGGAGTTCTAGAAATAATAGATCTAGCAAGAAATTATGGCTTGGTTCTTATGATTGACAGCATGGCTGAGACGAGACTCGCAACTGGCTTTGCAGGCCATTTGTTTGCTGGAGCTGGTTGCTTCAAGTAATATATCACATCTTTTTTATCACCTTCACCATTCTGTTTATGTCTTTTCAAGGAGTCGCTTAGTTTTCCTGGTTTCAATGAAGTTTTTTATTCAAATTGCAGGTACATTGTTCTTGATACCCCATTTTTATTAGCAGAAGATCCAGTTGTTGGAGGTTATGAAGGTAAAAATTATAAATTGTGATGACCGAAATGAACTTTCTTGTTTATGACAACGGCGCTCGAGTCTAAGCTCAAATTTGTGATGTTTGTTTTGTCCTCAACTAGCTTCTGGTGCTGTATACAAGTTCAACAATGCTAGAGGCCAAGGAGGCTTTCTGAATTGGGATCTTCTTCCTGGTGAGATTTATTTGAGTTTACTTTTTATGTCATCTATCTCAGTCTTATCTGCAGTCACTGCATTGGTTTCAACCAAATATGGTTGATATACTGCTGTTGATAACCATATTTTCATTTGAAATCATGCAAAATAAGGTTAAATTACAAACTGAGTCTCTTTGGTTTGAACATAGTTTCAGTTTGATTTTGATGGTTTAAATGGTTTCAATTCAGTTTAGTCTATATGTTATTTATTTATTTATGTATATGATCTTTGGTTTGATTAAACCTCACGAGTCACGGAACATCTCTAAACTACCTCTTATCCCCCTTTTCTTTTTCTATATTCATGAGTCTTTGAGTCAAACTTATGTGCACATCGACTATTTTTATGAGACATACCATCTGGCCATACAACATTTGAATATCAAATCTTAGAAAATTATTTGTTGGGTAGATAACCACCCTGGATTGAATTCTTAACTTTTTGGATTTTCATTTTGTTTTTCTTTTAATTATCAGGCCAATCTATGATAGTTAAGTTGCTCAAAGGATCATTTGACAACTAGGCTGGTGATTATACTTTATAACAATTGATGACTAGTCAAACTTTGGTTTGAATTTTTGCTGATTCTGTGGCTGATATTGTGCAGATGTTGGTGGGTTGCCTTTAAGTCATGCAAAGTGATAGCTCTTATTGTTTTCTGTTGAAAATAAATACTCCAATTGTCTAGAGTATATTAATCAACAAATTGGTAAGCCTTAGGACAAATTTTGTTGGAACTATGAACTAATCTTTTAAGTTGCAATTCCAAGGCCATGGAAATTGGAGAAAATATTTGTAATTTATAGTGTACACTAAACAAGCTTCTACTTTTAGATGCTTTACATTATTTAGTTAAGAAGTTGGGTTAACACATTTTTACTTTGGGATTTTTACTCCACTCCACCAAACTTTCAACTCTCCAATTAACTTAGAGTGTGAAATTTCTTTGGACAAATATGATTGTTTAACATTCATCATAACAACATGGATTAAAATCTTAGTCTTTTTAACTTGTTTATATCAATTTGAGTATTTTTTTTTTTTAAACCGGGAAATCGATTAAAGGTATATATATTTTTCAACTAAAAGGAAAAAAATGTTATCATATTTTACCAATATAATGTTTAAGTGATGGTGTTAAAATTGTTAATTTTATTGGAAACCAATATCATGCATGTAATATATGGAGCAATTCAAAATGGAAAGGGATTTCAAAATCAAAATTAATTTTACTACTAACTACTTTTTGAATTGAACTAATCCAACGTATATAACGAAAGCATTTGCCTCAGTCAGCCCACCTTAAAAGAATTGCATAAATTTGATTACGGTTATTGTTGAAATTTTAAGTCGTTTAATTTTTAAATTGCTAATAACATAAGAGTATAACATGTCTTTCAATAATTTTGAAATGCACTGAATTACAAATCAAATTGGGATACAAAAATGTAATATAAAATTAAAATAAAAAGAATCAAATTCTCAACAACCACAAAGAAAATGCACTAAATGACATTTTTCGTTAATGAATTCGTTGAACTATTGTTTTGTTGATATTGCATTAATTAAATTTAATAGGCTATATTTTAATAATTAGTATACAACTTTTAAAATTAAATTTAGAATAAATATTAATTTTAGTGATTATATTATGTTAAATGAAATAAAAGTATAGGTTACACCAATTTATCTAATATAATAGTAAAATCAATTTTACAAGAAAAGAAAGTATATAAAGATTTTAAAATTTTCATAAAAGAAAAAAAATAAAGAAAAACAAAGAAGTGGGCTGGGCAGCAAGTTGCGCAGGCGCAGTTTCTAAACATTTTCTCATAATTATTTTGTAATTGGTGACGTTTGGTTTTTTCACTTTGATTTTGATATTGTTTTTGCTTTCATTTTATATTGAAGGTGTAATGGTAATGATAGTTTTTTTTTTTTTTTTTTTTAGTACTAATGATAGTTGTTTTAATGATCAGGAACGATTATGTGAAAATTTTGCTTATTTAAATTGAAGCGTCGTTATGAATGTTTGTAGTATAAATTTTCATTTAGATATAGTGAAAAGAAAACTCATTTAGATTGAGTTGCTCAATTAACAATCATCAATTTGGTTAATAAATTATATTTTATAATACGTATATTTCATGTTTTTTACTTTATTTCTCCCACAATTTCATAATTTAAAGCTTTTCTTTCTTCAATAACAACAATAACCGTATATATTATAAATGTTGAGTTACAATTTTTTTTTAAATGTTAAATTACATATTTAAAATTTAGTCACCGAATGAGTGTGATGCAATGGTTTCATTGTTTGGTTGTAAACCAATTCAACACCAGCGTGACAAGTTCGATCCTAATAATCAGTATTTGTCCCTCCTATTAGAGAATATGGGTTCCACCTCAAAACATTATAAGTAATAATTTGTTGACATCTTGTTTGAGTTCATGTCCAAAAAAAGAAAAAATGAGTAGGAATCTGCCAATTTTCCATGGTTGAACTAAGAAACATATAGGAAGAGTTATACAATCAAACTTATGAACAACAAAGTATAATAGTGCAATTAGATCAACCACTTAAATAAAAATGAGATATCCTTAAACTAGAGAATCAAATGTTTAATTAATACCAATTACAACATGGTTAAATTGAGTAAAATTGTGAAAATATTAATATTAATAACAAATAAAATGTTTGATTGGACAAAGAATTGAGGGGACAACTTCAAAGAAATTATCGAAAAAAGTAAGAGAGTTGTGGCTTCTGGGGAAGGGGAAGAGGCAGGGTCGAAAAAATAAAATACTTCTCAACTAACAAACACAACAATAATGATCTTTTCACATTGGACAAATGGGAAAGGTAGATAGAAAGAGTGGAGAAAAAAAATACACATTTGACTATGAATTCACTTTTTAGATAAGACTAATCAAATTTAAAAAACAATTATAAATGCCGTTACTTTAAAAATGTTTACAATATGGTACCAAAACATATTAATGATTATTGATCAAATATTTTAAAATTTGATTATATTTTTTATTGTTTTATGAAACAATTTTCCTATCTAGTTCTTGAAAGCAAAAATTAAAAAATGTTACTATAAAGGAAACAAAAATGATGTGTGGCACCATAAAAAGAATTGAATTAATGTATGGGGATTTAATTTCATGTATGACAAAAAAATATATCAAAAAAAGTTGCAACCGTTCTAATATGTGCATATGAAAAAATTATGCGAGCTTAATAATAAGCAAAAAAATTTATGCATGACTTCGATCAACTTTTCAATTAAAGAATCAATTTGGCCTCAAAATGAGATAAGAACCCCACCTGATGGTGCTGCCTCATATACACTAATTGTTATCCACTTCCTTTTTCTTTCAAAACATTTTTTCTTTCACTTTCATTTATATTTTGGGAAATTTTTTATCAATCAAATTTTGGATTATAATTATAAATAAGGGTTTATAATTAAGAATCACAATTTGTAAAAAAAAAAACTTTAAAATAATATATTATTGATATTAATGTTTTGAGGATTCTCATTCTGACTCACCAAATTTGTAAAAAAGGGTTTAGTAACTATCATTATGATTATTAATGGATATTATCACAATTACTTTTTTTTATAATATTATATTAATGTATATTTATAATAATACTAAAAGTATTAATAATTAAAGATGTAAATATTTTAGAGTAATGTTTGGGTCCCACTTAAGATCCAAGTATTGCTCAATAATTTAAAGTTTATCTATATTTATAATTGTTTAGCAAATTTAGTACGATTTCATATTATCAAATGGATTAGTGGCGCAATAGTTTCATTGTTTGGTTTTAAGTATAAAGTTATAACTTCCATTTCCTATTTTAATCAATTTTTAAAAGTTAAAATGTCTTTTACCCTTTAATTCTTTTTAATTGATCTATTAAAATGTATGATCAAACACATGTATATAAGTTTAAAAAGAAAACTCAATCAAAAGGGATAATAGCATATTGTCTAGGTTGGATGATAGTGTAGTGTATTGGTTGTAATCTTAGATTTGAGAGTAATATTACTCTCTGTATATGATATTTTAAATGTTAATTCACCTCGCCTCGTTTTAACACCTTAAAAAACTCTGTTTTTTTCAAGACGAACTCATAGCCTATTAATTATCAAAAGACATCCCTAATTGAGGGAGGAATGGGCACAAACAATTTTGCTTGGTATAAAGAAACTAAAAAGGTGGAACATTTTCTATCTAAATTAAATTTTAAACTTTTTGCCAGTTCAGCCAAAGAGTCAGCTGAGTCGTTAGACTCCCTTTTGTCACCAAGCAAAAGACACGAATTGGAATCTCCTCGCTAAATTTTTTATCTTATCCACTAGAGTTCCCAACTCAGATCTGCAACACACTTAGACTATTTAAAAATTGAATAACTAATTGAAAATAAGAATCAACTTGTAATGAGTCAAACCCATTTCCAAAGCAACAGCTAAACAATTTGAATAATAAAAAACTTCTAAAAAAAATTGAATCATTCCTCTCATCAGGAAGAAAAACTCACGTCCACGTGACTTCTCCTAGGTGGTTACAAGCAATTCTGCATCATCCACCTTAAAAAAAAAACTCTTACAACCTCAAAGATACTAAAAAAAAAAACTAAAAAATGAAATTAGATTTTAAGATTTACTCAAAGATACAAAACAAAATAATATAATAAATAAAAGACTCAAAAATGAAAATAAATTTTAAAGGGTGTGTTTGAAACACCGATACAGTTATGATAAATGATAATTATTATAAATAATATTTTAGAGATAAATTATTGTAATAAATAATGTTGGAAGAAAGGTGGCCAAACCCACCGTAGAATTTGAAACTTTATAACATTTAAGTAAGTAAAAAAAAAAACGTTTTAAATATAAAAGACTAGGGGCAGCGGCAGCCACGCGTGCCATACGCCATAAACCTGGGAAATTTCAAAACCTACGCGGCGCAACGATTACGACCCTATACATTTTCCCTTTTCTTTAATTGTTTTCCTTTTATAGACCTATTTTTGTTTATTTTTTCCTTCTTTATCTAATTAGTTTTTATTGTAATTTGTTATTCTTATTTTAAAGAAAGAAAGTTATTGTTTTGGATTAGGTGTTGATGAGTATCCAAATCACAATCTAATTGTCCTCCTAAATTGAAAAGCCATCAAAATCAGGTACTATAAAAACCAGTTCCTTGAACCACGAACCTCCATTCATTTTTCTAATTCTGTTTCCATTTTGATGGCCGCATCTGATCTCTCCGTCATTCTCCCTCGCGTCCTCGTCGTTTCCCGGCGCTGCGTTCGCAAGAACAAATTCGTGGATTTCGTGGGTCCGTTTTTGTTGGATTTCCTTCTCATGCATTGTATAACCAATTTGGAATGACATTGATTTTGATTTTGTTTGTGTTCAGGTGAGTACCATCTGGATCTCATCGTGGGTTATGGCGCGGTGCCGATCATAGTCCCGCGAGTGGCCGGCGTTCACATGCTCTTGGAAAGCTTCGAGCCCATCCATGGAGTCCTCCTCTGCGAAGGCGAGGACATCGACCCGTGTCTTTACGAGACCGAGACCGATACCGCCGGCCTCTCCCAAGAGGAGCTGGACGAAATCAGGCGGCTACACGCCAGCGACAGTGCGATCGACAAAGAGAAGGACACAATCGAGTTGCGGCTGGCGAAGCTGTGCTTGGAGCGCAACATTCCGTACCTGGGGATTTGCCGAGGATCGCAGGTGCTGAATGTGGCTTGCGGAGGTACGCTCTATCAGGACGTGGAGAGGGAGATTCGGAAGAAGAGCCCGGAAGGGGAGAAAGTGGTTCATATGGACTACGATGATTACGATGGGCATAGGCATAGGGTTCATGTCGTCCACAACACGCCCTTGCATACTTGGTTCAGGGACTCTTTGGACGAAGACGAGATGGAGATTATGGTGAACAGTTACCATCATCAGGGCGTCAAGGTGTTGGCGCAGAGATTTGTGCCCATGGCGTTTGCTCCGGATGGATTGATTGAGGGGTTCTATGATCCGGATGCTTATAACCCTGAAGAGGGCAAGTTCATTATGGGGCTTCAGTTTCATCCTGAGAGAATGAGACGCCCTCATTCTGATGAATTCGACTATCCTGGCTGCCCTGCTGCTTATCAGGTACCATTTCGTCAAATATCATTCTGTTTTTCTGTTTTATGTTACCCCACTTCACTTCAATAGGGGGGGTTCGTTGCAGCAATTTGTGAAGTCAGTGGTGGCATACCAAAACAAGTTATCTGCACCCAAGAAGGCTTTAAAGCTGGACAACGAGATGGAGAACACAAGGAAGATCATAGTCCGCAGCTTCTCCCTTGCCAAGAACTTGTACACAACAGGCCGCAACACGGAGCTCGAAAAAGAACCCGACCTAGAAGTCGGAGCGGAATTCCTAGAGGTAGCACCATCACCATGGATCAATAAAACTTAAATGCTCAAGTTGTATTTGATTACGGAGCAGCCATTCCTGATTCTTATGAACTATTTTATGCAGTCGAACACTGCTCTGAGCGTGCAGCAAGAAAACAGGCTGAAGCAAATGGGTGCAACGGTGAGAAATGGAGGTTCCTACATAGAGAAACTGAAGCTAAATGAAAAGAGAGAAAGAACAGCGAAGAATGTGATGGGGAAGATGACAATAGAGCAATTGTCTGACCTTATGTCATTCTACCATATGATGGGTCAGATTTGCTCGGAAGTTTTGGAGAAAAAGTTGAATGATATTGTCAAGTAAAGCAACAGCAACAACCAGCCTTCACAGATAACTCTGTCTGTCTTTCTGATGTTTGGCATTTTCTGTGTTATCATTTGTTGTTGGGCTCACATGATTCCTATTAGGGAGGGCCACCCTTAGATCTGTGTATCTGTCTCTGATTTATTAAAAGGGGGGTGTAATGGATTGGGATGAGAATTATATTAGAAGTGTAGAGTTGGGGAAGCTCATGTTTTACCCCCCTTTTTTTTATTGCTTTTTACTTGCAACAAATGGTATAGCAAAAAGAAAGGGCCAATTGTAAAAGTTACGCCTAAATGGTGTGGTCTTAGGAATTGAGCTCTCAAGTGTTGAATGTAAAAATTAAACCCTCAAACCATTATGAATGCCAAAATCAGCCCACTTTGACACACTGAAGTTGTTGTCAGCGAGAATGATTTCAAAACGATGGGAGTTATACAAGTGCATCTTCACGCCCATCATGGAGCTTTCCTGATTGCACAAAGCACAATCTAATCAAACATTTGAGCACATAGAAACACAAACACATTTAGAGTTGTCGGCTAGAAATAGTCTCTTGATAGATGCTAAAGGTATCTAAAGTATGCTTTTTGTTAAGATCGCATATTCAAAACCATCAAATAATTAAACTTAATTTTGAAATTTCTTGTGGTCTTTTGAGACGTTAAAACTTGTATGAGCCCATGTGCTCCTAAGTATGTGTAGTGAGGTCAACTTGTCTGTGGAGAACTGAAAGTAATAAGTTTAAAGTTGGGTAAGTTTGTATACAATAAGTTTCAAAACTTTGAAAGATGTGTTTATTTAGTTTCTGTATTTTAGAAAGTTTCTAATATAGTTTTACAGTTTGGATTTTGTATCATCTAATAAGTCTCTATGTATGATTAAGTTCATTAGTTTGATATCTTTTCCACAAATTGCCTAAACTTACTTTAAAGCAGCTAAAAAGGAAAAGGCATATGAGGTTTTGGTGTAGAAACGCAAACAGAAAATTTGGAAGGATGTATATCTATATGCAAGTTCCTAGGACCCGCCACGTGTAAGCAAAGATGAGAATAAATAATAAAGAAAATATGTTTATATTTCATCAAACTTCTCACTTCTGAGCCCTAATTCAGATCTCTCCAAATTTCATTTTGACAGAACAGGAATTAAAGCAGCGAATCTATAAAATCTGAATCGTGCTCATGGTTACCTTGCATAAATTCAAGCTGTTAGCCTCCCAATGTGCCGTCGCCGGCAGCGCTACCAGGAGCCCCACCGCTAGCCCCGTCATTCACCTCCGCCGCCGCCGACGCAAAACCCTAAGAATGCTCCTCAATCGCACCGATCGACGCCGATTTCCTTTTCAAGATACCGACGACGATGACGACAATGAGAATATGATTTCGGTGAAGGAGGTTCGAGCCAGACGGAAACTCAAGGATTTGTTCGTCTCGTCGCCGCCGCTTGAGCATAAGGTTTCCGATAGGCAAATTGAAGAAGAGGAGGGATTGTTTACGGCGGCTAACACCAGCGCCGTCGGATTCGGTACGACCTCCTCCACTCGCCGGTTTCTAAGGCCGATAACGGCGACATTTCGATACAGATTCCTCCGGCGAGCTTGGCGGCCGGTGCTCGTCGCCATTCCCGAGTAGACGATCCTCTTCTCTGGTAAAATCTGTACCAAGAAATTCCATATTTTTGCCTTAATACATATTTTTTTTTTTCATATATATATTTTTCCTGATAAATTCCGACGAGTCGAGCAGGGGAGCTGGGGAGCAATGCAATTAAAAAAAAAAAAAACTGAAGTAATGGGATTTTTCATGAGTAGAAAAAAGGAAAAAAATTCTACTCAAAATTTTAGATAAAACAAAAACAAATTAATCGCATTTAATTGATACTAAAATCAATAAACTTCAATTGGTAAAATTTGAAACCAATAAATGTCTATAAAATATTTTATCTTTTACTGTATATGAAGTATTTAAAAAAAATATCTATAATGACAACCAGAGGCTCAGCGGCGAGAATTAGTGTGACGAAAAAGGTAATCTCCCTACCGTTGTGGTAACTCAAAAAAAAAAAATCTCTATGATAAAAATAGAGAGTTTTTGTTTTAATTAATTAAAATAGAGATCTGAAATATACTATCTACCACTAATTTAAAGTAAGCTGTATTATACACAAATACAATAGATGAAAATTACAATTAAAAGTTTTAAACATCTTTATTATTTTTGACGCCGTATTTAAACATCGAGCCGTAGTTGCGTAAGGACGTACCGGCCACGCGACGTTGCCAACTAAGCCGATCAATCCATGAAATGAAAAATGAACGTTTTAACGATTAAAATACCGTCAAATATTGATTGTAGATTATGATGAATTAATGAAAAAAGGCTTATTTTGGGGGTGAGCTTAAAAATGTAATTTAACGGTTCCTTAAAAAAAACTGTAATTTAACGGTTAAAAATGCGTGTAATTATTAATGTTGGGATGTAAATTTCAAATTAATTTATGTTTACACGTGTATTTGTTCAGAAGTGAGAATAGGAAGTGCCAATGGATGTGGAGACGTGGTTCGTAAATATAAAACAGTTGTAATTTAAAATAAATAAATAAAAGTCAGATGGGTCATTATGTGTATACTTTAAAGTAGCACGATTTTAGGTGATGTAAATCATAATGTGGAGCACGAGATGAAAATAATTATTAAAGGTATTATTTCATTAGGTTTGGATTTAGGTTGGAGGGTTGCATTGATTCATTGGGTCTTTGGATCGAATCGGTCTATTCATGATGATCAAAATCAATTGATTTTCGTCAAGAACTTCTTATCACTTCAAAAACTAAAACTAAATAAAATAGAGAGAAACTATTTGAAGAGAGCATTATAATGTAATTGACAATATACTCTTAAAATAATAGGGATCGATGAATTAAACATGCATCATTAGAGACACAAAAAGATTCAAATTAGGGTTAATAGTTATTAAAATATATTTTGAAAAGTATATTTTAAATTGTCTTCAATGGGCGACCGGTTTGAAGTGTGCTTTCATTTCACTTTTAATCCTATGATGTAATGAGTTAGTGGTGTCATGAGTTTAGCAAACTAAAAGTGCAATTTTCCCAAGTCATCAGTGATTCAACGATATAAGTATAGAGGATAAAATGAAAACATTTAAAACATTGGATAAGGATATTTTGTGTAATTTAGTTTTTTTTTTAAAAGAAAGAGGATTAGAAAAATTCCATAAAAGAACAAAATAGTAAATAATAGGACTTGGTCCCGGACATAGTTGGTTCACGTGGAATAAGGGCAACTTAGGTAGAAATAAAACAAAGATATTTGTTTGGAGCAAACTTTGGAAGGAAGCAGATGAAATATTCCTTACCAAACAGACAAAATGGAATATAATTTTCGGATAAAAATATTGGAATATAATTTCCAAAATGTTTCTGTCGCACCCCATTTATCCCTTTCTTGGGCCAAAGTGTAACATTGCCAGCTGTAATTATGCATTTTTTATCCTATCTAAAGATTTTTTTTTGGTTAGAGGATATCATCATATTAAACACCTGTTTTTTTTTTATTGTAACCTACCACTATGCAAGTAAAGTACTATTATGACTGTTTTAGGATATAACGTCATTCATTTTAAGCCAAATTATTATTTTTATAATTTCACCTGACAAATGAAAATTGAAAGATTCCAACTTTTAACCTAGCAACGACAGTGGAGTGTACTTAAGTTTCCACATTGATAAGATAATGATATTTTTTAGTGTTTATTAAATAGGTGGACTACTTTTATCATCATCAATTGGTTATGATATCATATTACATATTGTGGACATCCAACTCAAATCAATTGGTGATGAGAAGAGTAATATTCCTACCTTATAAACACTAGGAGATGTTCTTACTTTATCATCGTGGGATCCTCAATAAGTATATCTATAAATTAATATTTCTCAATAAGAGTCTATAATAAGACAAGGAAATGCTGGCGGGGTGGGGTTAGAATAAATTGTCAACATTATAAAATGTTAAAGAAATAAACATTTTGAATTTTTGTCAGGACATTTGATTTCCACCAGTTGCACTGTTAATCAATCTTAAAGTTTTCTCAAGAGTAATAGTGCAAGCAACCTATAGTTGTCTTTATTGTTGTATTCTCCTTAGTTGTCACACTGCCACATTTGGTATCTTCTTTGTTGGACAAACCTTAAGAGAATGGCTAAAATTTGCTTGGCATGTTCTTGCTTTTAAGTTTACTAAGATTAAAAATGTTTCCATTTCCTTTTACCATGATTGATAGCATGAGAAAATGGAGGATATCTTGAGAGTATGCACCTTTTGAACTGTATTCAGTCTAGATAAATACTAAATAGATTTAGATGTTTCCCTTCTTATTTTTCATTTCACCTCTTTCTAAAGTGCAGGTCTCACAATTGAGAGATAAATCAATACAATCACTAGTTGTGTAGGTTAAGATTGCCTAAAAGCAAACAAACAGACTTGCTTTTTCAGCTTTGGATAACTTTTCAATCCCTCTGTTCTAGTAAACACATGCTCCTATTTTAATTCTAGAGAATATAGAGGGCAGTTAACCAAGACATTTTTCACTTGGCTACTATAGTGACTGCTCTAGAAATCTTCTTCAAGTAAATAAGACTTTCAAAAAGGTTAATAGGTTTTTTTTTAATATCAGTGTCTAAACCAACTTCTGTACACACTCCAACTATTCTCAAGGTAGGTACCCTACAATAACACTTTCAAAGTTGAAACTTTTTTACTGGATCTACAAGTCACTATTTAGTACATGTTTTATATCATTATTGATTGATATACAAAAATTAGCTCTAATATGGTTTCGTGCCAATAAATGAAAGACCAAAAAAATTCTCTATCACTTCACTTGCAGTATCCATTTCAGAATCGAGGCAGACAGATCCACTTACTTGTATTCACAATTCCTAAGCATCCATTATTGAATGTGGGCTTCTGCTTCACAAACTTTATTCACATCGAGATCTGATGTGTTCTTCAGAGGCCTATGATAGAATCTACCACACTATTTTATTAATCTAAGATAGAACCTCTCGAGAGAATCTCTCAAAGAGCCGCAATACAATGATGATAATTCAATAATCAAAAGAGTAACCTAGTCCGCCTATTTATAGCCTTCCTAGGATTTAACCTAATTTCCTAAATAACTCTATTTAGGCCCATAGGCCCATTACAAACTCAATGTGCATAATAAAATATATTAAAATAGTAATTAAAGCATTCTTCACTTCTTGCTTCGCCTCGAGTATACTTTTAATGATGCCGGGATCGTATCAATACTTCCCCCCCACAGAGCCACCTTGTCCTCAAGGTGAAAGTCCGGAAATTGCAATTTCAAATCAGCTGCGGACTCCCAAGTCGCATCCTCTGGTGCGTAGCCGTCCCATTGGACCAAGACTTGACGCGATCCCGCCGCGTGGAAACTCTCTTGGACGCCCAACACAGCCTTAGGGCGAACCACCATACACAGATCATCTCCCACCAAGGACGGTGTAGACATGACAAGAACCGACGAGTCTCCCGCTTTACGCAGAACTGACACGTGAAAAATCGGGTGAATCTTAACTGCCGGCGGAAGTTCCAAACGATAAGCAACAGGACCTACTCGAGCCAGCACACGGTAGGGCCCAATAAACCTCGGCGCCAGCTTCGGGTGTTGAAATTTAGCCAAAGAAGATTGGCGGTATGGTGAAAGCTTGATATACACCAAATCATCAATATTAAAGCGCACATCCCGACGCTTTTTGCGTTTTGCGCGATCCGCCATAGATTGTTGCGCTCGCAACAAGCTAGCCTTTAATGTGGTCAAGATCCGATCGCGATCCTTCATTAATGAATCTCTACGAAGCCAGCGGGCTAACTCGTGATCATAACCCAGCAGGGTAGGAGGGGGTGCGCCATAAGCGATCTCGAAGGGTGTCATACCCGTGGATGAGTGGAAAGAAGTGTTAAAGCGTACTCGCCCAAGACAACCATTGGTACCACGCCTTAGGATGATGCATTACGAAACACCTCAAATAAGATTCGGACAACGATTCACCACCTCAGTTTGCCCATCAGTCTGCGGATGGTAAGTGGTGCTTCGACACAGTTTAGTCCCCGTAGCCTTGAACATCTTTTCCCAAAGCAAACTCGTAAAGACCTTATCGCGGTCGGATATAATACTTTTTGGAATTAGTAGTGCAACCGAACAATTTCCTTGATAAACACCTTTGACACGGACAAGGAAGAAAGCGGATGTCGAAGAGGTATGAAATGAGAATATTTGGACAAGCGGTCAACCACCACCGGTATAGTGTCATAACCCTCGGATCGCGGTAAACCTTCCACAAAGTCCATCGAAATATCTTCCCGGACACATGCGAGGATCGGGCAAGGGCTGTAGCAACCCCCCGCGAGGAGATAAGGATAGATGTTTAGCTTGAACACAGATAGAGCATTCGGCCACAAAGGAACGCACACGAGCCTTCATTCCTGGCCAAAACACCTCCTTAGCCAAGCGCTGATAAGTTTTAAGGACTCCGAAATGTCCCCCAATAGCACCACAGTGGAATTCAAGCAAAAGTAGAGGAATCGTTGGGGATGTCGGAGGCAAAACAAGCGAACCACGATAAAGCAACACATCACCAACGACTGAGTATCCCGGGGGGCCCCCCGTACCATCGGTCACTGACTTATAAATTGCCATCAGCTTATCATCCTCTTTAACCTGTTGCGTAAAGACGGCGGTGTTAATACGCCACCACACTCAAACATGCCAAGCTCGCATTTCTCGGGCATTCGTGACAAGGCATCTGCAGACTCTATTTTCAAGGCCCTTCTTATATTCGATCTTTGAAATCATAACCCATTAATTTCGCGATCCATCGATAGTCACCATCCACTACGCATTTGCTCAAGAAGAAATTTCAGACTCTTACGGTCGATCGAACAACAAAATGATGCCCTAACAGATAGGCCCGCCAAATGTTGCACCGCCGCAAAACGATTGCCATTAACTCACGTTCATACACCGGTTTCACCCGATGAGTAATTGGCAATGCCCCCGCTAAAATACGCTATCGGTGACCTGTTGCATCGACCGCTCCCACCCCGATGCTCGAAGCATCGGTTTCGACTCACAAATATTTGGTCAAAAGTCGGCAATCGCGGGGACAGGAACACTACTCATAGCATGTTTGATCATTGAAAGTTGTCTTGGCGGCCGGTCCCCATTCAAACTTCCCTTTCTTTAATAGCTGGGTCAACGGAAAAGCCATGGAACCGTAGTTAGCCACAAAACGTCGATAGTAACCAGTTAACCCTAGGAATCCTCGGAGGTCCCGAATATTACGAGGGCTAGGCCACTCTATCATCGCTGTGATCTTAGCCGGGTCGGCAGAGACGCCTTCCACAGATATAAAATGCCCTAAGTACTCAATACGTTGCAACCCAAATTGGCACTTCTTCGCATTCGCGACGAAAGCATGTGCTGCAAGCACCTCAAAAACACAAGCCGGTGCTCCTCGTGTTCTGAATAGTCATCTTTGTAAATCAAAATATCATCAAAAATACCAAAGACGAACTTACGCAGAGATACGACCGCAAAATCTCATTCATCACGATCGAACGTAGCGGGAGGCGTTCCGCAACCCAAAGGGCATGACTACAAACTCGTAATGTCCTTCATGCGTTGAAAAAGTCATCTTGTATACGTCGGTCGGTTTGACACGAATTTGGTGGTATCCAGCCTTAAGATCAATTTTCGAGAAAACCGACGCACCATGAAGCTCATCCAGCAACTCATCCACCAGCGGTATCGGGTATTTATCCGGTACTGTAGCCTGATTTAATGCACGGTAATCGACACAGAAACGCCAACTTCCATCCTTCTTTTTCACTAACAACACAGGGCTAGAGAAAGAACTCGTGCTAGGGCGAATTACCCCTGCTAACAACATTTCCCGTACTAGTTTTTCTATCTCGTTTTTCTGATATTGTGGGTACCGATATGGCCGAACATTCACTGAGTTCGTCCCCGCAATCAGTTCAATCGCATGATCACAGTTTCTTTCAGGAGGTAAATCTGCCAAAGATTGAAAAACCGATGAAAATGATTTAATTAAAGAGTGAAGCTCTCGGGGTACCTGCGATAAATCCGGAAGCGTCTTGGTTGGTTCACAATCCTGTGTTGTCACCTCACACATGTTCAACTCGACCAGTAATCCTTGGTCTTCAGGACGTAAGGATTTCATCATGGATTTCAAGGATACTTGAGCTTTGACCAACCGGGGGTCCCCTTGCAATTCTGCCTGCCAGGACCCCAACACAAACCGCATCTTCAGGGAACTGAAATTGAATTCTATCCTTCCCAATGTTTCTAGCCATGCCACTCCCAAAATCACATCTGCACTACCTAAAGGTAAAGGTAGGAATTCATGTACCACTTTCAATTCAGCCAGGTGTAGCACCACATTTTTACTGATTCCCGCTGTTCGCATGCATTCGCGGTTCCCAACATGATGCCATAATCATTTGAGGGCTCTATCGGTAACTTTAACTTCTCCACAATGACGTCGGAAATAAAGTTATGGGTGGCCCCACAATCTATCAAAACCACCACTTCTAACCCCTGAATAAATCCGGTGACTTTCAAAGTCTTGGGCGAACTCAATTTCCGCCAATGAGTTTAAGGACAACGCCGCTAAATCCCTTGTATCGCTCGTATCCACAAGAGTTTCATCCTCCAAAGCCTCATCATTTTGAGACGACTCCTCGTGGTCATAGGTGTCGCGCACTACCAATATCTCCAAAGATTGAAGTTCTTTCTTTTTGCATCGGTGTCAGGGCACAAATCTCTCATCGCAACGAAAAACACAACCCCTTATCCTTCCCGACACGGATTTCTTTCATCTCATCAAACGCTTATACGGCGTAGTGGTCGTAATAATTGTTTGTATAATCGGTTTAGACGTTGAGAATGTAGTCGTTCGCATAGTTGCAACACCCGTTCCTTCGTGCTAACAAATCCTGACCCCCCACTCGTTCTGTTCACTAGTCCCGGGCTCACCCCTTTTCCTAGTGCTCGGAAAGCCAGATCATCCTCAATTACTTGTGCCATAAACTTTTTATCTTGAATTCCCACGGGTCGTAATTTTCTCATTTCACTCCGTATTGATTTCTTTTAACCCGCTCTCCCATTTCCCTTCTAACGCACTGGCACTAATATCGCGCATTCCCTTAGCATATTTCTCAAACAGTCGTCGATATTCTTTAACAGTACCCTCTTGTTGCAAACTCATCAGCTTAGCGTACCTGTTGTCATGTATGCTGGGTTGGAATCGGTGTAACAGGAGCTCACGAAATTCTTCCCAAGAACTGATCGGTGATCGATCTTCCTCGTACTGCAACCATTCCAGGGCCTCGCCCTCCATACACAAAGCCGCGGCGTTCACTCGTTCCTGCCCGACTAATCGGTTAACCCAAAAATACCGTTCCACTCGACACAACCAACCTTCCGGATCCTCATCAGTAAGACCCTTAAAAACTGGCATCTCGAGCTTTCGTAACCTCCTGTCAAATACTGGACCTGCTCGCTCTCCTATGTTCGGTCCTCCCTGTTCGTATCGGTCCTCCCACTCTCTCCAGTCTTCCCGGTCTCCTTCTCGATTACCGCCATCCCACCCCCGTTCGTTCCAACCGTCGTGCGCTATCGGTCTGTCATAACCCATGCGCACCCTCCTCTCCTCCGGTGACTCGTGGACCCGACCGTTACTCCCATCACCGAACTCCGGGTATCTCTCTCTCCGGTCCCGCTCAAATGGTCCAAACCGACCCGACCCGAACATCCCGGCCCGACCCGGTCCCCCGTGACCGCCCCGTGCCCCGACACTGGTGCTGGCGTGGCGCGCACCGACCCGACGCCGCCCGCCCCCGCTCGCTCGCCTCGACACCACCCCGAGCCCCAGCCGAGCGCCCCACCGGCCTTCCACACCGGTCCCAACCACGCCGGCCTGCGTGCCGCGCCACGACCACGCCGCCCCCCGCGCCGCCGACAACATCGCTTCGCCTCGCGCGCGCGCCGCGCCGCGCGCCGCGCCCCAACCCGCGCCCGCGCCCGCGCCCCAACCCGCGCGACCCCCCGCGCCCGTACCGCTCGTACTCCGGCCGCGCGCGCGCTTCGCTCTCCGACTGGCGGCACCCTCGCTCGCGCCGTTCCGTCGCCGTCGCCCGCGCTTCGCCTCCACGCTCGCGCGCACCAGTAGCGCCTCGGACCAAAGACGCTCGCGCACTGGGCGGTAGCGTCGGTCTGTCTCCCTCAGACTGCTGCTGCGCCTTCCGCGCCAGCCCCAGCCGCCGCGCCAGCCTCAGCCGCCGAGCCCGCCTCAGCCGCCGAGTCCACCCCCTTCCCTTTGTCCGCACCGCTTGCCTCGGTCCCTGGCCGTTCCGGTGTTCGTTCTAACAACTTTTGTAAATTTAGGTTAATTTGACCTATCTCACTATTCATCGCTGCCAGCTGAACCTCGAATTCTTGTTGCTTCTTCACCATCTCGGCACCACTCGATTCGCACTCTTGAACCCTAGTCTCCATCTTGGTAGTTACCATTCCCGGATCGGTAAATGGCTCTGATACCAAAATGATAGAATCTACCACACTATTTTATTAATCTAAGATAGAACCTCTCGAGAGAATCTCTCAAAGAGCCGCAATACAATGATGATAATTCAATAATCAAAAGAGTAACCTAGTCCGCCTATTTATAGCCTTCCTAGGATTTAACCTAATTTCCTAAATAACTCTATTTAGGCCCATAGGCCCATTACAAACTCAATGTGCATAATAAAATATATTAAAATAGTAATTAAAGCATTCTTCACTTCTTGCTTCGCCTCGAGTATACTTTTAATGATGCCGGGATCGTATCAGCCTAACGTACCAATAAAAACAAATAGATGTAACAGATTTAGTGGTTTGGGGAGAAGCAGCTAACAATTAAGATCACGTTAGCATACCCATTTTGCCCAATTATCAATGTTGAAGAGGAAAAGCGAGCATTTAATAGATGTTTTGCATGGTTTCTTGTCCAGATTAATTCAGTTCCACGTTCTCCTGCAGAACAACACTTTTTAGAAGTTTAAGACATTGGAATTTTTATTTCATATTTTTGCATAAGAAACAATTTCATTAATATATGAAATTACACAAAAGAGGACACGTGGTCAATTACAAAATAGATCTTTAGTAACTCACAATAATATCATAACTATAATCATGAAATGTTTTAAATGTTAAAATATTAAAAATTATAAGCCCGTTTGATAATAATTTTCTTTTGGTTTTAGAAAATTAAGCCTATAACAAATAATTACTCCAATTTATGATTTTCCTTAAAAAAAAGTAACTTCCAAAAACTTGTTTTTGTTTTTGAAATTTGGTTAAGATTCAAGTACTCCTCAAGGGAAGATGAAACCCTTTTTGTAAAGAATTTGAGTAAAAACAAGTTTATTTCAAAAATAAAAAATAAAAACCAAATGGTTATCAAAAAACGATCTTTTAAAAGCATGCATACCTTCTCTTTAAGGCATTTCCAATATAAGGACTCGTTGCTCACCAGTTCGACTTGTAATTCAGAAATTTTTTGCCGTCTCTGGTTAGCAAAGAATTTTAGGGACTGCGATGAAAATAGGAAAATTAGAAGAATAAAAGCAGTCATGTTTACACAAACTGGAGCATTTTATATAAACAGAACAGAGAACAGAAAAACAAAAGAAAAAAGCTTCACTTACTCCAATTCTCTGAATTTCCAAGGACCTACTTAATGCTTTCCCTTTAGTCAAGAGATTCTTGGACACTGAATTTAGAGGTCGTTTATAGTTCTTTCCGCGGTAAATAATTATGGAATAGCCTTCTTTAAGTTTGTCCACGGATATTAAAATCCCACCACTTTCTGCTTCAAGTGATTTTGCAGTATAAATAACCTGCTTAAAAGCTCTCTGCATAGTAATCACCTTTACTACTTCTCTGTGCTTCCAGTGTTGATGCAAACCTTCAACAACACCATCGAAGACACCACGCCTTCCTAAAGTCACAAAAAATCAAAACTACAGCATAGAAGATGGAGAAAAAAATATTCTGCTGTACTAATTATCTTATACTGTGCATAGATTGACACAATTAAGCTCTTCTATTTCATTTATTCGTTTCTTAAGGTTGATCCAAGCCATGCATGATGATAGTTACATGAGTGCAAAACAATGGGGAATCCTATGTTTTTATTTCTTCCTTTTTTGATAATCAAGAATTGAAGCTTCGCCCCACTACATACCCAAAGGTACTTGCACCCGTCCCAAGGTCTAAACTTGAGAGGCAACAAGAGATTTTACAATTAAGCTCACTTGTGAGTTTTAAACCGGGGAGGGACCTCTAAAGGGGCTTGAAAACTCCATGCCCTTAGGAGGCAAGGAATCCTATGTTTTTATCAAAGTAAAATTGAGCAGATTTATATGTTTTCACTAAAATTCTAATGGTGCTCAGGTACTAAGCAGTGCAACCAAACAAAATTCCAACTAAATAAATGGGGTGGAATTTGTACTAGATACCAAGTTTTAAGCAGCTATCCATCTTCAATCCCATCTTCCTAAGGCATACTCTCTCCTCATCGGTAATCATTTCCTGGTCTGCATCTGGCTCAACATTCCTCCACGATGCATTCAACTTCGTCAACTCCTTGGTTGACTTCTCTACCTTAAAGTTAAGCTTCAAAATCCCAACAAGAGAGAAACATCAGCAGTCGTGATAAGAGCTTAATAAGGATGATAAGTTCATATATTAGCACATCAAGAGTTAACCCTACAATGCTAAGCCTTCGCTCTTGCGTCCTCAGCTCCCTAATTATTTTTTCCTTTTCTGCATCTGCTTGAAGTTTTGATTCTGTACTTCCAGTCGTCAAATGTTCATACTCCATTGTAATGTCCTTAAAATCTGATAGAGTTCCAGCTTTGTCTTTTTCTTCCATGTTCCCATTGTTAAAACAAAAAATTTCACTGGCTTTCAGGCGTGAATTTTCCTCGTGAAGTTGACATCTTTGGAGCTCCATTTCTCTTTGAATTATTGACTTGGCAACTTCAAAAGGAAGGAAGTCCTTGCCTCGGTAAAGAATTATGAAAAACTTGTTGCGCAGCAGCAGTGTTCCCCCTGTGAGACTCTGAACCGGTAATTGCTATTTGTTATTAAATGCAGTAACATCTCCCCATGCATGATAACACACTTACGATGCAAGCATCCACACTTCCACGCGTTAGATACATGTGTCCTCTACTGTAAACTAAAATTTTGAGTTCTCTTTAAAGAAAGAAAATTCAGTTAATATTGTATTAGAGTGTTTTTCATAGCTCTCTTATTGATTACAAGGGGTACCCCTTTTCTGTGTCTTGCTTCTTCGAATTTTATTTCCCTTTAATGGAAAATTTATTGCACATTGAAAGAAAGATTAACCATAAATCTTACTAAGCAACTTACAAGCAATTTGAAGATATTTCACTGAGTAGATACAAAATAATTTTGCTGCTTTAGTCAAGTTGATGTTCATTTAATGACAATGCCTTTAATATGCAGGAGAAAAACTTCAACTATTTTAGGCTTGATGTCCCATATCTTATACAACAATATGAGTCTATGACAAACGTTATTCGTAGAAAACTTGCCTTGAGTTCGCAAGCCATCAGCTCATTGTTTGTATTTGGAACCCCCCACTTCAAAGCAATCTTAGCTATCAGACTTTTTTCCCACAACTTTAAGATGGCAGAAGCCAACCCTTGAAGTTTTCTGTTTCTCCCTTCAAATATTTGAAAAGGAAAAAAATTAACGAACGTATAAATACATGCAAAAGGAGAGTAAATAAACAATGAAACAGGTGAAGATTCTTCGATCCAGCCATGATATAGCAGGGCCTGAATGTGGGTACGAATAAGCGTACACGAGATCATTGTATTACTTGCAACCTTCAATTAAATTGCCTTAGTTTGCCACAATTTGAATAAACTTGTGAGCAGGAAAAAGAAACAACCATTCCTGATCTTCTACTCTGATCATAACCGTTATTCCTATCTCTGCTAAGATTGCAATCAAATAGTGAATAAAGAAAAGAAAAAATTATACCAAGAACAAAATGAGTAGGTAAGGGATGAGCAAGCTTCCTGAGATGAAGTAGTTCAGCATCTGTAAGCTGTGGTTTAGTAAAAGGTGGAGAGCGCCTAAGGGGAGGCAAATATCCCGGAACCACCTCTGGAAGCATGTCAGCATCCACCGGCAGAGGTTTGTGCATCCACCAATCAATGAAGCGAGGGCCTAACTCATCTAATAGTCTGTCAGTTTCCCTCTCATAAAGAGACCCACTCATTGGTTGGAAATTACTATGATGTATCAATGAAGAAGTGGAAGGTTCTTCCCATTCACCATCCTTCTCATTCATACTTTGAATTAAACCACTTTCACAATGTTCACTAAGCATAACATTCGTGTTTGTTTCGAGCTTTTTAGGGCTCTGTTTGGTGCTAGGATTCAAACCCAATGGATAATTGCAACCCCGGTAAACAACAAGACCGTTCTTCTTACTCCATACAACGATACCCCCGGTTTTCATCTGTACGAGAGGAAAACAAAGTGAGTAAGAGAAACCATAACCACACTTGCAAAGACATCCTATCATAATTGTTATTTCACCATTCAATCCAAGCCCAACAAGTTAGATCCATGTTAAACTGAACATCTCTTGTGAGGAAACAGTCCTGAGTGATGTATTGAAAAGGCATTCGTACTCCAAAATGAATGAAATCCAACCTTACCTCCACAATTTGTCGAGCTCTATCCATATTGCGGCTGAAGGGTACATCAAATTTAAGCATGGCAAGCTCATTGTTGTTCCATAGGAAATGTACCTCATTCACAAGCTGTGGAGTAAGCCCCGCTTTATTAACCTTGACCCATTTGCCCATTTGGGCAGCGTCCGCCCTCAACCTTCGAAGCAAGAGTGGATCAAGATTCAACAAGTCCGGTGCAGGCAGTGGTCTGTTGGTAGTCCTCCGGGGCAGGACAATCCCATCCTCCTTCTCCCACGGCATTCTCCGGCGGACTCCTCCACCTCCAGACTCCAAATGAAAATCCCCAAATGGAAGCTGGAGGGTTTGTTGTCCGGAATGGGCATTCTTGGTGTGGAGCTTTGCAATGGTTTGAGCAATTCGGCGCATCGCATATTTTCCGGTTGGATGAGTTGTTGAATTAGGTAAGGCGTTGTGAGGAGGGTGTTCAGGCACAGTAGCGTCGGAGGCAGTTGTTGTTTGGAGAGGAGGCTTCGTCCATGGCGCGTTAGAATGAGCGGCCACAGTTGGGGACGCAAACACAAACCTGCCTGTGCCGCCCACCCATGCCATTGTGTCGTGTTTTATGGACATGATCGGATGGGATCGGAGAGGACTCATCTCTTTTATGCCATCACCTCTCTATTACCGCCACGTACACTTTCCTTTTTTCTTTTTATTTTATTTTATACCACTCTTCCAATAAAACTTTTAAGTAACCATGAGGTTATAGGTTCGAGCAGCGAAGTGCGATTCTAGGGCAAGACAGAATGGGAGATGGTGAAGACAGAATGGCAGTTGCGTCCTCTTCGCTTCGGCAACAAAACCCTAATTTTCTTAAACCTAATAAAGGACTCACTCACCACCAGCTCTCCAAATTCCAGGTACGCTTCATTTCCTGTGACCATAATCATCTCTAAATTTCTACCATTTCACTTCCCTTCTTTTTACTTTTAATTTCTCCTAAATATATCATATTTGTTCATCCCTAACTATAATAATCTCTCTTTTCATCATCAATTTTATATGTCAGCAACTTCACACGAGGCGGCTACAAATAAAATCCAACTCAAACATAAGAAAGTATAAGAAAGGTATTTGTATTTCCAATTCATTGCATCCTCCTCCAAGGCTTCTTATGTTTTCATTTTCAACTCCTTTTTGGAAAAAAAAAATAGGTGCCACTGGGAAATCCCAAATCAAACACCAGAACACCAGTGATGAAGTTAATGAAGCTGAACACTCGAGTTTTCCCAATTCTGATGTTGCTTTTGGAGAAAATAGCTCCCATCTTCACCAACATAACACAAAAGCTACACTTCCATCCAAAAAGCTACAAAAGTTACATTGGGGGTATGACATAGATACTACCAAAAATATCACCTTGCAATTCAATATATTAAATAATATGCATACATCATCATACATGCTTTGTAATGGTTGAACACCCCAAAATGTTAAAGCCAAGAATGGACTACCCATATCTCCAATAAGACATTCTAAGATGATAGCAAGTCGAGTACAGTACATGGCTCGGCTGTACTCCGTAAGCTCTTTTGTAGTTTATCAGCTTGGGGGAATTTTTCATTAGCTCTGAGGTCGGAGATATGTTTCATTTGTGTTCTCTGGCAATGAATGAAGCTTTTGTTGTTATTTTATTGAAGGAAAAGAAGAAAATTGGAGAGTTTTGATGGGAAACTAGACTTGACCTCATCTGTTATCTGACATAGTGATGTTTATATGTTAGGCTTGACACCAAGGAACCATGGGAAAGGAAGGCAAACATGTAAACATGATGCATTCGTGCAGCTGCCAAGTGCCATGCCACTAAATTTGGATTCTGTAATTTGAATGATAGGACTCAAAAGGTTTGTATTGTGAGCGATGAATCTCATGAATGTTCTGTATGGCCTCTTATTGCCTCGATTTTATTCTTATATCTCCATATATTGATCTTACAATCCATAACTTGCACGTTGTGGATGAAGAAGACTGGATTGGAGATAGATAGGGAAACTGTGACATGTTATTGTGAACAGCCTCTAGGTACTGTCTTTTACATTGGAAAATGAAACTACTGCATTTCTAATATGCTTTAACACAACTTAGAAAACCATTATTTACGAGGTTGCATTCTAAATTTATCCTTACATTTTTGTCCAAGTTACATTTCTGAACAGTGAAGTGTGATTTTAGGAAGCTTTTTCTGTTAAAACTGTTTAACGAAAGGATGAGTTCCACATGTTCATTGGACAAATATGGGTTGATTTGGCATACGGCGATAGATAAATGACAACAAAATGTGAGCAACCTCACAAGATAAAATAGTTGGATGAAATAAAATTGTATGGATAACATTTTATTTTCATAAAGCAGAATCTTGTATTTGCTACAGAATGCTCAAACTCTTTTTTTTTTTTTTTAATTCAACCATATCCTAGTTGAGCTATGCTTTTTGTTTGTGACAGTGTTCAAACTTAACTGGTTAAAATCATGTAGATAACCGAACTTTCAAACTCAAGCTATGAAATCACACAACTACTAGCCCATCTAGTTAGTCAAAGAAAGTCAAGTCTTCTTTTGTTGTTTTTCAAAAACTTGTGTAAGAAACTGTTATTAGAAAATTTTAGCTCAGAAGCGTCCACACATTTTCGTCCAAAAATACACAAAAGAAAAGGAGAACCTATGATCAAATCAAATGGAGTTGGTAAGATTTGGGATAGATTTTATCAATTAAACTAATCACAACCTGCAACCTCAGTCAACAAAAAGAAAACGTCGGACAATTTATTGATTGGGTGCATACACACACAAATCTGACAAATGCATTCTTAAACCTTATTTAATTATTTTTTGTCTATTGAATGTTAAAATATCACATTAAGAAGATGAAATTATACTTGAGAATAATTCTTTATCATGTTTACAAGAAACGCTTTTTTTTTTCTTTTTTTTAAAGTGTTTTAGAAAATCATTCTAGACAAACACATTGACATTGCCATTAAGTTAATATTTTACATGGACGAAATTATATTTCCTTAAAACTTTGAACACCTCAAAGCCAACCATAAGCTTTTCCATTGGAATGACATGGTCATTCCCGACAAAGACACCGCGCATTTTTAAAACTTTCTGAAAACTGTCCATTTTGGGAAGCACAAATGTCTTCATTTGCAAGTAAGAAATTTTGGGGCTTTTGAAATTAATTACTAACCACTGTCCTGTATTATTTAAATTAAAATTCTAATCTTACGGTGTTGTGCGTAAGATGGCTAACTCTGAGGTAAAGCTGTTTGGTTTCAACATCTCAAAGGAGAAGAGAACAGTTTCAAAATTGAGAGAGGCGGTGGAGAGGCCGAAGTTGGAGTGCCAATTTTGTTGCAGAGAATTTACAAACTCGCAAGCTCTGGGGGGCCACCAAAACGCCCACAGAGAAGAAAGACGGCTTTCGAAGAGGCTGCCCTCGTCCTTTGCGCCGCCGCCGCCGCCACCGCCCACGGTGGTCGGGGTTTTAGGAGATGATGCAGTTTCCGGTCGGGATTTGGGGGTGGATTTACGATTAACTCTTGGGCCGGCTAACCCTTGACTTGGCCTTTTCCCAATACTGCTCACAATGTTCATTTTTATTTTTAAGATCATGCGCGGTTTATCAACTTTTTCTTTAACTCTCAATTTCATTCATTACGTAAATGTTTTTTTTTTTAAAGTACTGTAGGGTAGTCTTTTGGTTTAGAAACCGTTGAAAAATAGTGTTATCATATGTGGTATGCAATTCATAGGTTACGAAAATAATTTTAATAATATTTGAGCTATTTTTCTAATTGAAATTGATAAGTCCTGTAGAGTTATTTAATGGTTGTTTTTGTAAACGAATCAAACTAAATTTTGTGCAAGACTCGATATACATTTCTAAGTGGGTTTTTTGTTTAGCTTCTTACTTCTTTTTTGTTGTTAAAATTAGTAGATGAATAAAAGATAAAAAATTCAACACTTTGTTTGGGTTTAGGGTGGATATTAATGGAACTATAAGTTTACTGTGAAACTTGGTAAACAATTTAGTAAATTTGGAATAAAATTTGATAGTTTTTTTTTCCTTTTGAATTGAAGTGCCTTAAACATAAGTTGGGGTTAGTGATTGAATAAGAGATTCAGTTACAGTTAAACATGAATGAATGGATGAATCAACTTTTTATTTAGAGATTCCACAAAATGGGAGAATGAGAAGAGTATTGAGGGAAATGAAAAGAAAGGTGCAAGGGTCACTTTTTGTTGGCAGAGGCAGAGGCAGAGGCAGAGGAGGAGAATATTGAGGCTAAACCGAAAAGATTCCTGGAATGAAGATTGAGAAGAGGGTTGAGTTGAAGCTTGTTGAATGGAGGTGGAGGTGGAGGTGGAGGTTTGTGACATCCGGTTTGTGAATGTGAATTCTTGGAGGACGCATTTCGAAGAGAGCTGCGCTTGGAGCCAGTGGAATGGCTCCGTGAGAGAAGCGGCGGCAAAGGACATAAAGTGCCAGAGCCGCAGCTGCTGCTTCGTTTGAAATGCCAAAACGATTTGGAAGGAGGAGAGGCTTGTTGTTGTTGTTGTTGTTGTTGTTGTTGTTGTTGTTGTTGTTGTTGTTGTTGTTGTTGTTGTTGTTTGTGAGGGGGGGATGGATGTTTCTTGTCCCCATTCGCATCCACCAATATTGGAGGACAAGGACTACAAGAACCCTGTCTGTTGCTGATTTGGAGCGGCACAATCTTGCCCTCACAGAACATTTCATCGGCGCTGCAAACGGATTCCTCATCGCCGCCGACGCAGAATTCGAAATCCAAGCTGGAGGATCGGGAATGACTCCGCCGTTGCTCCACGGGAATGGCTTCCTTGTGGATGAAATCCTGAGAGAATGAAATTCTAGGGCTCATCTCCATCGCCATCCCAATGGGAATATCACATCCCTATTTCACACACCATTTAGCTCTCCACCGCCCCTCCAATCCAACCATTTATCAAACCAATCATATTTCCTCTCACTCCTAACCAAATTCAAAACCTATATAAAATCCCCTTACTTTTACCCTTTTTTTTCCCTTTATTCCCAAATTTAAAATGGATCAACTTCAAATAACATAATCAATTTATAACAACAAATTCTACCTCTATACTCTAAATGAAACTGCAAAGGATAGATCTAAACTAAATTAAACAAATACAGATCAAATCAAACAAAAGTAAAGAAGAACGAGAAGAAACTAACACACACGAAGTAAAATGGTTTGGACTAACCTACTCCACTTATCAATGAAATGATTTCCAAGAGCTCTCAAATTTGGTGACTAGGGTTTCTCTCAAATGTTAAAGGAGGCCTAAATGGTACTTTATATAATAGCACAATCACACACCCTACAAATGGTTAATTAACTTAACCCTAACACGAACCCAAGTTTACTAAACTCACCCAATCGGTTAATACAAGATGATGTGTAATTCACCAAATAACAAAATACCCTCTTGAAGTACATATCATAAAAGACATCATAATGACAAAAATTTACACAAAACTGGATCATAACTTTACTCGACACGACCAAATCAAAATGGTCTTCAAGATCTCAGAATTTAGAACTTCAATAAGACGGTGAACTAAATTCACCAACGACAATCTGAACCTGTTTTCAAAAGAACATTTTCAAAAGCAGATAATGAGCAAACAAATTTTTTGCAAAAGAGTAACAATCATGAAAGAATCAAAATTGCTCATTAAATTGCAACTCAAACTGACCAACGTTATCACATTGAAAATGCATACATGAACACATCAAGACAATTGTATCACTCACTTATTCCAATAGAGATCAAATTGTACTTTTAAATTGTAGGAATTAATTATAAATTATATTTCTTTTTAACAATAATTAGAGCTATCAATTTTTTAAAAAAAAAATCATAAACCTATATATTTTTTATTTTGGCTGATTTATTTAGAATAAAGTCGAGCTATCAATTTTTTTAAAAAAAAAATCATAAACCTATATATTTTTTATTTTGGCTGATTAACTGATATATCAGAAACATTTAAAAGTTAAATATACTTCTATGTTTCAATTAGAAAATTATGTTTATTTTCTCATGATTTCTTTGCAATAATTTTATTTTCCTAAATTCAATAATACTTGAGAAACTCTTGATTGTTAAATTATACTTCATATAAATGGAGCTCCACTCCTGCTCATGTTAACATTTTCATTATAATTAACAAAAAAAGGGATATTTGATTTTTTTAGTTAAATTCCAAAGAAAAAGGTTTTTGAATTTCTTTTAGTTTAGGTGAAAGAAGATATATGAAATGTAAAACATTTTTATAGACTATTTTAAAAAAAATTAGAATAAATAAGTATATACAAAAGTATTTGTATGTGCTATTGTGTTTATTATTATGATTCGAATTATGAGCTAAAAACTAAAAGAATCGTTGACGTGTTGAATTGGTTGATTAGTTATAATCTAATTTAATTATAAAATAATAAAGATAAGAGAAGTAATACTTTTTATATAGGTTTTGTGGTTTACCTTTCCAATTTCAACTAAAAATAACAATTACGAACTAAAAAAAAAGCTTCATTTGAATTATGGGATTATTTGATGACATAAATTAATCTTTATTATCCATCCTATATAAAGATAAAGAGAAATTAAAATGAGAGATTAAATATACACAAATTTAAAAGTTTAGGGACTATACATATACCATCAAAATATATCAGCATACACAAGATCTTAAGTTAATCAATGTCAATATAGTGTGGTGTACTTTCACTTATGTAACTTTTTTAATTCATTAATAGAGTTATATGAGGGAACATTTTCCTATCAATGTTGTTGATCTATTGTCTAGTGAGTTGGATGGATGATGATGCTCTGTTCAATTATATTTATAGTCAATCATATGTCTGAGCCATACCAAACAATTGTTTGGTGGATGTGTGAATGCAAGTAAATATTCAACTACTAATTGAAGAATCTAAAAGAGGAGATATTTCAAAAAAAAAAACAAACAAACAAAAAAAGGAGAATAACAAGTATTGTTATGTGTAAAATAAATAAATAGAGAATATTCCTTTTTAATAAAAATGAATTATTCTATTAGACAAGGGCAATTCAATTTAAAATGTATCTACGTTTATACATATTTATACCATTTTTTTAATTCAACAACCAAATCATGAAGGATGCCTATTGAGTTAGGCTATTGTTAACATATTTACAAATACTTGAAGTCAAACAAAATAAAGTTGTATAGGTCTTTTTTTAGGACAATTTGACCTTTCATCTATTTGTATTCTCGCCAATTTCCAACTAGTTACTTCCTTGATTTAAAGGTTATCAATAAGTAAGAATTTATCGAATTAAATTTAGATATTCTTTGATAGTTTTGTGTTTGTAATAGAGCTTTATGTGAACCAATCTAAGGTATAAACTAATTATCAACTTGATTGTTTCCTAATTCATGGAATCTATCTTATATAAGTAAACTTAAACTCATGAGAAAGTTGTTCTTAGTCTAATCTCTAGCTAATAGTTGTTCTTAGTCTAAAAAAGTATTATTACGAATTTAACTCAATTAGCATAATTTGTGAACTATAATATGAGTTCAAACTTTTCATTCATAAATATTAAATTATATATATAAAAAAAAAGGTATTCCTAACACAATCTTTTCAAGATGAACAGAAAGACTAGCATCAATTATCTAAAATTTTGTGGTAGGGCTAATGGAAATAGCATATAAGAGGTTGGTATTAAGAATGGGGCCTCAACAACACAAATGGCTTTTTTATCTTACCACTTTTTGTCCCTAAACAGCCTCTCTTTAATCTCACACCATATTCTCCACACATTGGAAAAAAGAAATTGCTTCTATCTTTATCTTTTTCAAGTCCTTATCTAACACATCATGTCATGGAACAATAAAAGAATTACCTCAAATCGCACAAAATTGGATAAGGTAAGTTCATTTTAACTACATTAGTCATGCCATCTAGTTTGATCCTTTTTTTTTCTCTTAATAACCTTTTTTTCCTTTCTGAAATATCTCATCTAAAATCAAGGAAGATTACTACAAGAAAATCTAGATTTACTTTCTCGTTTGAAATTCTTTCTCTAAATAATTTCTAATTTATATGAATTTAAAAAAAAAATTATATAGTAGGAGATTGAAGCACTCCAACTAGAGATCTCATGATTGTTTTTTGAACAACTCTAAAAATATTTTTGGCATATTTTTAGCACCACTAGTGATCTCTTTGTATTAATAATAACCATTTTAGTAATTAACTTTTTTCATATATTATTTAAAAGTTTGAATTGACATGTCATTTGCTAGAGTAGAGAGTCATAAAACTAAAAATGTAGAAGAAAAAGTGGATTTATCTAATAAAAAAAGAAATCTATTTCAAGCCTATGTTTTACTTTCTCAATATCTAGATTATAATGAAATAAAGTAGGCCATGAAATAATGAAACTTACTTATCCAAAGAAGATTACAACGAGAAAATCGAAAACGGATATTCAAAAATTCCGTCGGATATATAGAGAAGTGAAGCATATGGCGACAACAATGTCGGCAGCAAAAATCACAAATTCAACTTCAGGAGTATCGGAGTAAATTTGTAATGTTCTTTTTAACAAATAATTTATTTAATATGATTGGACGTTACCGAGGGTCAATGGCGCAGTTGATTATGTTGTCTGATGTTATTTTTGAAACCATATATTAGGAAAGAGTATTCCATTTACCATTCTAGTGCCATTTTAGTTAACATTTTCATATTTTCTTAAGCAAAAATGAATACTATGTAGGAAAGATGAAATATGTTGTAGGAATGGATAAACAGAACTTAAGTTATACATGATATTATTATAGTTATGTTTTCTCTTAATAATTTAATTAAATATGTAATATCTTAATCCACTTAACTTTACTTAGGTTGACAAATTTTGTTTTTACTAAAGTTATTAAGTAGACATTAAACTCTTGATTGAAATTAACAGTTCGATTAATCTCAAAAAAAAAAAAAGTTGTTCGATATCATTTTTCAAGGTTAAAAGCTTTTTCTTCGTTTGATTGATGTGTTTGGCATAAAAAGAAATAAAATATCTAAACCATAATTATTGTCGAATTATTACTAATAATTTGTCAAAAAAGTTGCGATTCCCTCTCTTTATTCTTCTTTTTCCCTCTCTCCTAGTTCTTTGGGACCAATAAGTTGTAATTGCTATATATATATATATTTTTTTTATTTTTTTTTTGAAGTTATGAGTTATGTGGAAGTATTGGATCAATTTTCAATTGGATATTATCATTTGTCTTTGAATAAAAAATTAGAAAAGTTTCAATTTTGCTTTTAAAGTTTTTTTTAAAAACTTTTCCTTTAAGTTGATATACATTGAAGTTTTTCCATCGACATTTTTCCTTTATATATAACACACTATAAATGATGTTCTAAAAAAACACACTATAAATGATCTAAAAATAAATTTATAATTATTTTTCTTTAAATTAAAAAAGAAAAACAAAATATTTTTATTGTCTTGTAATTATAAACTCTCTATAAGAGAACGGAGATAATAATACAAATTTTAATCCAATATGAGTAGAGTAAAATTATGAACAATACACACATAAATTGGATCTACCTTTACTTCTCTTCTCCATGTTCAAAAAAAGGGGGGTTAAAGAAAAAAAAAAGAAAATTAATGAAGCATGAATTATTTTTACATGAGGAAAAAAAACTTTATAATTGACGAAAAAAGAAAGTTAAATTAAAAAGGAAGCTAAGATGTATGTGTTTGGGCACTTTACAAGTAAGCCATGAGGGTTTGAAGGTCTAAAGATGGAACAACACATGTTGATATGAAGGCCAAAGACATAAATTAAAAAAGACACCTTTTGAATTAAAAGCAAATGATGGACCGAAAAAGAAAAAGAAAAAGAAAAAGAAATTGCATAGGAGACGTGAAGTTGAAACAACAACTTGGATGTCCCCATAATCCTTTTTTACTTTTACGTTTCTAAATAAATTCACTGAATATACCATCAGACATACCTATCAAAGTTTTAAAACAAACCTTTTACTCCAAGTTTTAGTTAGTTTAGATTCATTCATTTAAAGTTAAAAAGTTTGAATTTAGATAACCTGTATATTAATTAGATAATATATATATATATAGTTATGGAGATTTAATGAACTTGTAGCATAACTGAATGAGTGAATGATACAATAGTTTCATTATTTGGTTGTGAACCAGTTCAACACCTGCATCACATGTACTCAAAAAAAAAAAAAAAAACTTGTAGCAGAGGATCATACTTTTATTTTTAAGTTGACCAATCTTTCTTTCTTTTTTTTCTTTTTTTTCTATTACACATTTTCAAATGATTGTAAAAATTATTCTAAAAAAATCAATAGAATGTTAAGAATGGGTATAAACTAACCATTCTTTGGAGCTCTCATGTGAGAAAGGCTCTGAATAACTGTTTAACGACATTGTAACACTAGTTCTCTCTACCATTTGTAGTTTCAATTAAAAAAAAAACAAAAATCCTCTTCTACTAAAAAAATGCATAGTTTTTATTTCTTTAATTAAATAATTTATATATGAATGATCCAGTACTATTTATTACGAATTCCAAATTTACCTATCAAAATAATTATATTATTATTAAATTATGTTTAACAACCTAGAATTCAAACAAAGACTTAACACCATTCAAGCACATGTTTAACAAACTTGGACTTAGCAAACTTAACAAATCGAAGCTTAATAAACCATAAAACCAAACCAAACCAAACCTAAATATTCTTAGAACATTAGCTGCTGTGGTGGCGGTGATCCTAAGAAGTTATCAACCTTAACATTTGTAGCTCTTGATAGAAACTTCATGCAGATAGGAGGCTTAACTCCAGCCAGAGCAAGAATCGAGCTAGGAAATGCCCACAATCCATCTCCACATATCAGACCAGCTGCCACCACGGGTGCGAAAGCCTCGGCCTTGGTCTTGTTTATCCTTTCCCACACAAACAATATCAAGCATCCAAAGCACATGTCAACGGCGAAAAATGGGCCCACATAGAACGTCGTCCCCAATGCCATTGGTATTGGAACAAACTTACTGATATTCTTCCCTGATAAGTCTTTTATCAAATTTATCGCAATGGCTGCTGCAAAAAATCCGTAGCTTAAGTTGAGACAGTTCTTTGGGAGAGTAGAGACGCCGCCAACTGCAAGAAGAGCCATGTTATGGTACATATCTGCATAAGGCATTGGATAGCTACTTTTTGGCAGCCCAAGGTCAGCAAATTTCGTGTAGAAAAGCCAAAACACACAAGGAGATATGATGCATCCCATAGCAGTGCCTATCACTTGGCTCACGAAAATAGATCGCGGTGAAGATAGTGTCATGTACCCGGTCTTGAAATCCTGCATCAGATCTGCAGCTGTTGAGACAATGTTCATTATTATTCCGGAAGCTGCTAAGCCTGCAATGACTCCACCATGCTCCGCACCAGCCCACGCCCCAATTATTAAGATTGCAACCTTTGCATAGCCAGGTGCAAAGGACCAATCGGTCAAGCCAACACCATAAGCATTGCAGAAAGCTACAACGGGAGCAATCAGGTACATGACTAGTATGTGATACCATTTCAGCTGCGGAAAGATGTGTGGCAAAGTATCTTCAAACAGGTAATACCATTTTAGCAACGGAATGAGGCGTGGCAAAGTGGCTATGGATAAGGCTGCAATCGCAACATAACCCCCAATGGCAAACCACGGGGGAATCTGATCTTTGAGGAAGAGTTGAGTCCTTCGTTTGTCATCGAAAGATACATTGGAGGTTGAAGAAGGGGAAGCATCCAAGACTGGGATAACATCTTTCTTCTTCAACTGGCGGTGCAAACGGATGAGAGTTGTGACCAACACCTTAACGAAGTTGTAAGTCCCATCACCCAGAATCAATGCAATACAGGTAAACACCTAAACCAAAAACAGAGAATTTTATAAGAGCAAGTAAATATTGGAATGGTGAGAGCTTTCGGTGTGAAAATTAAGCATTTTTTTTACCTTGTAGCCTTGAAGGCCACTAAAGCTGGTGGCTTTCAGCTCAGCATCGTACCAATCTCCTCTCCTTTTCTCGATGAGAGGCCACATTAAACCCCATGAAAGAACTCCTCCAACCAACATAGATATGCTAACGATGTATGGACACATCATTCCTATCCCAACGTATGTTGCAGAGAAATTGAAATAAAATCTACACCAAGAAACTCTATTATTATTATTATTATTTTAATAAAGTTGTTGAACACGGTATTAAGAGACCATAACCATAAAAGTAGATTGGGTTTGAAAAATACTTGTAGTTGTAAGCTTTGAGACCAAATGTTGGGAAACTGACAAATCCGCAGTCAACTCCAGCAGCGAAGAACCATTGGAAGAAGCTCCACAAGAAGCTCAAGGAGAAGAACTTTCCAAGCATTCTCACTTGCTTCCTGTAACGCATAAAATGTGCCTAAATTATTGTCAAATTTAAAAAAAAAAAAACAAAACATCTCTCATTCTCAGGCTCATACATGTTTGAAACAATACCACCATTGACATATAAATAAAGAGGAATGCAAAATGAGTGGTGTTAAGATCTCACTTGGCTCCTCGAGGAGTATGGCAACTGTTGATGAGATGTGCTGTGGCAGTACCACTTGGATAGGTCAACTTGAAATCTATTATCATAACCTGATGATCGTCGAGAGATTTTAGAGAGAGGTCTATAATGTAGAAAACCTTATTAGACTAGTTAGTTGACATATAAAATTGGCACGTCTAAGTTTATTTAAGAAAATACCTTCCGTAATAGTAAGACCGAGAAGAGGCCGAGAAAGCTAACGATGAAAAGAAAAGTAATGATCCATCCTAACGAAAGGTCCTTGAAATCATTGTTATTGGCAGCTGATTGTTGGCTCTTGGGGCGACTCATTCCATATAGATAGTTCCCAAAACCTCCTGTTCAATTTTCAATAATGTCAATTACACATTCTTCAACTATTTCAAATCATTTTCATTTAATTCAACCAATTGAACTTTTAGCTAAATATAAAAACAAAATCAATATTTTGAATAACTATTATTTTTTTGAAAAAAATAACTTTAACATAGTTTTATTTTTTATAATATATACACAAAGTTGGTAGAATAGAAGGTGGAAGGGTGTTTGGTTTACCGCTGAAGGCGATGCCGGAGGAAGCGACGACGCAAGTTTGAATGACAGAGTTCTCCTGGCGAGTGAATGGATGGTTGAGGAAACCGCATTTGTATACTAGTTTTGTCCATGCCTTGAGGAAGATGAAGCCGAGAAGTCCAGCGGAGGCATTGAGCGAAGGAACAATGCTGGTGGTGATGTTGATCTTCATGACTGTGAAAGTGAACAACACGCTCAACACCAAGCTCACACCAATGGCTCTCCCCGTCACCTGTTTCCGCCACGGAGGAACCTCTTCCCCTTCGAAAATCCTCTCCACGGATGTCGTCGATACCTCCTCGGTGGCTTCCATTCCTGGTCTCCCAGCTCTCTTGTTCTTCTTGTTCGGATCCACCTCCTCTTCCTCCATATTCCCTTCCCCTCTACGAATGAATAGATTGAACTTGACTGCTTCTCTATCTATCAAGGGCAGCGACGACTGACCCTATCGGCTCCTCTTGCTATTGAAATTGAATGCCAATGGAGGCAGGCCCACAACCACCCATAAGATGGAATTTTGAGATTCATTATTTAATGATATATTTGAACCATTCTTCAACTGCTTGCTACCCCAACTAAATGGACTTCCAATTCATTCTGTTTCATATCTCTTTTTTCTTATTCAACTATTTCACCTTACGCTGCTTATTTCTTGTTGCCATTTTATCATTTGCTTAAATGTAGACTTTAACTGAACATATATACCTCCTTGTGTGCCTCCCTCGGCGTCTTCCAGGTTCAAATTAGGTCAAACCTCTAAATGTCAATCATCTTTTAACCTTACAAAACACTATACCACAAACTAACAGGCACCCCACCAACTCTGGACTTCAATTATATTAGGTTCAAAAGGAGAAGAAGGCCACTTGATTTATCAGGAGGATCAATTAGAATGACTACAATCTAAATCCATCAACAAAGAATGTATATTCAAATGCAAGTTTGGTGTTGATCACTGCATCACTTCCACTTTCAAAAGTGCATTTTAAGCTGCTACAATTTAAAAAGCTCGTAGTTCCACCTTTATGGATCCACCTATGGTGAGCCCCATTCGACAGACAAGGCATTCATTACTCATAGCCAGGGGTGAAATTCAGAAAACATTTTAATATAAAACTCATTAAGCGATCATAGATTACTCCTATGGTTTGGAGATAAAACTCCTTTTCATATAATAGCTTGTCCAATAAAAATGAAATACTATTTAATACAATTGACTAAGAACAGGCAGAATAGAAAATTCTCCCCCTGCTCAAAAAAAAAAAAAAAAAAAAAATTAATAATAATAAAATTCTCCCCATAATTAAATGTGTTTTATATGAGGATGGAATGATTTTTCACTCTAATCTTGACTCTGTCTCCCCTAAAATTTATTTGATGGAGATGGACAGTTTTCTCATTCTAAATTTGACTCTCCCTGTGATTCATTACTCCTATGGTTTGGAGATAAAACTCCTTTTCATATAATAGCTTGTCCAATAAAAATGAAATACTATTTAATACAATTGACTAAGAACAGGCAGAATAGAAAATTCTCCCCCTGCTCAAAAAAAAAAAAAAAAAAAAAATTAATAATAATAAAATTCTCCCCATAATTAAATGTGTTTTATATGAGGATGGAATGATTTTTCACTCTAATCTTGACTCTGTCTCCCCTAAAATTTATTTGATGGAGATGGACAGTTTTCTCATTCTAAATTTGACTCTCCCTGTGATTCATAACGTAGGTTTTCCTTTTTAAGATTCCAAGAATCGAACATGTGACCGTGAAGTAGAAATAGATTAACACCAAACCAAATAACCAACCGCACGTGCCTTTCTTATTCCACTAAATTAATTTATATTCTATAAAGTTTTTCGTTTGACAAGATTTATTAAATATTTTATAATAATGTTATTAAAACAATAAATAAATATGAAGTTAGTTTTCCTTTTTTTTCTTCTGAAGAGATACTCTTGTATCATTATTATTTTCATAACTGATGTTAGATCTTTAAAAAAAAATTCGAAGGTATAACTCAATAGTAATTAGTATTTATTTTTATAAACAGTCTATTTCAACTAACATCAAATATGCACTTATGAACAAAAGGTCGCACCAACTTTTTTTTTTTTTTTTTGAAATGGCACTAACCTTTTTTTACTACAATGAGAGATTGGGAAATTCCTTTTTTTAGTTCAAGATATCGTTGAACTACTATTCTTGTTGACAACATCGTACTAACTTCATTTGTTGTACTCAGGGTTTAAAAAAAGACTAAAAATACATTTAAACTTTACATATGAATATTGACCAAATACCAAATTGAACTAACCTGAAAACAACTATTTAAAAGTATTTTAACAATATATGTGACAGTTCACAATTACAGATGAAGCACAACTATTTACCTAAACATCAAGGAGCTATTTGAGTGTCTGGTGTACTGAGTTATAAGCACTAAATATACTTATATTACCTTTATATTTTGGGTGTGAACAAAGCTTCAATGTGCAAAGAAGTTGTCAACCTTAACATTTGTAGCCCTTGATAGAAACTTCATGCAAATAGGAGGCTTAACTCCAGCCAGAGCGAGGATCGAGCTGGGCAATGTCCATATTCCATCTCCACATATCAGACCCGACGCCACTGCAGGTGCAAAAGCCTCAGCCTTGGCCTTGTTTATCTTCTCCCACACAAACAATATCAAGCTTCCAAGGCACATGTCAATGGCGAAATATGGGCCTATATAGAATGGAATCGCCATTGCCATTGGTATTGGAATAAACTGCTTCGCCTTCTTCCCTGATAAGTCTCTTATCAAATTTATCACAACGGCTGCGGCAAAAAAGCCATAGCATAAGCTGAGACAATTCTTTGGGAGACTAGAGAAGCCCTCGACAGCAAGTAGAGCCATGTTACGATAGACCGTTGCATAAGGAGCTGGATAAGGACTGTCAGGTTGACCAAGGTCAGCAAATGCCTTGTAAAATAGCCAAAACACACAAGGAGATATTACACATCCCATCGCAGTGCCTATCATCTGGCTCACGAACATAGACCGCGGTGAAGATAGTGTCATGTATCCAGTCTTGAAATCTTGCATCAGATCTGATGCTGTTGAGACAATGTTCATCATTACTCCACATGCCGCTAAGCCTGCAACGACTCCACCATGGGCAGCACCAGCCCATGCTCCGATCGTGAAGATGGCAAGTTTCCCATAGGTAGATGCAAGGGACCAATCGGTCAACCCAGTACCATAAGCATTGCAGAAAGCTAGAACTGGTGCAATCACATAGATGACAAGAATGTAATACCATTTCAGCTGCGGAAAGATGTGTGGCAATGTGGCTATGGCTATGGCTGCAATTGCAACATAACCTCCAACAGCAAACCACGAGGGAATCTGATCTTTGAGGAAGAGTTGAGTCCTTCGTTTTTCATCGTATGATAAATCGGAGGTTGGAGAGGAAGCATCTGAGACTGGGATAACATCTTTCTTCTTCAGCTGGCGGTGTAAACCTATGAGAGTTGTTGCCAACACCTTTACAAAGTTGTAAGTCCCATCACCCAGAATCAAGGCAATGGAGATAAACACCTATAGCCAAAACAGAATTACAAAGAGCAAATAAATATGGAATGATAAGAACTTTCAGAATGAAAATTTAAGGTGGCTGGTGGCAGGTTTTACCTTGTAGCCTTGAAGGCCGTGAAAGCTGGAGAGGGGAAGCTCAGCACTGTACCAATCTCCTCTTCTTTTCTCGATGAGCGGCCACATTAAACCCCATGAAAGAATTCCTCCAAGCAATACAGAAATGTTAATGATGTACGGACAGATCATTCCTACTCCAACATACGTTGCAGAGAAATCGAAATAAAATCTGCAGCAAGAAATGGGTGTTATTTTTGTTGACTACAGCTGTCAAACACTGTATATTAATTTTTGTTGACTATAGGGAGGGAAGTATTTCTCTAAGGATGGCTCCCCTCCTTATGATAAGGAGGGAAGTATTTCTCTAATATAAAAGTAGTTTGAGTTAAAAAAAGTACTTGTATTGGTAAGCTTTGAGGCCAAATGTTGGGAAACTGACAAATCCACAGTCATCTCCAGCAGTGAAGAACCATTGGAAGAAGCCCCACAAGAAGCTGAAAGAGAAGAACTTTCCAAGCGTTCTCACTTGCTTCCTGTCATGCACAAAATGCACCAAAACTATAAACTATACTAAATATTTGTTCGGAAAACAACTCGCCTCCGCACGGTGAGTTATGTTTAGTTTTAAGTAGTTAAAAAATATCAGTACTCGGTAGAACAGTTTTTTTCTATTAAATGAAATAAAAATGGAAGAATACAAATACACCACACGAATGCAAAAATCAAAAGTGTGTAAAGAGTCTCACTTGGCTAACTTGGCTCCTCGAGGAGTGTGGAAACTGTTGATAAGATGTGCTGTGGCTGTGCCACTTGGATAGGTCAACTTGAAGTCTATGATCATTATCTGAAACCAACCATAAGAAAATTCAAAAATCGAAGCAAGGCGTGTGGGTCCTGCCTAAATGTAACTTCTCTGTTGAATTTAAATATACCTTCCTTAGAGGCACCACCGAGAAGAGGCCGAGAAAACTGACAATGAAAAGAAAACCAATAATCCATCCTAATGAAGGGTTCTTGAAGTCATTGACATCTGTGGATGCTAGTTTGCTAATGCGCTGACTCAGTCCAAATAGATAGCTCCCAAAACCTCCTGTTCAGATTCCAAAAACATAAAATACATATCACCATTCTTATAACGTTATCAACTTGGACATAATTCAACTGATTAAGAGTCTAAGACATTCTACCATAAATTCAAGAGTCAAAGTCATGAATTCCCACTCCCACATATAGTTGAAACTAACAAAAAAAAATCTTATAAAATCAAATACAAAACGACCATTTTTATCTCTTCCAAAATATTTTCATGTGTTTCAAAAGCTTTCTTAAGGTTCAATATTCAAATTGTTTCATAATTTCCATTATTCTTATTGAAATGTGTACTAGAATCAAATGCTTAATGCTCTTCAAAAAATGCTTGATAATGTTTTTGGTAAATTTGAAATCATTCTGATACATTTAATTTTCCTAGTTATTACAGGTAAAGCCAAGATAAACAGCCAAAAATATTTGCATCCTTTCTTTCGCTGAAGCCAGCAAATGTGTTTACACCCGCATGTTCGGCAAGTTGACTATTTTGTTTGAAGAAAAGGAAAAACCAATTTTTTCTAAAAGCCTTCTATTGCGGCAGGATCTTCAATACTTTATTCAGAGAATATTTTATTTAAAGCAAGTCAATTGTATGCTGTTTTATCTGGTTTCAACTTTATCTTTATTATTCCTTTTCTTTTTCTTTTGTTTCAATTACATCTTTTGTTTAGATATATGTTCTAAAATTTGTTTTCATTATTATATTTTTATATTCTTCCCACAAATTATATTAAATTTAAAACATTAACCAGAACAGGAAACGTACTGTTTCATTTTCTTCTTTTTTATTTCCAAAATATATTTTTCTCTGTCAAACAAATTTTCTATGTAAGAAAATATATCTTATAACTAATTAATTAGATGGGACCTGTCACATTAGACAGTGAGAGATTTTAATATCGATATAAAGAGATATGAGTTATTCCCTCGTTATCAATTAGTTTTAAGGTGGAATCTCATATTCTCTAATAGGACCATTAACGTCGATGTTGAATGTCACTTTCTTTTGATTTACTATTTAATTTTAAAGCTAATCTTTTATTTTAAAATTGAAAGGTAATCTTATTTTTACCTTTTTAAAAGTTTTGGAGAGGGTGGTGGTCACTGAAAAATATATCAAGTTAAATCCCAGTAGGCCCTTGAAAAACAGACCTTATTACTACTAGTTTCATATCTTTAATTCTATTATTAAAAAAGAATAGTCAAATGAATACTTTATTGCTCAATGGGATGGGTTATCCGCCCACATCTGTATAATTTTTAGGATACATTTTCTTTGCTTCTATTTTGTTTATCTTAATTAATGAAGGTGTAAGTAATACTAAATAACATCCCCATAAAAGCAAAAACATAGGAAAGAAAGTATAAAAATATGTCCAATGTAACAACGAAATCGAGAAGGCAAAACAATGATTTTATTAAAAAATCCAGTTCTAATATCAACAAAGTAAGAAGCATCAGCGACGTTATGATAAATAGGGGTTTGTTCAATGTTTGTACAAAGAGATGTTAGTAAATTGATACAATTTGTTTGAAGAAAAGAAAGTAATTAGGATGTGCTTAGGGTTGGAGTGCGTACCGCTGAAGGCGATGCCGGAGGAAGCGACGACGCAGGTCTGAATGACGGTGTTCTCCTGGCGGGTGAAAGGGTGCTTGAGAAAACCGGATTTGTGGAGAAATTGGGTCCATATCTTGACGAAGAAGAAGCCGAGAAGTCCGGCGGAGACATTCAGGGAGGGAATGATTCCGGTGGTCAGGTTGAGCTTCATCACGATGAAGGTGAACAGCACGCTCAGTCCAAAGCTCGCCACCAACGCCCTCACCGTCAGCTGCTTCCGCCACGACGGCACCTCCTGCGACTCGAACGTCCTCTCCACAGACATCGTCGATTCCTCCGCCGCCGCCGCCTCCTCCGCCGTCAACCTCTTGCTCTTCTGGTTCGGATCCAACTCCTCGTCTTCTCTCCCGCTTCGATCCATCAACCCTGAGACTGGATCGCTCCCTTGATTTAGGGTTTTGGACAGGGTGGTGTGTGTTGCTTATAGGGTCATGCCTCTTGTGAATGCGCTGATTTTGCAAATCTCCAATGTGAAATTGACGCAAAACCAGCGATGATTTTAAAATAGATTTGGAATTTTGGGTTTTACAGATAAACTCTACTCTCCAAAACGTCGCTGCCAAGTTGACTCTGATTACAGAGTGGGAAAGAGAATTTGAAACAGAGGATGCAGCTTTCAAAAACCAACTCATTATCAAACACTTATTACCCAATTCCCATTTATTGGAGCCCCTTCCAATTTTATTCATTCAAATTAACCAACTCAAATTTTTTATTTTTTTTCCAACACTTCATTTCTCCATACTTTATGCCCTTTTTTAATTAAATAATATTTGAGGGTGTGCATTTAAATTTAGGAGATTTTTTATATATAATAAAAAAAGGGTTTTTTTAATAAGTAAGATTAATAAAATATTTATAATATTAAGTAAAAAAATAGCAATTATTATTAATAACTGTATAGTATTAATAATAATAATAATATTATACACAATATTATATTAATAATATATAGTATTGTATTAATAATACATAATAATATATTAAATATAAAACAATATTATATAATAAATATTAAAAATATCATCTTTTTTTAATGTACAAATATTTTCAAATCTGTCTAGATCTGTATTTATATCGTAAAATTGGGACATTACATAATTTTCTTAAAAATGACAGAGTATTTTGTAAAGACTTTTTTCCCTTCATCTTATATAACTCTTTACTTATAAATCTATACATTTAATTAAGTTGAACAATTAATTATAATTTGTGGTGTAACTCTCTATTCAATTTATAAAATAATTTGTAATCTTTAAGAAGAAAAAAGTTCAAATATTCTACTCTATATCTTCATTTTATTAATTAAGAAAAAACACTCTAGTTCTCAAAATTGATGATTAAGACAGAAACATGGATTAAAAATTTTCATATAAAGATATGATTGTGATTTCTTCAAAGGTCAAAGTCTAACCTTGCATTCACACTCCATCAACATCCACCCATATATATTTTAAGTGGGGTTCACTTTCATTTAGCCCGCCATTGAATTTAGAGGTTGGGAGAGGAGTGGTGAGAAAATTATCTCAACATTTTTTTTCTTTTGTTTATAACAATATCTTTCAACTTCTTTTCGCCTTTTATTAAATATATTTAATCGTATCAAATTTTAAATCGAATTCTATTACAATAAAAATTAGTATAAAATAAAATTCTTCTCTCAAAATCAGCAATTTTCAAAAAAAAAAAAAACTAACATCTACTTTTCAAAATATCGATTCTCACGTACGTATTTCATTCTTTCACATTACTCCACTTCCTCTTTCTTTCTTCTCATCTCCTAAACGCCAAAGTCCAAGCACCAATTTAAGCTCTTTTTTACTGTACATTAAAGCTATTCTATTAACATAAATACTCAAAAAAAAAATCATATTATAATAACTACTTAAATATATTGAATTTAAATAATAAATATCATTACATAGTATGAAGTACCATCTCAAATTAATGATAAAAGTAACTTACCTATTTTATAAATGGTGAGGATTTAGAGTCTTCTCCTTCCGGATACGAAGTCCTCACCAAATATAAGTAAATTAAAATGGTGCAACCTCATATTTTTCCATTTCAAAAATAATATTTGAAAAAATGAGTATCGCTCACTTGACATATAAAATGAAATTTTCATTTGTCTTAACTTGTTTTAAGCATACTACATCACAAGTTGGATGGAAGATTTAAATTTAGACTTCTTATTAAAATAATAATAATAATATCTTCACCATAGCCGATGCATTAATATTTCTACCTTCATGGATTTTTTTTTTTAAAAAAAATCTCCTTCGTGGATTTCATAAGACAATGCATTTCAAACACCAAAACCAGTACAGTTCCAATTACATTTTAAATAATTTTTTATGGATAATGATAATAATTATAGTCCATTAATCTTTGTTAACATGAACACTATTTAAGGAAATTTAGATAGGGGATTTAGTGACTTTTTTTGAAAAATTACATCCAAATAAATTTTTTATAATTACTCTAAATAACTCTTCATTTTATTAATTAAAATAACTTTTCATTTCTAATAATTCATAGTATAACTCTTAAATACCAATTACTCGTTTTTAATCTATCAAAAAAATTATTTTTAACCACTTATTTCTAATCATTCTTTTTTTAACTACTCAAAATAATTATTTATAAAAATTCACATCGAAACAAGATTTTGACGGTAACTCCCCAATAAAAAAATCGAATTCAAATGAGTTTTTGGCTAAAATTCAAACTAACTCCTCAAGTTAACTTCTGATCCAGAACTTCATCTAAACACAAATCTAAATTTGTAAAAAAAATTATTAAAACATCTAGATTAAGTAACTATTCATCAAAGTTTGAAAATCAAAGCCAGGTATTTAAAAATAAACTTGACTGCATAGGCGATAGAATTGAGGGTCAAAATGAGGACAAATGAAATATAAGATAAATTAGGTTTTTACCATATGGAGTCTAGAAATGCTCAAGATTACTATGTCAAGACAAGGATCAATAAGATATGTTCATAAAATACAATATTTGAGATACAAAAGATGTCAAACACGTAAAAACAGCATCATTCCTCGCTCAAAAGTACCCAACAAACACTAGAGTTTACATCAGTATCAAAATACTTGGTCGCTAAGCTACAAGGCGATCATTTACGCGAGTCGTGTTTAACCGAGTGGGACTGAGAAATCATACAGCCTAGTGCCATTAGCCCAACTCAAACGAGTGATATTAGAAGCCGCTTATGTGATCTAAGTGGGGGAGGCTGAAGTTAAACCATGTGATAAGCCGCTGGATTCTACTAGCTCGTAGCTCAATCCAAGTGACTCGTGGCCTTTCCATTCTCTATACTTATGCCGAAACACTATACGACCATATTGCAACCGTTCACAACGATGCCCTAACAAGTCAGAGCTAAGCTACAACCAATGACTACCCTATATTGATAACACGATGTTGTTAGACCAATCAAGTCCCTCGACCTCCAAATACAATGAGAATTTGAATAATACTGCATGAATTCTCTTCTGAGTCTCGGAGGAATGAGTGCCGAGTTCCAAGTGCCCGACAGAATGATTCTTGAGTTGTTTGTAGAGATGTTAACAAAAACTTTTTCCAGCCTAGTACCACAGGATCTGTTATTTCTAAATCCCAATTGTTAGGTAAAACAAATCCAACTGAGAACAACATTAACAATCAGACTTCATTCAACCAGAAGTTCTGTTCCAGACTCCAAGCATTACATTAATAAACGAAGTTAAATTATAAACTCATATTATGTGCAGCAAATCTATGAAGTGTACATAATTATCATACTACTCCATTCAGCAAAACAAATTATCGTTCGAGATTCCAAGCATTACATTGAAAAGTGACGATAAATTACAAACTATAACTATGTGCAAAATCCATTTAGTTAAGTCATTTAGTATTGCATAGCTCTATTGCCTAGAAATTGGTGCCATCGGCATGGATGATGATTGATTATAGAAATTATCATCTGAAGCCTGAAAACTCTGGTATAAAGGAGAAATCCCACTCACCGGTGCACCTACACTTGGATTGCCTGAAAACTCTGGTAATGAGCCTGCATACATTACCGCTGAACTGACGGTAGAGATTCTGTGTTTGTTCTGACTGGGACTGGGACTGGGAATGGGAATGGGAATGGGAAGCCTATCAAAATATATAAAAGCTGGAACAAGTCAAGAAATATTGTTCAGAACATTTGGCAATTCCAGGAGAGAGCTCATACAATACATAACATGCAGTATAAATAACTACAAGCTCATCAACAATGTATAAGCTACAAGTACCTGAGTTGACATGAGCAGCAATTTCTTTGTCCAATTTCTCAAGATAGCTGATAGAATTCCTGCATTTGTTTAATCTACATCTTCCTCTACCTCACTTTCATAAACAACTTGGTAACCAGAAACTATTTTATCCAATGCTACACTGGCAGATTGTTTCTGATGAAAAGTAATGAAAGCGGATTAGTGAAAGACTACTTGGCCACACTATTTGTGAACATACTCGGTAATCATGATAGAAGAACAATATTTTACCAGTTTAATGTTGAATTCCTTCTCATTTCGATTACCAGTTTCAATATGCCGCTGAGCAACTTGTTGGCTTTAGACATAAAATCAAATCTTAGAAGATCTACAAACCAATCCTAAATAATATCTAACAAATCATACAAAATATCTAACAATATTAAAATACTTATGCAATTTTGCCTCACCTAGTGGCCAGTACCCAATAACCTTATTCTTATCTTCTGATATATTTGTACAGAGTGTCATGGTGGCATGGCCATGGAAGCATACAATAAATGGATTATTGGGTATCAGTATGGTGTATCCGTACGCAGTGGCAGTATCACAGCTCTACCGTACTAAACCATATAATATACAGAGAACTTAAGAACAGAGACACATGAACACAAATTGAGTAAAGCACTTTTTTTGGAGTAAAACAAATGTGGGGTCGGGGGATTCAACGGTTATGGTGTTTTGTTAGAAACATCCAACGGTTTTAAATATGAAATTTCATGAAATATGTTTATGCTTCAAATAATTTCTGACGAAGGCCAAGCTATTGTCTTGTGTATTGGGGAAAACATGTCCCACTTATTTGATTGGATTTATTTTTGGGCTAATTGAAGATGATTTTGGTGAGAGTTGAGAGGCGCTGAGAAGCTTCTAAAATGGTTTCCCTGGGGCCAAACGCACTGACTCTTATGTAGGCCTCGCCGCCGGGCCCGAATCCCCTCCCCGGAATGGTGACGATGTGCGTCTTCTCCAAAATCTCTGCAAATATCTCCCAAGAGCTTGATCCTGGAAAATGCACCCACACATACGGTGCGTTTTGGCCTCCGTACACCTCCATTCCCAGCCCTCGAAACGACTCCGCCACAATCCTGGCGTTCTCCTTGTAGTAATTCACCGATCGGCTCACCGCCTGAACGCAATCCAAGATCCACGTTACAGAGATCGGAAACAACAACCGTCCCACATTCGGATCTCTCACTTTAATTTACCTGGAAACCTTCTGCGGAGAGGCACGCCAGACCACCGGCTTGAACGATGTTCGAGGCGCCATTGAAGCAGGTGCGTACGATTCGATCGTAATCCTTTATCATCGGAAATCCGTTCGCGTACGATAGCTCCTCCGGAACCACCGTCCAGCCGAGGCGGACGCCGGTGAACCCTGCGAACTTCGAGAAGGATGATATTTCAATTGCGACCTGTACAAGGAAAATAGAGCACGATCAGGCCTCAATTACGGCTACGGATTCATTTGGGGGAACGAAATGGTTGCCTGTTTGGCTCCCGGGATTTGGTAGATGGAGCTGGGGCTGTCGTCGGAGATGTACGCGGCGTAGGAGGAATCGAACACGATGATGGACCCATTGGCGGTGGCGAACTCGACGAGGCGCCGGAGTTGGGCGGCACTGGCAGCGGTTCCGGTGGGATTGTTTGGAGAGCAGAAGAAGATAATATCAGTTCTGGGAGTGTTTGATAAATCTGGGAAAAAATCGTTCTCGGGCCCACACTTCATGTATACGATTTTTTCGTATTTACCGTTCTGCCCTCCTAGGCTTCCTGCTCTTCCGAAAATAACGCTTGAATCTATGTATGCCTGTCCATTTCAAACCCACTCACTTCTTTATTTATTATTCAACCGTATACAGGACATTTCAAAAATAAAAATGAGGAATTGCAGTATTTAGAGTAAGGGATTCCACACTGAGAAAAAATTTTCTTTTTTTGCCAAATTTTTTCATCTATATAATGTATAACTGAATTGGACTATATATGGGAGCATGTAAAAATGGATATCATTTTGGCATAATCTAAACCTTTATCTTCTTCAACCCGAATAACTTAAAATCCAACTTATAGGTTGGATTAAAATTTTCTTTAAATTGAATCCATTCTTGAATTAATCCATTTTGGGACTAAAAATAATACTATCTATATACAAATGATTAATTAATGAGATATGTTTTTAATATATGGATAGGAAGTATATATTAACAACATAGGTGTTTTGGGTTATCATGTATTTCTTCTTTTTTCTTTTTTTTCCATTTTCTATCAAATTATAGATCGTGCCTTAGAAAAAAAAAAGAGATAAATATAATTGGACAACTTAGTCCGAAAAATATATGGGTTGATTAAGTTGATCTAATACATTAGAATTGGATTGATTGATAAATGGACTAACTTAATATTTTAAGTTGGTCCAACATATTTTACGAATCCAATTCAACTCGAGCCATATTACCCTACATAATGTTAAGCTCTAATATTTTTGGCAACCTAGTTATTCTTTAGGAGCTTTTGCATGTATATTACAAAATGGATAAAATATTATATGAATAGCATAATAATGAAAATATTTGCACATATAACAAAAATTGTAAATTGATAGACTTCATATTGATAGATTCTATAGATAAAGGGTGATAGAATCAATTACTAATAAATAAAGTAAATTGATAGACTTCCATCATATTCTATCGAGTCTATCAATAAGAGCCGATAGAATCAATTACTGATAAAATTGATAGACTTCCATCACTAGAGAATGATAGATTTTATCAAAGTCTTCTATCAAAAAGATAAATAATTTATTTTTTTTTAAATGGCAGAATTTGCTATAAAAGAATTATTTTAAAAAATGTGCTATAATTGTAAACTGTGGTAAAAAAGTTGCTATATACCACAAATTCTCTATTCTTTAATCCAAGGAAATTCGAAGCTGACCTATCAAATAATGAATAATATTGCTACCGTCATTTTTAGAGAGACTAATCATTTTTCTAAATGGACCTTATTCAATTGAACTTACCGGGAAAGAAGGGTCCTGCACAGCCACCGTGACGTTTGATCCCAGAAGCATCTGTAAATGGTCGCAGAAAAATATTTTGTTTTAATTTTTAATTTTAATATTTTTTAAAAAAATTGTATCAATATAATTTTTTTAATTAATAATTTAAGGGAGTGTTTGATTTAAGAGGAGATGAGATGAGGTGTTGGAAGCCCAATACTTTGTTTGGTCCAAAGCGTTCCTCACCTCACCTCATCTTTTCTCTTTTTTTTTTTTTTTAATTTAAAAATTTTTCATCTTTTTATTTATATATATATTTACTTATTTACTTATTTTATGTTTGATATATTTTTTTATAATAATATTATTATTTTAATATATCAATATATAATTATAATAATTATATTATTATTATATCAAATGTTAATTTAAATATATTATAATTTTAAAAATTTAAATAAATAGATATATATTATTTCTTAATATATGACATTAAATTTTCATATTTTTATTCATTTTTTAATCATCTTTAATAACAAAAAAAAGTTATAGATTTTCAATTGTTTAGAGATAGACTATAAATATCATATTTAAAAATTAATAATTAAAAGTTATGCATTTATTTTTAATATTAACAACAACTATATCAATTTATTATTAAAATAAAAATTAAATTTAAATAATTTATACATTTATCCGTAGTTTACAATATATTTAAAAGTATGAACTTATTTTCAATAAATTTAAAAATATTAAACTTATTTTGTTTGTTAAAAAAATATTAAAAGTAAGAGTGGATATTTTTTTTAAAGGATAAATTAATTTAAATAATTTTGAGAGTCTTGATTGTATATACAAAAAATAACTATAAATTTCAAGACTTATATGAGTCATAGAAATTGAGATATATTCTACCTAATAAAAAAAACAATAAATTCTAAAATTTGAGGGATATTTTATTACTTTCCTCTAATAATTATTATCAAAATGTGACCGAGTTCTCTTTTAACTACAAAAAAACAATAAATAAAAAAAATTATGGGTGTCTATGGTTCCCTAGAATATGAATGTGAATGTATAAAAGTATAAGAAATTAAATTTTTTTTAAATAAAATAAAAATTGTTATCAAGATTTTATAATGACTAGTTTAATCAAATGATTTTATTTTTATTTTTTAATAAATAGAATATTGGTATTTTTTAATTTTTTTTTTTATTATTTAAGTCTAACAATTCTTTAAAAAAAAGTTATTAACGATATACAAATATTTTAGATTAGTCAAACTTTATTTTGGTGGTGTGAAATTTTTTTTTTCTCATAATTTTTTTTAATTAAACAATATTTAAGTATGAAAGATTAGAAACTTTTAACCTCATGGTTATTATGTCGTACATAATATTATTAAAACTATATTTTTTTTAATAAAAACATTAATATGATTAAGTGTAGTTAATATTAAATTTATATTACTTACATTTTATTTATGATAGTAATTATATTTACATACTTATTATATTAATAGCTAAATATTTGAGAATAAGTTTTTTTTTAAAAAAGAACAATTTTATTATTAAAAAAAATATAAGAACAGATTTAAAAAAAAAAAACATATGTTAACATCTCATCTCTTCTCCCTCCACCCTAAACAAGGTTTTTCTGTCATCTCATCTCATCTCATCTCATCCCAAATAAGGTTTTTTTGTCATCTCATCTCATCCCAAACAAAGTTTTCTGCTATCAACATCTCATCTCATCTCTCATCTTATCTCACATGCGGACAAACACTCACTAAAGCTGTTTCAGCTGTAAATATTAAAGATCACATGTATAATATTACATTTTAAAAATAATACAAATAACTATCCTTTAAAACAATAAATGTGTTTATAAATAAATACCTGAAGGCGAGAGATGTCACATTGAGCTCCATCGGAGACAAATACTTCTTCTCCTTTTATGCCCACGTTTCTGTAAAACTTTTCTGCAATTCTTTTTCTCAGTGCCTAAAGAAAATTCAAAATTAGCCCAAAAAAGGAGCTTTAAAGTAATTTCTTACATATCATGCAAAAAAAAGTATGTTATCAAATTTACCATGTTGCCTTGCTCATCCCCATACCCACTGTAGCCTTCAACCGTTGACAGAGCCATTGCTTGCTGCATTTGAAAGGATTACCGTTTTTAATAGTGTCTTATTTTTGTTTGTACAAAAACTTTTTTTTTTATAAATTTGTTTTTTAATTAAAAATAAACAAATTGCCATAACCCGAATGGAGGGAAAATGCAATCTTCCCAAATCTTCTATTATGAATGATATTGTCTAAAATATAAATATTAATTAATGAGTTATACTCATTTCGCTTATGTGACAAGATTAAGTAGTGTGAAAGTTATATACTTTTTAATAATTTTATTAATAAAATAAATTTTGGTAGCACCAAAAGATGTCATTTAAGTCAAATGCAAAGCTTTTATATGCATTTTCGTCCGGAAGAGTTTTACTCTTAATTAATAGTTGATTATAAACAATAACTTTTTTTTTATTCTAACAATGTTTAAAGTAGAAATTCAAATTTGTAATGGGATGATATATAGCTTATATACAACAAATTTTACTAATAATCATAACAAATAAAAAGTAACCATTTTTTTAGTTTTTTTTAGAATAACCGTTTTTTCAGTTAAAATAATATATATATTTTTTAGACAATTTAGTTAAGTGATAGTTTTCCAAGGGTATAAGTAAAAAAGTATGTAATAAAGTCAAGATAGCTTAACTAACAATTAAAATATACTATACACCACGAGATCTATGGTTTGAAGTCTCTCATTTTTTTTTATAATACTAAATATTGAAATATGTCTTGAACTATTTGATGTCTCACGATTATTTAATAACGTCATCATTATTCGATTAGCGAGCGGAAATTGTAATTAAGTTTATTTTGTTATAGAATTTTAATTATGATAGTGTACTATATAAATTCTATTACAATTTTAGTCTTAGTTGGTAGATATTTTATACTCACACTCTCTTTAATAAAAACGTTTTCTCATCTGCCCGTAAATATGAGTAGCACACAATTACTCAACCAGATAAACTATATGATTTTTCTTTGACGTTCTTTTACATTTTTGTCTCGATTGTTTCTGTTTTTATAAAACTAAAAAATAAAAGTAAACAAGCATAAAAAATCAAATTGGAAGTATAATTAAAAGATATATTAAAGAGAACGGGAAAAAAAATAAAAGAAAAAAAGGGTTATGGCGTTGTTGCATCCCAACGTTGACCATGGGATTTAATTAAACACGTTATTCATATTAGAAATGCATGCTATTTATTTTTATTCCAATGTTTAAAATTGAATTCGGTCCAAAAGAAATTATATTGATAACTCATACAACTTTACAAGTCAACCTCATTTCAAAAAATAAAATAAAATAAAGTTGACCAAAAAAACGTATTAACTTTTACTCTCAATATTTTACTTCTCATAGATTTATAAACAAAAAACGGTATACATTTTTTTACGGTATAAAGACCTGCCCATTCATATAAATTGTTAAAAAAAAAAAAAATCCAATTTCATACTTCATAAACTTAAGTTTATCAAAGTATCAATTCAAATCTTTCCTTTTATCTATATTTCTAGCCATGTGAGTAATTTTTTTTCGTTCTTTTTTTTTTAAAGTTGAAGGTCAAAGTATAAGATAAGTCAAATACTCACAAATATAAAATAAAAATAATAATTGTATATATAATGAGAGGAATTTTAATGAGTAATTGATAATTTTGTATACTCAAATAAAATTCTACTAGAGTAAAGAGAGTTATTACTTGTGCCATAGCTGATGCAATACATTCTGGTATAGGCTCTGTAGTGTCACCTATTCCAAGTTTGATTATCTTCATATTTGGGTACTTTTGAGCATGCGCATATTCTCGCATAGATATCTAGATTCAAAACAATTATAATTAGGTGATAAAGCCTTTTTTAGAAGTAGTAAACTTTGAAGAAAAAACTACTAAAATTAAAGTCCTCTTCATATTTTATTATTGATATGCTTTTAGTAGCATCTAATGAAAATTGATTTTTTTAATTTTTATTTACAGAGCAATAATAGTCTTTAACATTTTCTATAAAAAAAAGTCTTTAACATCCTACTTTCTTACATATAGCAAAAAAGTATTTTAAAAATAAATGTTTTCAACAATATATTTTATCACTGGTTTCACATTTTAAAATTTTGAAAAGAAAAGAAAATCTATTTTTTTCATTAATTTGTGTGCTTCTAAAACGAGATCAAAAGCTGCTATAGGTTAAATAAAGCTTGAATGCTTTGCTTGTAAGCAATAATTTTCGAATGTTTTTTTAATTAAAAAATGAATTGCAAACTTTAAACATTAATAAAAGTTTAGCAAACACAATTTTTTTTTTTTTTTTTTTTGAAATCTTATCAAACACAATCTCATTTATTTATTTTCTTGAATCCCAAAACTCAGAATATTTACAAATGGAAGCTGTGTGAAGAATAGACGAGTGCACTAAGCTGCGGCCTTAGACAAAATTGTATCGTATGAGTACCTCAGGGAACAAATACCCACTCCTCAGGTTTTCCATATTGACGCTGCGCGTGACTTTTGTGCTATAACCTACATGTGTCAATATCACACTTCATTATTTTTTTAACATCAATCACATTCACAAGTGTCAACATAAGTCCCTCCTCAAAATATACACTTTTTATTTATATATATATATTATAAATTAGAGAGATTGCAGATTTTAAAATAGGAATAAAATACTGATTTTTCAAATTAAATTTATGATAAAATATTAAATTATATTACAATAAAACAATGAAATTATCGGCCACAAACTTTTATCATAAATATGACACTTTGTATTGAACTCAGTGAGACATATCAAATTTATCAAAAAAGAAAAAGTAAGATGCACCAATTTTATCAAAAAATAAAACAAAAGAAAAGTGAAGGATATTCAAACGTGTAACCTATTCATCATAGGATGTACACTAATGACACTAAATTATTATTCTTCTTGTCAACAAAAGCTATATTTTAAGTCTCTAAAATATAAAACAAAAATTGTATTGAAAAAAAACAAATAAAGTTATACGTGGTTCAACTATATTTTCCTTGTCTAAAAAAACTATCTTTTAGTTGGCTTTTATTTAATATTTTATTTCATGAATCTTTTTTTTTTAATTTAATGATAAAGATTAAGATTCGGACTTATCATATTTTTTTTTAAATCGAACTCATAATTTCTTGATTATTAATATATATTTATGAATTATGAGGCTGAGTTACCCTTTTTATTATTGCCTTTTCTTTTTTATATATCTAGTAATTAGGGTTGTGATAAAGTATTAGACTATGTTGGAAATATTCACTTTGTGTCAATTGCCTCCCATTAAAAATTTGAGGATTCTATCACACATTTTAAAGATATATAAGTTACTTCCCTCGTTGTCTTGGTTTTGAGGTGGAACTATTTATTTTCTAATAGACTATAAGAATAATTTCTAGCATATTTGAGAAGTATTTTTTGTTTACCTGTTTCGTTTCCCATAACAAGCTGCAAACTGCAATCAATTCATGAACAAAATAACATTAATCAACATCAATGTCAACTATATTATCTTACTTTAACTAAAAAAATACTCAAATTGTAAACTATGCATCAATAACACATAAAAATATTATATCCATATAGTAAACTCAACATAGATTGATGGCATGCACACATGTTAAATATAACATAGAAAGCTAAATTGTTAAAGTCAAAATGAAATAGCTAAAATTTGAAAGGTAGAAGAACCAAAATAGATGAGATTTTAAGTTGGAAATGAGTATAAACCTTTCAACAGGAGGTTTGTTTTTGGGATGCAAGGAAATGCATGAAGAAACTTGGAGAGCGTGTATCATTTGCTTCAACATATTGCCTTTTCTCTTTCAATGCCAATTTTCAGTTGTTTATGTTTTTCTTTTTACACAATATATGTACCAATAAAAAGTTTGTATATATAGTAGAAGTTTCAAGAATTAAGAAATTAAATAAAGTGGACATTCCTTTATTATCAGACGACGGGCAGACAAGTTCAGTTGAGTTAGCCAACTTTTTAATTTTTTTTTTTTTTTTTTTTTTTTTTTAAATTTCCAAGTAGACGAACTTAATTTTCTTTGTTGGTTCCTAGAACAACAACATCACACATAGAAAATTTCCATTTGAAGACTTTATAAAATTACCAAGAAAGTTAGTTTACAATCTGTTTTCTTGGGTTTAAACACTTTTTTATAACATGAATATAGTTAAATTAATTAAGACATTTAGAAAAAGTTAAAATTTTCAAATTCTTTGTATTATGACTTTGTTGGGTAATAAAACTAGCTAGTTTTATTCTTGTCTATATATTTCTCTCCCAATTATTGTAGAATTAAAAAAAGAAACAAATATAGATTTTAATGTATACCTATAAATCAACAAGTCGTGAATTTGATCCTATCATTTATTATTTTATTTTCAAAATAAAATTATAGGTTTAATCTGCTACTCTATTACTCTAAAAAAAAGTTACAAATATAGTTTATGAACTTTGGTTTATGTTGCTAAAAAAAAAAAAAAAACTTTCTTAGTATTTGATGTCGAAAATAGATTGATTTCATATGAGCTACAAATATAGTTTATAAACTTTATGTTGCTTTAAAAAAATCGTTTAGATAGTATTTGATAGGGGTGTACATGTATTTGATGTCGGAATCTGATTGATTTCATATCACTTTCTCAACCATTTTTTAGATGTTATATATGTTTCTAAATTAAATCATACTCATGTTTAAATTGATATTCATTCTTAAACTAACAAATCTATTATACATAAAATTTAGGCATTTTTCATGAATATATAATTCTCAATAATATGATATATAATTAAGAGGTTACAAGTTTAATTCTATTAGAATGATTAAAAACACAATGCAAGATACATTTGAAAATTATACTTTGGTACTAAAATGGATGATAGTGCATTGATTTAGTTGATTGATTGTAATCTAATTTAATTTCACAATCATTGCTTTAATCATAAAAATTGGTATTTGACTCACATCTTATTTGAGAGCATTATAATAGCATACCATGATCAATTTTGAAGAAAAAAAAAGCATACTAACAACATCGTTAAGATATTATGAATTGTTATGAAATCATTTGAGATTTAATATTTTATGTCTTACATTATCAAATATATATATATATATATATTATGCCTTATATATTTATGCAAAATTAATGAAAAACTAAAAGGTTTTTGCCTTGCTTGCATATTTTTTTTTTAAATTGCTAAAATTAACATAGAGATAATATAATTTGCCCGATGAATTTTTAAAAACAATTAAAGAAATAAAAAAATAAAAAATTGTAGAGAGCAATAGGTACATAGGCACAAAGTCATCAAGTATAATATAGAAAATTGCCCGATGTATTTTTAAAAACAATTAAAGAAATTAAGTCCGTGATTTAAACTAATTTCCTTGTTACTTGTACGGAAACATACGAGAAATTATTCTCAAAAAAGGAAAAAGAAAAAAGAAAAGAAAAAGAAACATACGAGAAATTTTAGGTTGCCTATTTTATTTTACTTTTAGTACAGAAATTAAACATCGCATTCAAATAATAGATCTGGCAACAAATAAAATAAGAAACAATGAAAGAAAGAAAAAAGAGAGTGTTTTTTAGGTTATGTTCGATGCACCATGGAAAATTTGCAATTTGAGAATATAAGAACGCAATTTCCACATGATGAAATAAGGATTCAAAATCCACAATACATTTCCTAGAAGATCATTTCACACCATTAATTAATTGGCCTTTTCAACTTTGGAAAAGTCTCTCCATCTTTTTTTAGCTCATAAAAGTCTCGGCCCTTTACACATATAATTTGTTTTTTTTTCCTTTTGAAATAAAACTTTATTAATCACACAAACAAACACATACAATCTTTCTCCATGCACCATGGAGATAGCAATAGGAGAGAAAGTTTCCTCATGTATAATAAAAAAAGGCAAAGCATTTCTATGTATAGTATAAAATCAAAAAAGGCAAAGTATTTCTATGTATAGCATAAAATCAAAACTAATTCATTTGTAGCAGAAAATTCATCTACGAGTGATAGAATGCAATCATTGGTAAATTCATTCTATCGTTACTTGAATTCTATCACTGATAGACAATTATGTTATATAACTGGTTGAACTCAATCAATAATAGACTTATTCTATCACTGATAAAAAATTATTTACTATAGATGAAAAAATTGTACTGTAAATATAATATAAAAAGTAGAATGTGTCGGTAGAAGGTAAATTTCCTTAATCTATTCTCCATAGAAGAGGAAGTATCCAACCAACCGAATAAGGCAGCAGGTTTTTGTTTACCAAGAACATCTGCAAACATATTATAATCTTTGCTACAATAGGAAAAACTATCAATTCCTAAAGAAATACACTAAAACGACCAATATCAGCAACGATATTACTTGACTCTATCAAATTTATGGAGCTCATCAATCACATATGTCGTCTGACCCCACAAAATTTGGAGAGAACACATAGAAATCCTAGAATCTCAGAATATGCTTAATCCCTTCTCTAATTGCCAGCTTCTCCAAAAATTTACATTGCTGAATCCTGGCCTCAGTTTATCCGCTTGAGAGAGTACCTTTCCAGTTTCCAACAATCCAACCTTGCCAAATTGAAGTACGTAAGTTTTAGAAAATTTAAAATGTAATATTCTTTTATTGTCATTTAATAACATGAATAATTTTATTTAATAAACTAATAATGATGAAAAAAAAAAAAAAACTAAAGTTAAAGGCTATGACATTTAAGGCTTAATCCGAAGGTGAAATATGTATAATTGTTTCTTAGATAACTATCATCAAAGAAGAAATCATTGCTAAGTAAAAGAGGAAATGGTACAAACCACCTTTAAATTGTGGAGCTTATAATAATTACATTCTTAAACTATTAATTTGATCGATTATATTTTGAAATACATATATTGGACATAGAAAGCATAACTACTCTCAAATAATATGAGAGGTAAATATTGATTCCCAGGTTCAAACTGTGACCGTAAAATTGAACTGGATTAACACGGTCCAATAAGATAACCAATCGCGCCATCGACCCATCAAGTTACCTTGAAAGTTTGGTAAATGTTATAATTGATCCTGCACAGTTAAATTTGGGTATTATAATGGAGTGTAAAATTGACATCGGAAAAAGGTTTCTTCTCTTTTTCAACCTTTATAATCTCTCTTTTGGTGTTTCTTGCCAAAAATGAAATTAAACATAAATATACTTATTAATTTTTTTTTTTCAATCAATATTTCTATTATAAACCCAAAAACTATCTCAAGATGATTTAAATTGGTAGTGAGGCATCTCGATTTCCTTGACATATAAATGTCATATAATCATACTATATTTTTTGTAACAATAGTCTGAAGTGCACGCAGGCTAGTTTGGACAATGGAAATAACAAAGAAAATGTACTCTTTCATATATATACTGATTTTATTTCACTTCTAATTATGGACTGTGATAGTGTACTTGAATTGTGACTATTTTAACTAATTGGAAGTCTTAGTCCTCAAACTCCTCTCTGGCATTCATCATCTAAGTCATCTTTTAGCTAGCGCAGGCATCTGAGCACATTGCAACATCATATGCAGAACTTAGAAATTCAACTTCAAATGTGAAGGCAAGTTATATTTACTTGAATAGTAAATAACCACTGCAATGTTTAATGTGCATACTCTGTAGACCAAAGTAACTCTTCCAATTACTGTCAAGTACAATAGAAATCACTATATACGACTCTCAACTACACATTAACTATTTGCTAAAAGATTTTATCTGAGAATTTATTTAACTAGTAATTATAAATACCCAAAGCTTATTTTTTGTTTATTTCAAATTATCACTCAAACAGTTGACTTTATTTAGGTTAGTTATAAAGGATGAGTTTTCTAGATTGCTCTTTTGCTTTGAAGCTCTTTCATGGTTTTGAGCGCCTCCCTTTATCTTTCTGCAATTTTGTTTCTCACCGCTAAAGAAAATAAAGTACGTAGAAAACAGATAATTTAGGTCCCGTTTGATAATTATTTTGTTTTTCATTTTTTTTTATGAAATTTAAACTTATTTCCTACCATGTGGTTCATCTTTCCTACGATGTATCCATATTTATTTAAGAAAGTAGGTGAAGACTAAGCAAATTTCAAAAACAAAAACAAACTTTTGGAAGTTTTTTTTATTTTTATTTTTTTTTTACAAATTTTGGTTTTGTTTATTAAGAGATAGGTAAGAAGTAGATATCCAAATAAAGAAAAATGTATAATGAGGTAGTTGTTGTAGACTTAAATTTCATAAACAAAAAACGAAAAACAAAATGGTTATCAAACGGGGCCTAAGGTCTCGTTTGATAATTATTTAATTTTTTGTTTATGAAATTTAAGTCTATTTTTACCCAATGTGTTACATCTTTTCTACAATATATCCATATTTCCTTGAGAGAGTAGAATATTAACAAATTTAAAAAACAAAAACCAGTTTTGGTGAAATAGTTGCTATAGGTTTAAATTTCAAAAACAAAAAACTAAAAACAAAATGCATATCAAACGGACCTAAAAAACGTCAAACAGTTATTAAAACCCATTAATAATTATTAATATCAATAATTAAATAGCCGCCATACATCCTATTAATAGATATTTAATTATTGATATTAATTTTTTTTTTAAACAAAATCTATTAATAGAATGTATTGTGGCTAAAAAGAGGAATAATCCAGAAATTATAGATTCAAAATCCCACAAAATAGTAAAGTATGGTGCATGAGTATTATCGCTTAAACTAAATGATATTTTTATGGAGAAAGAAGAGAAAAAAGCTAAGATTAGATTATCCGAATCATATCAAATCAATTCATGAAACGTTGATTGTGGCGATGAATTATATCATAAGTTGCCACTTACTAGTCTAGAAACATGTTTCACTTTTGTCCATTCATTTATGAAATTAATTATTTCCAAATTATTACCCACCGACAGTTTCATAACCTACATTTGTGTCCAATCCAATTCTCTAGATTTTTCTTGAAATTTATCTAATTTAGATTTAATTGTATATTTAAATCCAATTATTTTGTTAACATGGGACGAGATTCAAATTTAGTTATATAAACCGGCTCAGTACTAATTAATCGTTAATGTTGATAAATAATATGAATGAAAGATATATACTTTCAACCATTTCAGAATAGTAGTACTTTCATATACCGTTTGAAATAATATAAATTTCAAAGTAGTATCATAGGATTGTGTACAGATATATTTACCAAATGGATCTAGCTAATGATGTACCGAGGGTCAATTACGCAGTTGGTTATCTTGTTGGATCTAGAGTACAGTAATCCGCTGTGACATTACTCATTCGATGTCTCCACAAATTACTTTTAAAAATAGATAAGAAAGAATAAAATTATGGTAATTGCTATCTACGACTTGGCATTCAAATATTATAGATATAGTGGTGTTCTTAGAACTTGACAACTTGAATAACGGGACAAATAAATTGACTATTGAGTTGACATAAAATTAATTTAGTTGATCTCACCTAATTCAATTTTATTAATAATGTAATTATATATCTATATATTTATTTTATTTATTTATTTATGATTTTCAATTCTGTTTAAAGTCTTTAAACTATATATCATGATGAAGTCAAATGGAAAATGAAAGTTATAATTATGTTGATTTCTATTAAAAAACAATTGTTAATAGATAACGATATTTATTCGAATAAAAACAAACACATGTTATTGATCGGATCTAACTCAATTAAAAAAAAAATTGATTAAATTGAGTTACTCAAATAATGAGTGATTGATTCACAATTAAAAAAAAAAAAACCTCTAATCTTTAATATATCATACAAAAATAATTGAACTGTGCTTAAAGTAGTATGGATAATATTTAGGGAAATTATAATAATTGTCTTCTTTCCACAAATTATTAAGGAAATATTTAAATAGGAAAGTATTAAAATTGATGTCTATTTTCAATTTTAGGGGTGGAGGCCCCCACCATTTTAGAGGTCTTTTAAGTTGAATCAACAAATTACCCTCGCCAATTTAGAATGTAGTTTCTCCCCAATCAATAATCTCCACTTTTAGTTGTATAGAAATGGGAACTTCCATTACAGATTCTCAAAACTAATTCCCAGGTTCATCGTTAATTGGAATTGTCGCATTTTTCACCATTTGCATCGACCAATTCTTAGGTGTGCACTAAATCCTCATATTACAATATTTATTCTTATTCCCATCATCAATTCTCATTCTATCTTCTTCTCTATCAAATTTCAAGGAGGGAGGAAGCTTCCAGTTTTAATTGCAAGTTACAATCGTCTTTAATGAGAATTGGGATGGAGATATTTACTCCAACTACAATACACTGTGGTTGATATCACATACAACACCTCTCTATCCTACTTATATCGTTTATTGCGAAAATTTGGAGTTGGACGAAGATTCGAAAGTCATAAGTATAACACTGTATAAAGATGGGGCAGACAAAGAAAAGACAAAGATATTGAAGGATGATAGGGATGTCCAATAGATGTAATGGGAACATTTTTAGTTGGGAGTGGCAGATGGATAGGAAATGACGGGAAGCTCGAGCTTCCCTTGGGGCATGCTTTTCGACCGTTCAGTTCCCAAACTTAAAATTGGTAAAGGGCATTAATGACGCAGCAGTGGCAAGTACGTTTTTATTGATTTTTTCCTTTTTCACAACACTTTGAAAAAACCTGTGATTGATTTTTTCCTTTTTCACAACGCTTTTGTAAAAACGTGTGAGCATATTTACTGATATACATGAGATGTACCAAGTATTTCAGCCTTGTGGAAGGAAAAATGAATTCAAAATGTAATATGTTTTTAAAAAAGGCTAACATAATTATTTGTTTTAATTTTCAAAAATTTAAATCAAGATCTTCAACTCTCACGTTAATTAAAATATAATGCTATTTAAAATAATTAAAAATAAAAAATGGGAACAAACTAGGATGAGTATTGCATTGACCCATTAATTAATTAAAGATTAACAAAAAAAAGAAAAAAAAAAAGAAAAAAACATGCATTTGAAATATTAGTTTACCCTAATATTTACACGTATTTTAAACTGTTCACCCTAAGGCTATAAATAATTACTGTTTTATTTATTAAATAAAAAAAATGATAATAAAGGATTTTGACAAGTCTGGAAATCAATGAACAGTGAAGCTAGGGCACTCTTCCCCTCAACCACTGGAAGCTGCCATTGCGAGTTTGGTGCCTTCATTTTCTCTTCCTTTTTCTTTATTTTCGGAATCATGAACTTGATTCCACAATCTCAACCTTCTATTTGGTTTTGCTCTGATCCTTCACTACAATCATTCATCCACGCCGTACCTGAGTCTGTGAGTTTCTTTCTCTTTCCATAGATCTATTTAAACCAAGATTTCTGTTTCGCTTTTCGCTCGATGTTCTGATTCTGATTCTGATTCTGTGTTAATTTCTTATATTTCAATCGCTTTGGCTGTTACCCTGTTATTGGATAATGGATTCGTTTCTCTTTGGAGATTTAACGATGATGAATGCGATAATCTTTGCTATGATAATATGGCCAAGTCAAGTAGCTACATTAATAATGTTGACCCACCCCATTATTGCGCTGTCTTTTTCCCAATCTTTGGTTCCTTGTATTTCTCCCTGTGCATATTTTCCACAAGTAGTAGTTGGCTAGACCTGTCTAAACGAGCTTGGAAGAATTTGGGGATGGAAAGAGAGAGTTTTTGTGTACACACTTAATGGATGCATATCCTAGGAAGAAAAGGTAAACCAAACAGAAGTGGCGAACCCCAAATAATTCCATGAAGATGAAGTAACAAAATCAAAATATACTAGCTCCAGATGTCGCAGAAGGAACTTTGGGGTTTTTTATAACTTTAAATTTCTATCACTAATACACAGCCTCCACTTGAACTGCCTTGTATTCAACTTCACTAATTAGTAATTCTAATTATTTAATGTATACTGGGCTCCGGGAGTTGCTTCGTCTAATCGCCCTTTTTGTTGCTTCGGTGACTTTTTAGAATCTTAGGAATCTTATGAGATAGATTATCATGTTTCTTGTATGTCTTAGTGTATATGTATTATATTGTAGTCTTCTATAGAGTGAAGAACTGCAAGGAATTCAGTCCTTAGAGAGCCTTGGTTTCTTGCAGGGTATGCTTAACTGAATTTTATGCTTCAAGCTTTTGGTTGTGCTACTAAAGTGAGCAATCACCTCCGTCACAATAGCAAGTTCTTTGGGTCCTCTGTTGTAAGTTGTAGTGGCCATCATTCTAGACTTTCCAGTGCTATGAAAGAGATTAAAGTCAAAAGTGGTTCTAATGCAGATCCTCATCTATTGAATGATGAAATACATGCACAGCAACTGTCTTGTGCAAATCAGGGTTGTCCATCATCAAATGTGCAGTGCACCCCTGAAATTGAAAAGAAGTATGTGCATCGTGTTTATGATGCCATTGCTCCCCATTTTAGTTCCACTCGATTTGCCAAATGGCCCAAAGTCGCCTCCTTTTTATCCTCTCTACCCCTAGGGTCCCTCATCCTGGATGCTGGTTGTGGTAATGGAAAGTACTTGGGTTATAATCCCAACTGCTATTTTATTGGATGTGATATTAGTGCCCAACTTATCAAAATTTGTAACGAGAGGGGACATGAAGTTTTGGTGGCCGATGCTGTAAATCTTCCTTATAGAACTGGTTTTGGCGATGCAGCAATCTCTATAGCTGTATTACATCATCTAAGTACTGAGAACAGAAGGAAGAAAGCAATCGAAGAATTGATACGGGTTGTCAAAAAAGGTGGCCTAGTTTTAATAACTGTCTGGGCTGCTGAACAAGAGGATAAATCTTTATTGACGAAATGGATGCCACTTTCAGAGAAGTATGTTGATGAGTGGGTTGGACCAGGTAGTCCACGTGTTCGTAGTCCATCTTCAGTGTCACTTGAAAGCATTCCTGAAATGAATGAGAATAATTTAGGCATTTCTCTAAAAGATTCCAAAGAAAATTTCACTGGAAGCATGCCAGAAAGTAAATCTCTACTCTCTCAAAGTGGAAACGATTTGGAAAACTGTAATGATGAAAATTTATTGAAGACACAGCAAGAATATTTTGTCCCATGGCACTTACCTTATCATCGTGCAGAAATCAGTGGCACGTCTGCCAGTGCCCTTGCTACTGGTTTGGCAAAAAGAGATGATAAGAAAGCTGCTGTTGTGTATAACAGATACTATCATGTTTTCAATGAAGGCGAGCTTGAATGGTATTACTCTCTCTCATCTCTCTTGAATGGTTTCTTTTATATAGTTTCTTTCTGCTTATTGGATATACACCTTTAGACTTGACTGTGCTGTTATATTATGCGTGTTTGGATGTCTCTTATTTCCTCTATCTTGGTGAAAGTTGGTCAAATACAAGCAATACATTCTTGGTAAAAATGTAGCTAAATGTAAGTTGGATAAAAATGAATGCTGTAGAGTGTAGACATTTTTTAGGTCCTTGTCAAATTTTATGTTTCTCTTTGAGTATATGTGACAAGTTCTTTTTGCAATTATTCGTTAGGTCATTGTATTCTTTCATTTCTTTTCAATTAAAGTTGATTTTATATAAAAAAGTTAGGAGTTTAGAAGAAATGATTTCAAGCTATAGTGACCATACAAGTTACTTTTAGCAACTAAATATTGCAAGGTTAGACAGTTGAATAATAGAGGTGCATGCAAATTGTCCTCGTAGCAGTTCCATATCAATCACTTCTAGTTCCATTAATGTGTGATGAGGTGATGGTTGATAACCATGACCATTCCCCAGTTGGCCAACATTTCATCTTTTAACTTCACGGTTCTAACTTATTACAACTTGCTTTACTCACTCGATGACATTTCTACATATAACTTTCTCGCCATTTTGCCTAAGATCAAGAGATACATTTCTACCCAATAATTTGTTCACTTACTGCTTGACCATCTTGGATGCATTTGTAGGTTGGTTTCTGGTATGGACAACGCAGTAGTGGTCGATCAATTTTATGACAAATCGAACTGGTGTATAGTTCTTGAAAAAACAGTGTGAGTGATGAAATGAGGTAATATGAAGATGATTCGGTCATGCCTCCTGCCTCCTGCCTGTTGTGTCATTCTGAAGGTGGTCTATGATGTTCATTACTCGCTGCTTCGTTCTTGTTGTCCAGTCAGTCCGGTTTGGGGATAGAGATCTGCATAAGATTTGCAATTGTATTATGATTATTTAATGCGCTGGATTGATTGCCCTTTGGTTCTGTTCTAAGTTGTTTGTGTTGAAAAGTTGAGCTAACATATAATAAGTTTTTGTTTTGCCATCCCTTGAATAAATCATTGACATTTTTTGTTTGGCGTTTAGAAAGGCCATGCTACTAACATTTAGGAGAAGAAATGTGTGTAAGTGCGTGCAACAAAGATCATTCCTATAAATCCACTTTAAATCTTCCACCTACAACAAAATCATCTTCCATTTCCAAATCGCCAAACAAACAAACGGCAATAAAAAGAAAAAAGGAAGAAGAAGAATTTTTTTTTTTTTTTTTAGGATTTTGGGAGTGGACCTGATTTTAATTAAAGTAGATATAAAAAGTTGGAAAAATAATAGGAGTATAATTGTCCACTATCATTCAATTATAATTTAGTTAATTTTGATTTTTTTTTTTTTGAGAATATTTTTGAAATCCAAATTTAAACATTTATTTAAAGTGTAAATAAATTTAGCTATTTTTCACATTTACTTAGTTGACTCAAATAAATCAATGGGCCGTGAGTTTCATGTGATGCCCATGTGGAACTCCAAATAGTTGGGCCGAAAAGGCCCATTTTAAGTTTTCACGTAATGAAGCGTAGGCCATAGTTGTTTGAAGTGTTTGATGGGCTTGAATAATTACCCATATCTCAATGTCAAAAATAAATGTTTATTGTAAAAAAAAAAATTTAAAAATGTAAAATATATTACCCATAGCAACTAGCAAGTATTATAAGTTTATGCATTTACACCAATTTGAATATCCTCAACTAGTCAAAACATTATATCTTAATGAGTTCAAATATATGCACCACACAATTGAAACTAACAAAGGGAAAAGAAAACTTATGCATCGACTTTACATAATAACACCGATATATATTTTGTTTAATTATTTTTTTATTTATTGATTATAACTTGAGTTACTTAAAAAAAATCAATAGATTTCAGTTCATAATTTCTTAATTACTAAAAATATATATTATATAACTTAAAATTTGCTCTTGGTACTTAATTTATAAGTAAATATTTTTCAAATTGACATTTAATGTCATATATGGTAAGACATTTAGTTTCAAAATGAATCTAACGTAATTTTAATTTCCATAAAAAAAGCATAATTTTCATTGATTGATTAAACAACATAATTTTGTCAAGAGGTAGTACAGTTGATAGAAAATTTAAATTTTAAAATATGTTGGTTCGAGGTTGGACACCCATTTGTGATAATAAAAAAAATCAATAAAAAAAAAAAAAACTCAACCTAATAACTTTACAACGTTTTAAGTATTAAAATACAACACTGATATAATATTGAAGAAATAAGAAAAAGCAAAACAAAAATGAAAATTGAAAAATACTAACACATAAATTTAAAGAATAAACCGACTAGTACATAATATTAAAAAAAATACAGAAAAGCAAAGCAAATGTGGAGGTTTAGAGATACCAAACCATACATTTAACATTTAAATTATAGAAAAAGAGAAATTAGGAGTGCTGATTAATGTGGTGATTGCACATTAAAATGCGGAGAAATACAATAATTTGATTTTGGGATTTGGGTGCCAAATGCATTTATTTAACACAAAACGGCTTGCTCCCTTTTTTTTTCTTCCTTTCCTTTTTGCTTTATTTTCTTTCTTTGGATGCATTACGTTATGTGTATTATTTGCACAACTTTATCTCTTAGCTTTCCCAATTATTTGCCCATTCCTTCATCATGAATCTAATTGGGATTTTTAAAATACAAAAAAAATAAAAAAATAAAATTAACATACTCTTCATAAGAAAATTATTTGATGCAACTGCCACTCTTTAGTCATAAAATGCATAGTTATTTTTCTCACTTATAATAGAATAAAACTTGTCTACATATGTATGTGTAAAGGAGATATATTTATTACCATATTGCAAGTATTAGCCTTAGATTTATTTAATTTTATTTTAAAAACTAAAATTAAGTAAATGTGAGGCTAAATTTGTGTTATATGACGACAAATATGCTCACTCTACACATGCATGTGTAGGAAAATTTTACTCTTTGTTATTATTATTTTTTAAACAAAGGTAAACATGCTCGTCTCTAGGCCAGACACTTGAAACATCGAAGGAGTAATGTTGAATCTCAAACCTAGGACCTTTGGGAAGCATACCTTTAAAGCCAAAGTCTTTATAATATACCATATACCTAATGGTGTAAAAATGACAATTAGGGGGCCGTTCACTTTGAGGTATTCCGAGATTCCCATGGAATGAGAATCTCGATTACCTTGTTCTTTTCGTAGTAATATTAGAATGCCCGGTATCTCAATAACATTACCGGGCATCCTAGGATTCTCATTTGAAGGGCATCCGACAACATTTGGATGCCCTTCTGATAGATGGGTTTCCAAGATTACCATGGAGAGGGAATTGTCTTTTGACGATTTTGTCCCTCTTTTTTTAATATTTGTATTCATCGATTTTATTTATTTATCTATTATTAATATACATATAAATAAATTTTGTTAAAAGTAATATTGTATATTTAAAATTATTTTTAATTAAACTTGAAGTGTTTTTTATTTTATTTTTCCAATGATGGTTTACATCTATAAAAATTATAAGTAAAATACAAAGTTAATATTATTTCTTTCAAAATTTTCTTTTTTCTTTTTTAATTATATAATATAAGTTATCAAAACTTATAATTAATTATATACTTAACTTTTTTAACATTTATACTTCATTATATGCATGTGTCATTATTTTTCTACACAACCATACATTATAAAATTAGGATATAAGAAACTAATTTTTTTTTAAAGTATACATTTAATTTAATATAAAAAATATATTATATAAATTTAAATTATATTAAATTAATGCAAAGTTATGTAAATATTGTAAGGGAATTTTGGAACATTATTTAAATTTGAAGTCATCTCAAATACGATTCCTTCTAAAGAAATAAAGTTATCTAAATATTATCCAGTATTCGTAAAAAAATATTCCCACAAAACAAATTCAGTTAATCTAAGGATGCCAGACATCTGTAATTCTAGACATCTAAGATTCCAGCTATCGTGATTACCGCAAAGTAAACGACCACTTAAAGTGGAAAATTATAACGGTTTGGATTTTCGTTACGACCCTCAAGGTATGTATTTCTATTCGTTCAATCAGTTTGTTGGACCGTTATTGCAAATTTGGCCTTAAAGGGGTAATTTAGTAAATTCACCCTTAGGATTTGTTTTATAATTTAATGAACTTTAGGGTTATATGTGTGATTTTAGGGCTTAAATGCTAGTTTTGTAAATTGAAATTGAATGTCAAGTGGCAGGAAGGGTTTTATCGATCGTATTTAATTCGTTGTCTCTTTTCATCGATTACAATTAAGAGGAGAAACCAAAGAGTTTCAGAACCCTCCCTTTCCCCATCGATCTTCTTCTTCTCATTCCTCCATTGATTGTCGTTGCCAACTGCCTCCTCATCGATTGTAGCTCAGCCGCTCGCACACGCACGCCCGTACAAGCAGACAAGACGAGACTAGCAGTACGTCGTCGCCTGCGCAAACGCCCGCCTGCCCAGCCCTTTTGTGCACGCCCGCTCGTAGACGCATGCCCTAGCACGCTTGCCTACACCCAACTGCTGATCGACTTATGCATCGCGCAAGCGCACAACACCACAGCTACACCATTCCTGTGAGTAGCGCCAAAACCATAACATCGTGTGCCATCCCCGCTCACATGCCATGTCTCCGCGTAGCCCTACCTTTTCTTGTGACTGTGCCTTGCCGAGCGGCTGAGCATCCTGTCATTTGTCAAGCCCTTCGTTTAGGACCTTGAGGTAAATTTTGTTTCGTGAGTTCCCTATTAGATTAGTTGGATGGATATTTATTAATTAATTAGTATTTATTGTTTAGGTTGAGTAATGTTTGTGGTTGGTTATCTGCAGCTCAAGAAGCACATTATTCTGTTGTTTTCAGGTAAGGATTTCTGGTTATGGGTTGTATGGACCCTACGTATATTATTCATTGATTGTATCCTATGCTTGTCCTTTACTATTCTTGAGCATGTCTTAGGTAGTGTTGTATGTTATGGTGATCTGACTGTATTGATAGCATGTACCGATTCCATGCTACTGCTTACTAGCTTCCTATTAGGGATGATTTATACATGTTAAACATGTTTTGGTGATTTTTTAAGAGCTTGAGCATGTTGTACTCTTAGTTTATATAAATGCAGTTAGGTTTCATCATATAAAGGAGAGGATGTGATGTATCATGCTGCCCTCTCACGCCCGGGGAAATGATGTAATATGCCGCCCCCGGTATAGCCTATTTTCTGGCATGCTAGAGCGGGATTCAGACCATGGTGCAAGCTTGCCATGGAAAGATCCTTAGCTTCAGGTGATGGGTGTGAATGCTACAGTTGGATGCCGAGGGCCTCCCACCAATTGTGGATCAGTGGACACCATTCTGTTCAGTTAGGGATGTGGACCCGAAGCGAGATAAGATTGTCCATGCCTACATCTACTCAGTTTACAATAGCATGTGGTGTATGCATACACGCACTAGATGCCGAGAGGACGGCTCCCTCGGGCTAGTGTCGTCAGTACACTATTCCTTATTACTCTAAAGTCGAGCACTTGGGGGCGTTCCTTAAGTGTTCAAATCAGTGCAGTGAGCTGATAGTTAGGGCGAGAGCCCCCACAAATAGGTTATGATGTTTTCACCAAAAAACTTAGGACAAATCTCTAGTCAGAGCCTCGAACCTTGATTTATGTTTTTTTTTTTTCGAGATTATAACAAGTGGGAATTGAGGATTGAGAGACTCGAACTCAAGACCTCTAGTCATTGGGCATACACTAGTGCCGCTGAGTAACTTCTCGCGTTGACATCCCTCAATTATTTGCTCTTCCTTAGTTAAGAATCTAAATGGTCTTTTTCCCCCAAAAAAAAAAAAAAAGTTAAGGTAAAAAGAAAACGAAAAAACTTTGCACTTTAAAGAGGCCACATGGAAGCAACAGAAATAGGAAGAATTTTTTAAAAAGAAGAAAGCAATTCCAATGGTTGATAGTGTTTCCTTCTCTTGCACCACCAAATACTACATTCCAAGAATAGTTTGCGTTTTCACACTCTCTTTAACTAATAATTAATTAATTAATGCAATATCCATCTAATTTAATTACCAAACTTATCATGGATATGTTTGCATAAACTGTTTTTTTCCAAAATTATGGAATTTAAGAGAACTAGCAACAAAATATGGACTAAAGTAAGCAAAATATATAACTCAACTCTGAATGTACCAACGGAAAATGAGATCCAACCATGACTAAAAAAACAACGAAAGTATTGAATTAAAGAAACACGAGATCCAACTACAACTACTAAATGATTATATTATTGAAAAAGATGATGGTTTGATGGTTTCATTATTTGGTGGTAATCTAATTTAACATCATGGTCACGGGTTCAAAAGAAATTTTTGTGTACACTTCTACTAAATATTGACATAAAAAAAAGTTGTATCCGTTTTTTTTAAATTGATATAACGATTAATTTATAATGCGAGAATTTAGACCATAATTATTTTTGGAAATTTATTCTCCATAATACATTATGTATCTTGTATTATATTTACAACACAATTTTTAAAATAGTTCATCTGTAGCACAATGATTTTCTATCAGTAATAGAATTTAGATAGAATGAATTTATAATTTATTGAATTCTATTAGTAATAGAAGTCAACTAGTCATAGAACTTAATTTAAATTTTCTCTTACAAATGAATTAGTTTTGATTTCGTGCTAAAGATGAAAATACACACTTTACCTTTTTTATTATATTCTTATTGTTTTTGAAAAAAAATTAAGATTAGTCAAATCTAGAAAATAATTATAAATATAGTTAATTAAAAAAAAACAAATATAGTCATTGAGTATTAATACAAATATTGTATTAATAAATATTTAAAATACATAATATTTTATTAATGAGTATTTATAATATCATATTAAAGTTTAATATTGACTATGAGTGCAAATATATTTACGTACATTTATAATTATTTTGTATATATTGGGTATGAACTCTAATTTCTCATTATTTATTTCGTTGGGTGGGGGAAATGCAGCAAAAAAAAAAATGTTGAGAAGAATATATAATGATAATCGACCTCAGTTTGAAAGCACGGTACAAAAACTATGTTTTTCATTTAAAAAAGGCGACCCATAACATATTTTCTTAATATTACAATTATTCCATAAAGTGATGATGTTTGGTGAAATTCATGGCCACCTTAGCCATATTCTATATTCAATGAAAGATATCAAAAGATTCTCTTCATAAATTGAAGAGAGAGTGGGCTAGATTCTCTAGTGTTTTCTTGATTTAATATTACAAGTGTTTATTTTTAAGTAAAGATATTTGTACATACAAATATCTTTACTTAAAATACATTTTGGGAAGTAGGTGATCTTTTTTTTTTTTTTTTTTTTTGGAAAGGTCAGTAGGTGATCTAAACCTTACAACAATTTATCCAACATACCTTTTCAAATTTATATTCACCCGTGTAAAATATTGTGAAGGGTTAATGTTTAATGAGCTTCAACTTATATGAAACTAATAGGTTGTCTAAATACTACTATACAGTATTGTAGCTTGATGGCCAACAAATTGAATTTTAATTTAATTTTTAATTTAATTTGATATTGGTCTCAAGATTGAATCCTAGTGGGTACATTAAAAAAAAAAGTTGTCTAAATACTAAATACTTTTGTAAAAAACCAACCTTAATATATGCTAGGTTATTACTTTTATGATGGAGATTAAGTTGTTCTAGATTTTGATTACACCTTAACAAATATAACTGACTAACAAATATAGATATGAAGTGAAATTTCGGATTTCCCAATTCTAAAGTATGTTGTTGTACTTCAAAAAAAAAAAAAAAATCCCTTGAAGTTTCAACAACAAGTTTCTTTATTAAAAGTATAATGACCATAAGTATGTTATTTTGAGTAATTTAGACCCCGTTTTATAATCATTTTGTTTTTTATTTTTTATTTTTTGTTTCTAGTTTTTCATTTTTGGTTTTTTATTTCTTATTTTAAGAAACAAAAATCATATACGTTTGATTATTGATTTTAGTTTTCTGTTTTTAAAAATTAAAAACTAAGGCCCGTTTGATAATCATGTGGGTTTTTTTGTTTTTGATTTTTGAAATTTAAGCATATTTTCACTCAAATTTCCTACCATGTGTTCCACTCTTCCTACCATCTATCCATCTTTCCTTAAAAAAGTAGGTGAATACTAACCAACTTTTAAAAACAAAAACAAACTTTTGGAAGCTACTTTTTTTTGTTTCCAAATTTTGGTTTGGTTTCTACAAATATAGGTGAGAGGTTAAGTAAGAAAAAACCTATAATAAGATAGTTGACGTTGTAGGCTTAAATTTTAAAAACCAAAAACAAAAAACCAAATGGTTATCAAACGGGACCTAAAAAACATGTCTGATAACTGTTTTTTGTTTTCAAATATCACATTTTGTTTTAGTTTTTTTAGTTTTTTAGTTTTTGTTATTAAATTTTCATGCTTTTTTTTAAAACGAAAATAAAAACTTGTTTTTAAAAGTTTTTTTTAGTTAAATTTTTTTTTTAATATTTTAAAAACCTTTTTAAAATTTTAGAAACAAAAACCAAAATTGGTTATCAAATAAAGGAGCTTTTGCATATATTACAAAAGGGCTAAAATATTCCATGAATAGTACAATAATGAAAATATTTGCATATATAGCAGAAAATATAAATTGATTGACTTCCATATTGATAGATTCTATAATAGGGACGGATAGAATCAATTACTAATAAATAGAGTAAATTGATAGACTTCCATTAGATTCTATCAATAAGACTGATAGAATCAATTACGGATAAAATTGATAAACTTCCATCACTAGAGAATGATAGATTCTATCAAAATTTTCGATAAAAAAGGTAAATAGAATTTTTTTAAAAAAATAGGTAGAATTTGTTATAAACGAATTATTTTTAAAAAGTTGTTATAATTGTAAACTGTAATAAAAAAGTTGCTATACAACACTGCAAATTCCCTCGAATAAACTTATAGTCCATGTATTGTGGTAGTTTAAAATTTTAGAAGTTAACTCCTCAAAAAAAAAAAAAAAAAAATTAGAAGTTAAATTTGTTTACTTACCATTTTCTATATCCTTCTAAATTTGTAGAGGTACTTTCGAGTGCATGTTGAACTATGTTTTTAAAAAGACTTATTCTTAGTTATATAAAACAAGAAAATTTTGGTTTACTTCAATTTGGTTAAAATTGTCCTATCTTAATCGATTATACATAAAATTGAATCTGAGTAGTTAACGATTCTCAAAAAATGTACAAATACTCTAAAACAGTAGAATTATAAATTAATATTTCTTAAAAGAAAAAGAAAAAGAAAATAGTTTGTAAAATAAATCATTGCATTTAATTTAAGGGAGTTTATTCTCAGAACACACATTTTACCTCTTGTATTATATCTGCTCTTATATGTGCAATAGAATTTCTAAAATAATTCATCTACAATACATAATTTTCTATTAATAATAGAACTTAATCAGTGATAGAATGAATCTACGACTAATTGAATTTTGTCGGTAATACAACTCAACCAGTAATAAAACTCAATTTTCTATGAATGATAGAATTCAACCACTGATAGAACTGATTAAATTCTATCGGTGATAGAACTCAACTAGTAATAGAACTCAATTTTCTATCAATGAGAAAATTCAACTAGTGATAGAATAAGTCTAATCACTGATTGAATTAATTTCTTTTTTTAATTTAATGCTAATAGAAGCATAATACAATTGATCATCTAGAGGTATTCGAAATTCATTATTTGAACTAAAAGAATCTAATTTATTTGAACTAAAATAATTTAATTTAAACATCTTAATTCATATATAACATCAATTAAACTATTTTTAACCTATTAATTTTTATATTTTCAAATGTTTATTTAGTATCTCACTTTTAAAGTTTTTTTAGTTTAACAAAATTTTAGTTTAGTTGGGGATTTTAGGTTTATTTTGTTACTAAAAACATAGGAAGAAACTCAGTACCAAATGCTTGGCAATCCTTAGTTAACTGATTTGGTATAAAGTCTTGACATCCAACTTGCTATCTCTATGCATTGGATGTCCTTGAAAAAAACATAAAAGTAGTGAGACTGTAATGACCCATAATGTGCTCAAGCATGCGTAACTATGCGCGTCTATCACCTCGAAGCGACACTTAAAATGCATGCTGGGTTGAGTAAGAATACCTCGACTAGAGAAACAAAAATAGAATTAAAGACATAGTCTCATTTCTTTGTTGCGTAAATAACGAAGCGTAGCAGCGAGTTTATGAAGGAGTGAAAGAAGGTTTGAGAAATAATTTGATATAGGCGAGTCGATCAGAAAGATGATAAAGTTGCTTCTAGCTACGCTTCACCAAAATGGGGTGATTGTGAAATGAAATTCAAAAGAGTTATAGAGCGCTGAACCTCTTTTTGAGAAATGCTAGAGCAAGAAATCTTGAAGCAAAATAATATATTCACATAGCCAAAGAGAACATAAGGGATTCGTAGAGGGATAAAGGTGATTGACCGAGTAAAAGAAGTCATTTTTCAATTTTATGAGAATTTTTATGAAAGCTTTTTATTTGCGCTTCTCTTCGGTGGAAGTTTGATTTTCCCATAATGTATCAAGTTAAAACTTTGAAATATGATATATTGGTTCAATTGGTCAAAGAGAGTCTTGGGGTTCATAAGGTTGAATTCAATCCCCATAATGAACCTACCTGAGAATTAATTTCCTACAGATTTTCTTAGGATCCAAATGGTGTACGGTTAGGCAGTATGCCCCGCTAATCAATCATATGCTATTATATTGAAAATACTATTTCATATCGAATTTCTTATTAATTTTGCTCTTAAATCACCGAGACTAAAAAAAAAAATCTTGAGTATAAATTGAGTGAAAGAGAATTATAAATACCGATACCAGAGATTAAACTTGTAACCGTGAAGTGGAAATAGATTAACACCAAACTAGATAACTAATTGTGCCACAACCTATTCATTAAAAGAAAAAAACATTTTTGAAAGTCAATGAAGTAAGATACTTAATCTTAAAACTACTTATAATAATTTTTATTTATTATTTTTTTTTTTTTTGAAAAGAACTACTTATAAAAATTTAGGGAAAATCTTTTTGGACAAAAGCAAGTTAGTTACTAAGTTAATTAATAATAATAATAATGATAATAATAATAATAATAATAATAATAATAATGATATTAATAATAATAATAATAATATTAATAATAATAATAATAATAATAATAAGAAATGAGTTTATAAAGGAGGTAGCTGTGTTGGACATATTTTTGAAATTAATGTAAGGAAAAGACAAAATATCGGAAGCAAAATAAAAGGCAAAAAGAAGCTCGCTTTGCTTTCTCTTATTTTTCCTTTTTCTTGTCCCTGAAAGTTAACGTTCTCCAACTTTTCTTTTTCTTTTTTTTCTTTCTTTTCTTCTTTTTTCCATTTTCTTTGACGTAAGCTCCCTCCCTCTGTATCCAACGCATTTTATTTTACTTTCGAATCTCTCTTTTACTTCCAGGTGTACGGTGCGCATCCAAAATTTGGAATGAGGTGTATTTGGAGCACCCGTTTGATTATAATAGACACAAACTTATAATATAGAATGAGTCATGATAAATGGTAGATTATTATAAATGGTGTTTGAGGAGCAAGTTATTATAACATGGATTATGATAAACGGTGTTTGAGTGACTGTTTATGTAACAAAAAGTAATATATGTAAGATTTAGATAAACGGACGTAAGTTTAGATAAACGAGCACGCAAATTTAAGTAACCACCGTTTATAATAAATGATAGGATAAATATGAGTTGAATTATTATAACCAACTCGCTCATTTACATAAACTGAAGCCCAAGCACATCAATGACTTGTGATTAAGGATTCATGTGTTTGAATTTAAATTTATTGTTTTTATAAATGACTGTTGAACCAGTTTCAATTTAAATATTTGTTTTAAACAAAACAACAATTTAAAAAAGTTGTGAGATTCAACTCGTAACTATTATGTACCGACTTTGGCTCAACGTTTACATTCAATGAACTATCCCATTAAACTTTTCTATGCGTAATATATTTGTCCCATTTCTTATACATGCGTTTGCATATTTAACTTCATTTTTCTTTTTACATATTTACGTACATTTTTAGCACTTTAGCAAAGGCCTTTTTTCCTTTTCCTTTTTAATTGTTTACTAATTAAAATTGCACTTGAAAAGAATTAATTTAAGCATCTTTAATTAACGTGAAAAGAATTAAAGACGGCAAAGGGATAAGGTGATAAAGAAAAGAAAAGGAAAATGAGAGAAAAAAGCCACGATGGTGGACAAGTCAGTCCAAATATAGATGGAGAAATGCTCTTTCATCCAATAAATGCACAAAGAAGCTTTTTAATTATTTAAGCATCTTTTATATACTAGTGTATACAAATAAATTGACAATGATAATAATTGATAATTTCTTTAGGTTGATTTCATTTTTGTTTTAGTTCACTTTTGACTCATTAATTCAACTAAATTTGAATAAAAAATAATATTATATAGGTGTAAAATAATTAATAAGTTAGTTTATTAGTATATTGCTAGCAAATATGCTAATAAAATGAGTAGATTGTGTTTAAATAAAATATCAATGCCATTTATTTATTTATACAAATTCATGGACTATAAATTGAGCCGTGAACAACAAAAAAGGAATGTTTTTAATTTATTTCGTAAAATATAAGTTTAGTCCATAATTAAAAAAAAGTTAAAGTTTAATATTTATAATTTCAAAAATTAGAGTTTAGTTCATATAATTTGAAGAAATATATAATTTAGTTCCTAAGATCTTAAAACTAGAATTTAGTTTTTATGGTTTGATAAAATAAAAAATTAGTTCTTGCTATTTCGAATTATTAGCGAATTAAGTACTCAAAAGTTAGTTATTCATGAGACAATGATGAAATTATGCATTAAGTTACTGATATAACAAAAGTTTCATATCATTTATGCATGAATATTGAGTTTTCATGTATTTAATATGTCACGATTACATACCATAAAGACTATATTTTAAATTTTATAAAATCATTGGGACTAAATTCTAATTTTTAAAATCATAGGAACTAAATTCTAATTTTTTTTCAAACTATAGAATTAAATTCTAATTTTCTTCGAACCATAGAAACTAAAGTCTAATTTTTGAAATTATAAAGATTAAACACTAACTTTTTTCAAACCATAGAAACTAAATATGTATTTTACTTGAATTTATAATACAATCTAACTGACCCTACCCAATCTAATCAACCCTACACTATATGGTTACACTATATGGGTTAGGTTGGATGGGACCAGACAACATTAAAACATGAGGTTTGATCGTTGGTATCTTGACCAATCCTAAAATATTCAAAAAATCTTTTAGTTTTCAATTTGGCTAAAGTATCAAACATGTCCCTAAACTATCACATTTTTGTCAAACTTATCCTTGAACTTTGAAAAGTTTCAAAAGTACCCCTAAACTTAACAAAATGTTTCAAAAATACTCTTACCGTTAGTTTTGGATGGAAACCGTTAAAGTTTTTGTTTCAAAAATACCCCCGAACTTTAAAAAGTTTTAAAAATACCTTTGATCTTAAAAAAACTTAAATTTTAAATAATCTAGCTTACCAAATATTTGAATTTAATGTGTCAAATTTTGGTCGAGATGAATAAGAAATTTCCGATGTCTCATAAAGATTTTCAAATTTAGATTTATTGTTTATTATTACAACTAGAATTTATAATTCATTTATAACCTTATAATTTATTTAAATTTCTGAGTTTGTTATTATCAATTGCAAATATAACTTTGTTGTAACAAACAATAAAATATTAATTAGTTTAAGCTGACATTTAATGACTTTTTAATAATTTTATGCATCTATAAACAAAAATAAAATGATCAACAAGTTTAAAATACAAAGATAAAAAAAAAATTCTTTTACAATTACATATATAGCAGTTACGGGTATACATGGTCTGGTTGGGTTAGAGAAATTTTTTGGATCAACCATACTTTTCGAGTTGGTCAATTCTTCAACCCTATGCATAGAACTACCCAACTCAACCCTAAAATTTTTGGGTTTGATTGAGTTTTCAAGTTGTATTAATCTTTAAAAAAAGTTGTATTAATCTCATTCATATATAAAAAAGAACTCAATTTAGACCACATAAATTTGTAAATAAATAAATATATATATATATATATATATGTATGTATATATGTATATATGTATGTATATATGTATATATGTATGTATATATGTATGTATGTATGTATATATGTATGTATGTATATATGTATGTATGTATGTAATGTGTGATACTATATTAAGTCTAGGTTACAATATCTTGGGTAATCAACCCTACACTATATGGGTTAGGTTGGATGGGACCGGACAACATTAAAACATGAGGTTTGATAGTTGGTATCTTTACCAATCCTAATATATTAAAAAAATCTCTTAGTTTTCAATTTTGATATCTTTAACATATATATATTTTTAAAAAGTAACAGGTCTATTTAAATATAAATTTGGATTTTGTTTTAACATGATTCTAATTGTGTTGTAAGTTTACAAAGAAAAAATCTATTAAAAAGGAATTAAATATACATTTTTTTAAAAAAAGTTAAGAAGGCTACAAACTTGCAAGTTAAAAATTTTATTTGCCATTTCTAAATTAAAAAAATACAAATAAAGAAAAGTTAAGAAAAGAAAATGACTTTTGTCCATTAATTTGGTCAAATTAATATGTGTTGTTCAAGTTTGAAGAGGATTCGGGCATCTAATTGCAGAATAAACAGTCTAGCCTTTATATACTTGCATTGCATAGACGTGTTAAAAATAGTCAAATATAAAACGGAATCGAATGATGGGGCAGAATGGGAAAAAATTGACAGTCAAACATGGTGCTTTTTCAAGCTAATCTTATATATTATTCATTGGTTTAAGAATATTACATCACGGTGGAATCATAATTCCCCTAAGGCAATGAAATGAACAGATTTTTTTTTGGCAAAAGAAGAATCACTGTAGAGCTTATAACTTAACCCTCCCTCCAATGGTGGAAAATGAGGTCATATCATTTAGAGCTAAAAAACAAAGAAAGGAGAAAAAGAAGAGAAATAAAGAAAAACAGGTAAAACTAAACTAGTATATATATTTTCCATTGTTGAGTTGCTTTCTTATTCTTGGTGTTTCTTTCCAACTCACAGGGAGGGAGGGTTGTTGTTTCATTTTCTAGTGTTCTATTTCATTGAAATCCATGTGTTGGCCCTTTCTGGGTTGTTGTTTCCATGTGGGTGTCACTTGCAATAAGTTTCTTTCTTTTCAGAATTGGAAGATGGTGTGAATTCCACAACTTGCCTTTCATTCGTGATTGCTCCTTTTTATTCATGAGGTAGCCTTTTCAAAATGTTATATTTTTGCTACACAAATATATATATCAATGTTTGTATTGGTTGCTACACAAACCCAATTGTTTCCTCCCCTGTTTTTTTCTGTTGTGGTACTTCTCTTCTTCTTTCTGTTTCCTTTTCTGGAAGTTGAAAGATGGATGTATTGTCTTTTTCACTTCTTCCATTTGTTTCTCTTTTCAGCCCTTTTGGTGAACAGAGTAGAGTATGAGCTCTTCATCAACTCAACTCTATGCTTCAAGGATGGGCATCATCTATGAGCCATTTCACCACATCAACTCTTGGGGAACTTCCTTCGGTACTCGGCTAGATACAGCCATATCTTCTACTATAAAACTGGACGACTGTGCACACACTAACGTGAGAATACACTCTCTATACTGCCTTTTCTTAATTAGAAATATCTATGTTTCCAACCTTATCCTCTTCTTGTTGGATCCTGCTCATTTTTGTTTCCTGACTTTGTAGCCCGAGTTTAATCCTTTTGAATCGATGGATCATCTCGAGAGCAGCCAAGAAATGAACAAACCAATCTACGATAAGGTGAATGGACTAGCTCCTAGTGCAATCTTCATTTCCTTTGTTCTGCTTTTCTTCTTTTCCTTGCTGCACTAACTTCTATGTACATGATCATCCAATACACATATGAAGGTACAAAGACGTTTAGCACAAAATCGAGAAGCAGCTCGTAAAAGCCGTATGAGGAAAAAGGTGCTGAAAGACAATCCATTTATATCTGATGTATGATTTGGGGGACTTATTGAACCATGTCTTGCAGGTTTATGTGCAGCAGTTAGAAACTAGCCGTTTGAAACTGGCACAGCTGGAGCAGGAGCTAGAAAGAACCAAGCAGAAGGTAAGCTGGAGGTCATCTTTATTTACCCAATTAAGCATAAACTAACTCTTTGTTTCAGGCTGTATACACGAGCTGCTTAGTAGATACCAGCCACTTGGGATTTGGTGGATTGGTGAGCCCAGGTTTGTGATTTCATGACTTTCTCGCACAATTTCAAATTAGTTAGAAAGAGAATTTTTTAGCTGTTCCAATCTGAGATTTCTGCTATTAATTTTCAGGGATTGCTGAGTTTGAAGTGGAATACAATCACTGGGTTGAAGTGCAAGAGAGGCAGGTCACCGAGCTCAGAAACGCGGTGCAAGTTCCTATAACCGATATCGAACTGCAAATGTTAGTGGAGCGCGTCTTAAACCATTACCACAGCCTGTTTTCCATGAAGGCAAATGCTGCAAAGGCTGATGTATTCTATTTAATGTCTGGTGTATGGAGAACATCGGCTGAGCGGTTTTTCCTCTGGATTGGAGGATTTCGCCCATCAGAGTTGCTAAATGTAACAACTTACCTCATAGTTAGGTTTATGTTTCACAATGGTTGCTGCTCATTCCATGTTATGCATTCCTTCTTTTTTGTTCTACCACATTACAAGCGTGTTTTGTTTTTCTTACACCTAATTGTATTTCAGTTATACTAAAAGGAATCAGCTATAATTTAAATCTATTATAGAATCTTGAAGACGTATCAGTAGAAATCATTTGGATATCACTGCTAAAATGTAGAGTCCCATACATGATGATCAATGGTAGAGAACTTTTTGATCAACCCTTTTTTTTCTTCTTCTTTTTGAATGAAAATTGAACTCTATTATGATATGGTTGAGTTGATATATTCTTCTATTGTAAAGGAGACTAAAACTAAACTTTCATAATATTCGATTACTCGGCACTACTTCGGATTTTGATAGGCAAATAATAGATCAGAATCCTAATTTAGATGGTAAAAAACCTACCAAATATGCTGACAGGTTCTCAAGTCATGCTTCGAGCCATTAAACGAACAACAAAGAGTCGATATCCACAATTTGCAACAATCTTCTCGGCAAGCTGAAGATGCTCTCTCACAGGGAATGGATAAATTGCACCTAAATCTATCCCTTTGCATTGCCAATAATCCTCTAGGAAGCTATATTTCTCAGATGAGTGATGGGATGGAGAGACTAGAAGCATTGGAAAACTTTGTAAGCCAGGTAATGTGCTGCATTTTCTTTCACAATAAATGGAGTTGATCGCCTTTTTATTTCAAATTCTTTTTTCACGTTCTCCTATTTCATATATTTGTGTGATCTTATCCTCTTTTTCTGAATAAAAGTAGGTAAGTATGAATAAAAGTAGGTAAGTATATACAGGGGGTGTTTGGCTGCAGGTGAGATGAGATGAGATGAGATGTTGATAGCCCAAAACCTTGTTTGGGGTGAGATGAGATAGACAGAAAAATCTTGTTTGGGGTGCAGGGAGATAAGATGAGATGACAAAAAAACTTGTTTGGGGTGGAGGGAGAGGAGATGCTGTTAAGATATGTTTTTTTTTTTAAAAAAAAAATCTGTTCTTATATTATTTTTTTAACAATAAAATTGTTCTTTTTCTTTTTTTAAAAAATAATTATTCTAAAATATTTAGCTATTAATATAATAAGTATGTAAATATAACTACTATCATAAATAAAATGTAAGTAATATAAATTTAATATTAAGCCTCCTTAATCATATTAATGTTTTTATTAAAAAAAATATAGTTTCAATGATATTATGTATGACATAGTAGCCATGAGGTTAAAAGTTTCTAATCTTTCATACTTAAATATTGTTTAATTAAAAAAAAAATTATGAGAAGATTTTTTTTCACACCACCAAAATAAAGTTTGACTAATCTAAAATATTTGTACATCGTTAATAACTTTTTTTAAAAAGATTTGTTAGACTTAAATAATAATAAAAAATAAAAAATACCAAGATTCTATTTATTAAAAAATAAAAATAAAACCATTTTGTTAAACGAGTCATTATAAAATCTTGATAGCAATTTTTATTTTATTTAAAAAAAATTATTTTCTTATATCTTTTATACATTCATATTCATATTCATAGTTACCGAAGGTCAAAGAATTGTTAATAAAATATACTAATTAATAGGTAATAATAAATTAAATATATTTATTTTATTAAACATTGATACTTCTAGGAAACCATAGACACCCCTAAAATTTTTATTTATTGGTTTTTTGTAGTTAAAAGAGAACCCGGTCATATTTTGATAATAATTATTACATGGAAGTAATAAAATATCCCTCAAATTTTGGAATTTATTGTTTTTTTATTAGGTAGAATAAATCTCAATTCCTATGACTTATACAAGTCTTGAAATTTATAGTTGTTTTTTGTATATATCAAAATTATTTAAATTAATTTATCCTTTCAATAAAAAATATATCCACTCTTATTGGTATTTCAAAGTGCAATTCTGAATATAAAAATATAAAATTTGAATCTCATTGCCAATAGAGCAGTAGTTCAAGCGGCATTGTTGCACACCTAATAATCTTGAGAACTTAGGTTTGAGTCTTCCCCACCCCCAATTGTTGTAATCTCAAAAAAAAAAAAATTGTATCTCATTTTTTTAACAAACAAAATAAGTTTAATATTTTTAAGTTTATTGAAAATATATTCATACTTTTAAATCTATTGTAAACTAAGAATAAAAATTCAATGTGTATAAATTATTTAAATTTAACTTTTATTTTAATAATAAATTGATATATTTATTGTTAATATTAAAAATAAACACATAACTTTTAATTATTAATTTTTAAATATTATATTTATAGTCTATCTCTAAACAATCAAAATTCTATAACTTTTGTTTGTTTTTAAAGACGATTAAAAAATGAATAAAAATATGAAAATTTAACGTCATATATTAAGAGATAATATATATCTATTTATTTTAATTTTTAAAATTTAAATATATTTAAATAAACATTTGATTTAATAATAGTATAATTATTATAATTATATATTGATATATTAAAATAATAATATTATTATAAAAATATATATCAAACATAAAATAAGTAAATAAGTAAATATATATAAATAAACAGATGAAAAAATTTTAAATTAAAAAAAAGAGAGAGAGAAGATGAGATGAGATGAGGTGAAGAATACCTTGGGCCAAACAAGGTGTTGGGCTTCAACACCTCACCTCATCTCACCTCCTCTTAAAACAAACACCCCCATAGGGTTAAAAGCGTATTAATAATGAAATTTGAGTACTGTGAACTTCAAATGGAAAATATTTCTCATTAGGGACGATGACTCGACAGATTTTGACAGCAGTATGATATTGTCCACTTTGGGTATAATCCCTCTGCTTTTGGTTTCACCCAAAAAACCTGAAAATGGTTGCCTTCACTCATGTACTCATGATCTTTCCCTTATCTAACTAATATGAGACTACTTTGTAGTCCCAACAATTCTCTTCTCAAATAACCACCGAACCTAACTTCAATAATTATTTTTCTGTCTAGTTCATACTAGACCATCTCCTCTTCTTCAAAACACACCACCAGCCTGATAGAGCTATCTAGCAATAGCTTTCTACCATGATTATGTTTCCAAGGCTCCAAATTTATTTATCGTCATCGGGGGATTTTACCAATATGGTTAAGTTAGGAGCATGACTTTGATATCACTTGTTCGAGACAACAACTCTAGATAGATCTCCACATTGGTATGATATTTTTCACATTGGATACAAGCTAACATGCTTTGCTTTTAGTTTCTCCTAAAAAGTCTCATACCAATTGTTATGAAAACGGAAATCAATAACCGATCGAAGAATAAAGAAACATGAGAGAAGAATGACAAATACACAAAAATTTACGTGGTTCACTAAAGTAGTGTTAGCTAGTCCACGGGTAGAGAGGGGGCAATATTTTATTAAGGAGAGATGAACAAATACAGATTATAGAATGAATGTCATATATCGACTAGGGTTTAATTCTAGTTTATATATGCACTCTCATTAAACCCTATTACAGAATGCGTAAGCATTAAACAGAATGAGGATGCGCTAGCACACACGGAACACACAACATAATGCGGAAGTGCTAGCGCTGCGGAGTGCGAAAACTGGTTGCGCTGCATTGCTGCTATGCGGGAAGCAATGGTATGCAATGTGAAAACCAATTTCGCAACGGGGGCGTTGCTACCGCACCCCAACTCGCTGACCGGGCAGCGAGACCCCAACTACTAATCGTAGGGCTTTAATGCATTCAAGACATATCTTCAACACCCATGAAGATGGTTATCCTCACTCGTATATCCATGATCTTTCCCTTATCTAATGAATGTGAGATTACTTTGTTTGTATTCGATTGCTTCAATTTGCTAGGGCTGTAGATTAATGATTCTTTAGATTGCAATGGATACATCTCAAACTATTTTCTTAATCTTAGGAAGGGTCCATTATCTCATCATGGAAAACCCCTTCCTTAACTGTATCAAAATATTTCCTGACTTTTCATCCTAGATGCTGGTTAACTGGTTTTATAAGTAACTTTTTTAAATCCTGTTTTCTTTGCTGAAGTAAATTCTATATCTTAAAAATCATTTATTTTGTTATGCTGAGGATCAAATCTCTGAAAAGTATCCAGTTTCAGAACTCTGTGGGTGGAAAAACAAACGGCTCAGTTTCTGCTACTGCTCAAGAAGCATTTGGCTTATGCTATTGTAGTTTGTATTGTTGTTTCTCTATGAAAACCAGAATATGATAAGTGTATGACAATAGTTCTTGCTCGGTCGCAAACGCTCACTCGTTCAGCTGAGTGTGTGTTTTTCTTTTCTTGAACAGGCTGACCATCTCAGGCAACAAACTTTGAAGAGAATGTCTCACATCCTAACCACCAAACAAGCAGCACAAGGCTTGCTCGCTTTGGGCGAGTACTTTCATCGTCTCCGTGTTCTCAGTTCCCTCTGGACCACTCGACCTCGTGAGCATGCCTAGCCATGAAAAGCTCATACATGCTCCAACCAACACATTCAAATACAACAAGGCATAGGCTGCAAGGAATATATACTTCTGCCTCTTATATATTAAGGGATACAACTCCTGGTACAAGTTTCACTGCTAGGCACATTTTAGTATACAGTATCTCTAGTTTGTGAAAAGAAATGTAAATATCAATCCTCCTATAATGATGTTAGTGTAAGCAACTTAGTTGATTAATATTTTCTAGTAAAATTATATTTTTTGTATACTCTCATAGCGTCATACCTTGCTTCTTATAGGCATACATATAATTCCCTGTGATTTGGTTCTAAATTGCTTTACTTGTGATATTATATTATTTATGCTCATTTAAGTTAGGGATAGATAAACCGATCAGAGCATAACTCTAGTGAAATCTTATATTTGAATCATGAATAATAAATGTTGTGATTAATAAGCTTTGAAATTTTTTTTGTTCAACTATAATATGGAAAGTTCTCCGTGCTACAATTTATTGTATGCCACGTATGCAATGTTTGTCTCGCTTGGAGGATGTTGTAAAATTCAACCGCATATTTTAGTGAGAGATTCAACAATATTCATAAAAAAAATAATAATAAAAAAGGGAAAAAACTGTTTTTTAAGAGAACAGTTATAGGTGAGTACTAAATTGTCTGAGTGACCAAATTGGGACCTTGCCTTACTCAGACACTAGTTAATATAAGATTTGTTTGGCTACTTTATTTATTCTATCAATCATAGCCTTTTCGTATATTATAGTATAAGTGGTGTCGTCGTCGTCGTCATCATCGATTGATGAAGTTGTTATTTCATCGTTTGATTACATTTTGGTCGACTTTTACGCCCCATACATGGTGCAGCTACTGCAACCGTTTGTCTCCCGAGGTTCTCTTCGATTTCCACTCTTAATTAATAGTTAGTTACATTCATTTCTGTTATCATTTCATCTCGCTTTGCACCTCAGCTCGCCAAATTGACGAACCCCGTAGTTTTAGCCAAACTGGATGCTGACAAGTTCACTACTCTTGCTAAGATCAACTTTGAAAGGTTGGTGTGTAATCAGAATGAATTCTAGAGTCAAAAGACCTTGTTGTGCACTATGCTATATACTATACCTAGATCATTTTATTTAAAAATTCCTTAACTTATTGAATCTATTATCACAAGTGTATTCATTCTTTTGAATGTTTCATGCACTGTTGATAGGGATGTTAGATTGCGCAATATTACTTTTGCACTGGTTAGTCACTTATTCAAGGAAAAAGTTATCTGTTGCTTGGAAGTGCTTATGAGATCAAAGTTATCCCATTGTACTTGTACAGATAAAAAATTCTTGGAGGAGGAATTCATAAAGCAAACCTTGTTTCCCCTTGTTCTCCCCCATAAAATACCACAGGCTTAAGCTGCTGCTTCTAAAAGATGATCATGAGACCAAAACAGCTCTCACAATTCTGGAGGATATATGAAAATGATGAAAATACAAAGGAAAGTGAGGTAGTTTAACCTGATCTGTTTTTGTGTTTGACAGGTTATTGGTTCAGAAAGTATTATTGGGAACGACCATGCATCTGAAATCTCAAACTTCATTGAAGGATATAGGGAAGGAAGAACCGAAGAAAGAAGAGTTTCGGGTCCTGCATTTATAGGCTTCATAAATTCAATGACAGGTATCAGGACTGAATGCATCCTTGTAATTATTGGCAGGAATAATGCTTTTTCAAAACCTCACCAGATGATGAATATCGTGGAGTCGATACTCCTGCTCGAGACCGGGTTGATGAAACTAGCAGCTCTACTTCACAGGTTGAAACTCAAAGGACTGAATATAGGGCTGGTGACAAGGAAGATTGAATGGAGAGTTTGGTGAATAACTTATTAGTAGGACCTTCGCACGGCTTAGGGAAAATATAGTTGTTTATGGCAGGTGTATTGGACATCAGTTTGGCTCTTTCATTTGGGGGTATCTCATCAAACTCAATTTTTTTTCTTTAATACGTCAAACTTATGATTTTTTGATTGATTGTATACATCAATTATTATTAGGTAAAGTTTAAGGATACATATCAATTACCACTATGTAAAGTCCAACTTTAATCATCAAAACTCAGTTGATATTTTAGAAAAAAAATTAGTTCTCAGTGTTTTAAAATTTAACATGACCAAGTTACCATTATTGATAAATAAAAGGCAAGTATATTTAACCAAAGTTTAAACTTTCTTACTTATTTTTTAGTAAATTTATTGCTTTATCTAGAAATAGTGATTTTAATCCAAATGGTTTTTATACAATTGACTATTAAGTGATTATTGTATGTAACCATAATTAGACGATTAAAACTAACATGACAAATGTGATTTTAATCATTTCAATTTTGTTCGAGGGAATCGAGAAGTGGCTATTGAAACTCAAAGCAAACAATAAAGTGGTAAAAAAACAAACAAAAGAAATGTACACAAATTAGCTAAGAGTTTATCGTGTGGAGAAACAAAAGCTCTTTCAACTATTAAACGGATCCACGGGGGCTCCAAGCAGTATTATATTACATCCTGATTAGCAATTTATCTAAATCCCATAATCCATTAAAGAATTTCAAACCCACCCCAGAAATATATACTCCACTTTACTTGCAAAATTTAACCTCTATAGCATGTACTACAAATGCAACTGCAATCGTATGAAATAATATACAACCATGTCGGCCAACCAGTGAATTTCAGACACGATCAAGGACTAGGAATTGATTTACAGACTGGCCATAATTCAGCCATACCCCCAACAACCCGCTACAAAAGGAGGGCTGCCAAGATCCCAGCCCATCAGCATTCAGGAAGAGAATGAGCCGAAGCAAATGGAGAAAAACTTGCAGCTGACTCGCTCATATGCAGGGGGTTATGTCGATGACTGGAAGAACCAATGATGCTTGGCGAGGCATTGCTTGAACTTGGAATAAGTGGAATCATGTATCTCGAATGTAAAGGTGATATTGATGGGTAACACGAGGAATATGGTGAAACCAAATGAGAAGTATAAGATCTTTGGGAAGATGCATTTCGGATTTCGACTGAACTTCTGCTCATGCCCAAGGACGGAGATTGGCGGAAGGAAGATCTAAGAGACTGCTGATGGTAAGGGGTGCTTGAGAGAGAGTGGTTCCGAGACACCGAAGGCGATCTTAATGGTGGGGATATATGTATGGCAGAACTTGGGGGTAATGATGATCTCACAGAAGATAATATTGAGGAGGAAGCAAAAGAGCTGGCAGTGCTAGAAAGCAATGGTGTGAATTCTGATGGTGGTGGATCACCGGTGCTAGTTCTTGCATCTCGCTTGCAGACCGGGCAGAAAGTTCTCCAGGCAGTAAGCCAAGAGTCCACACAGAAGGCATGAAATTCTAAGAATCGGTTCCAATATCACAAATGGTTAGCTAGAGCATACATATGAAACAAATGCAGGTAAAGGTATGCATGTAACGCAAGATAGAACATAACTAGGACAACCGCATTATTACAGGATCTACAGCAGAGTAAAAATAGTATTTCCTATAAATGTAAGATATAGCATAAAAAGAAAATATCAACCTAAGAATAAAGGAAGTGAGCTTACTGTGACGACAGGGTAAAATTCTGAGCTTCTCACCAGTAGTATAATCCTCAAGGCATATGGCACATGTGACTGATGTACAATTATCCTCTAAAGGAGTAGTAAATATCAGGCTAGGCATTGCTTTTACTACACGTCTGCTCATGCCCTGAAACTCTTCAGATTGAGAAAATCGAGGATGTCCTCGACTTATTCGATGCCTATGAACGAAGAAACAAGTAGCAAGAATTGCAGACATTGCAAGAAGAGAAATAAAGGAGATAGCCATGATGGACCATGCAGAGTTTTCAAAGCTTGTAACTATCCATGTCTCAACGTTGGCCAAGCCTGTGTACTTCTTCAACATCTCACCGGATGCTTTAGTAACAAACACAGCAGGTATTTTAATACCAGTTGAGCTCCCTGCCACTGAAACCTCCACAAAGTTATGACCGGGAAATCTTCGAACTAACAAGAAAATGTCTTTGTAGCGGTGGTGCATAAAGTAGCTCACTTTTCAAAACATTTACTCTTATACACGCATGCGATAAATGCTAAGCAAATAACTCCATACCCATTAACAGAGTAAAAAAAAATCAGGGAAAAGGTAAAAGAGTGAGACTTATAATTGAAAACCAATGGGCATAAAGTTTAGATTGATAAAGCAATAACATAAAGATGCCAAACAACTGCTACAATCGAAATCACCAACCACAAAGATAGCCTACATCCAGGATTACAGTCATTTCCAAAGCATACATGCAAATTTTGAATGCTGAATTCACGGTAAATGACTGTGATTCAAGAATTAGATGAGCAAGTAATTTGAAAATATAAAACAACGATGCAAGAAAAACACCATTCTACACAATAACAGTAAGGTAAATTGATTGAAATCAACTTTGGAAAGACATTTGATCATGCTGCCTGGGGTCTTCTAGACAATATCTTTTAGAATAGTGGTTTTGTTTTCAAGTAAAGAGATTGGAGGACAACAACTGCAATGTCATTTTCTCAATTTTTTTAAAACAAAATTCTCCAAGCATTTGAAGTATAGTTTCCTTTTAGAGAATATTGGTAACAACCGAGTTCAATTCAATGATTGAAAGTCGACAAGATTAAATCATTATTATCTACGCTACATGTAAATCAAATAGCTGTGGAAGCATAACAAAGCAACAGACAGTTAGGCCTATAAAAAGTATAGAAAGTCATCCACTTCGATAAATGGAAAATGGGCATGTGGTTAATAGTGTAGAAAGTCATTACTTGCAATTAGTCCGCCATCAGCATTGTCATATACAATTGCAGCTTTAAATCCAGCCACTTGAGCTCTCCTCACTTTATCGTCGAAGCTACACCCTCCTCTAATTATAAGCGCAAATGGTGAACAAGAGTTTACAGGAAGCTCAACTTTATTTTCCAATGTCGAGCATGCATCAAGAGGCTTTGCCACATACAACACTCCATGCTCGCCTGAACTTTTTATTGAAGGAGCTGAAATCAGGAAAAAAACCATAAATAAATAAATAAAAGAATCCCATGAGGCGTAAAAAAAGGCCTAGGATAGAAAATTAAACCCGTCCCTAAGAGGCAGCCTAGTTGGTTGAGGCTAGACATCTCCAAGATATGCTCCCTGGGAGGTGTTCGAAATTACAAGGAGGCTTGATTGTAAAATTTCTCGTTGTGTCGGGGACGGGTGCAAGTAACCCGGGTTTGTAGTGGGGCAAAGCCTCCAATTCCCAGCAATAAAATAAAAATAAAAGTAGAAATAGAAAATTGGCCCATAAGCAGTATGTAGTGCACATATTTGAGTCGCCTCCCAGTTTTTCTTTCTTGGATAACCATATCCGAATTATATTCTCAAAATGTAATAGCAATCGAAATCACTGTTGTTATTTGACAGATTAAAAAATCATAAAATTATTGTTTATGAAAAACAGAATCCATATAATCAAACATTGACGACGACGACGACGACGACTAGAGATGAGGAGTGACGGACCAGCAGATAACAGTTAAAGTCAGCAAAATATTCAAATGAAGGAAGCAATAAAAGAGGGTATAAACAAAACTTTTACCGAAATTAGCTTCAATGGAGTCGAAGGAAAGAGAGAGGTTGGTCCCAATCAATACCACATTAGCTGCCGAGCCGCAACAACCAACCAAAAGAAGTAAGGACAAAAACGCGAGAATTGTTGGATTCACAACACTCAAAGCCATGGACACAGAAACCCTAATCAGCGACACAGAAAAAGGAGATCAGAAATCAGGGTTTATAAAAATCAATAGAAACATCAGCTTCCATCTCTCACAAGGAAAATCTTCCCTCGTTGATTCGCTGGGAGATCAAATTCTCGAGATTGAAATCGCCTAATCCGACCAGAAAACGGAAAATACTTGGGAAGAAAATGAGAATATGATAATGTCAAACAACAAAATGCACCAAAATCTTAATAATATTTGTTCGCCTCTTTCAGAAAATGAAAATCTTCCCTTGTGTGGTTCACTTCAAGCAGGTAGAGAACCAAACTGGTTCGGTAAGTATGGATTGGCTTGTGACTGAACCGGTTTGGTCTAGTTAGATCGAATCGAGTTAAAGAAAAACCAAATGGGTTTTGTGTCGAGCTGTTCGCCTCAAATTGTTGCTTTGAATGTTGGTAGGTTTCTTAAGTTCGGGTTAGGGAGTTGTCCTTTTGTTGGGGTCTTCTCTAGTGTTAGGTATGGTATTGTAATGGAGGTTAGCTCAAAGTTGGACATATCTGTTTTTAATTTGAAAAAATCGAAAATATTGAATGGGTTCCGGTTTTCATTTTAAAAAACCAATCCCTAAACCCTATCGATTCAGTTGTTGGTTTGGTACAAAACCAACAAAAACCGAACCGAAACCACCCTTAGATTTGCCTTACTTTGGTCTTTTAATGAAAGGTGGTTGCTTCAAAAAAAAAAAGTTTCAAATTTCTTAACATATGCATTAGATAGGCATTAGAGCCGGTCATATATTTTGGATTGGGTTGAGTTGATTGTCGAATTGTATTAATCTCATTTTCACCTCTAAAAATTTAGCTAATAAGTTGTATATATATCAAATAAATAAATAAATAATGCATGATAGTATACTTAAACTTAAATTATTTATGTTATTTACCAATATATTAAGAACATATTTTATTCATTAATGTTATACACATTATATTATTATTAGTTCGAATTAAGTTGAGTTAAACGAGTCAAAATTTGGTCAATAGAAGAACCAAACTAACCAACAAAATTATATTATAACGCAATTTAGCCCAAAAATAAAATTATATTACAACTCCAATTGTCTAATGATTAAAAGATTACAAGTTTGTTCTAAAAAAAAAATTACAAGTTTGAAATTAATTTTTAAATTAGAAAAAAAAAAAGATATTTGCGAAAAGCTTCTTATTGGTGGTTATTTGTATAGTGTATACAAATAAAGTAAAGCAAGAAACACAAAATGCAATGAAGAACGTAAATAAAGATTTTTGTAAGACAAGAAAAGCAAAAACATTATTTTCATACAATTAAGCTCCATTCCAAGGGTGGAGCTTGTATGAAAAGGGAAAATAACTTAGAAATATGCAAAATAACTTAGAAATTATGTATTTGATGGGAAAGAAAAGGGAGTGTTCAGGGCCATGTGGTCGGAGCTTTGAGCTTCCTGCGAAAGCTACGAAGAAACAGAAGCTTCTTCAGTACTTTGATGATGACTACCACACTCGCCATCCTCGCCGACAGCATTGCTCCGCCGCCGCCGTGTTCCTCCTCCGAGTGATCAACAGATTATTGATGATCAGACTCAAATCTGGAACTCAAGCTCTTGAGCAATTCTTCATTCAAATCTTCCCACAGCATATCCATCTTCTCATCATCTTCTTCCACCTCCTCGCTCATATCAATTTCTATCTCATTATTTCCTCTTCTTTCAGTGATGGGTTTGAAGCTGAAACTTCCTTGAGCTTCCATGGCGCCGTGGATTAGGGGTTGGGATTGTGTTTATAAAGCTAAAATTGACAAAGGGGATTGGGAAAAGGATGTCACTACCAACTTCAAAATCTAAGTAATTACATCCATATCAAGCAAACTAATTTGTCACTTGTCACTCCTTCACTTTTGGGAAATCCATTCATGGAGCTGGTGCCCATCACTTTTTTGCATTACAAGGTACTATCAAAATCAAATTGCATTGTCCCTAATCTTGGAAAATAATATTAACAATTTATGCAACTCAATTGGCATCATGCAAAACTTAATAATCAAGAGATTAAAGGTTCAAATCTTCCAACCACGTGATGTTGTTGTATTAAACAAAATAAATAAATAGAGTGGGAAATGTGAATTTAACTCTAATTCAAAGAGATTTTTTTGGTTGAAAAGTGGAAAAAATTAGAATGATTAAATTTAATATCAAGGTTAAAGTATATTGACTATAAATGTAATTTGATATTTAAACTAAAGTATTTTTCTTTTTTGCTCAAGTAAAATTAACTTTGTTGTTTCCATACATTTTGTGAATAGAGTTTCGAATCGATGACATGTGAGAATTTGTACATGATTTTACCATGGGGGATCATGCTAGATATTGATGATATTTCATTTGTTTCTTGCGTGTGTTTGCCAACTTTTCACCCACTAACATTTCTCTTTTTGTTGTTTCTTTACTTGTGTTTAACTGCAGAAAAGGGGAAAAGAAATTTACCTAATCTGTTACTTTTTGAAATCATTTTCTCGTTGTGTTGTCATTGTCATTACCATTACCATAGGCTTTTAGATGGTAAGATTCCAAAAATTATGACCATGATTCTATTCTACTTTCCTACTTCTTCCCGACATCAGTCCAATTTCTAAGAAAATTATTGATAAACAAAACAATTATGGATTGACATCTCTAACAATCGTTTTGTAGGGTCATTCTCCAATGAATGAGATGGGATGGTATGGATGGATTTATGTGGGTCATTCTCATATAAATGAGACGGTATTTATAGAACAAATTTCTAGTAAATCAAGATAGGCATAGAGAAGAGGAATGCATATATAACTGAACTTATGACCAAAAGTTCACGGATTCAATTCTATCGACCTAAATATCATTGAATAAATAAAATGTATGTTAGCGGTCCTTCCAACTTGCTCTACCAATCCGTTTCAGCCCTAAAGATATATTTCTTTTGTGGACAAGAATGAATGAATAGCATGTAGAATAATGGGCCAAAATTGTTGTTTGTGCAGAAAATGTGTCGTGATGATATGAGTGAGTTCATCAAGGGATGGCTAATCTTATCACAATGATGCTGAAGTGGCAAGGCTTCAAGTTCACAATTACCATCTTGCGAGTGTGTTACAGAATCGCATTGAAAAAAAGATGGTGTCGTGGAAGCTACATAATGAAACGAAACTTCAATTGTACTGAGACATTTATAAAACTGATATATAAGGAGGAACACTGAGAACCCACCCTGAAGCATATCCTTTGTTTGTTTTGTGCTTGTCATGACTCAAATGGGTTTGCTGCTTCCTGCAAACAGGACATTACTATCTTACAATACCAGCCACATCCAAATCGCTTAAGTTGCCAGGAAAGAAACATAGACCATAAACACTCAACATGCCTTCCAAGAAATGTGCCTTCCAATAATTCTCAAAAGGAAAACTTAATGTTAGGAATTGTTTTATATTGATGCTAAATTCAACTAGAAGCAGAAGTGTATTCATTTCCTCTAAGTAGATCTTCATTTCAGTTTTCAGTCAGCATTTAAAACTGAATCTTATAGTAAAGACAAGGGTACAAATAATAAGACGAAAATAAAAGAAAATTAACAGTTCTGGTAATACAAAGAACACAAATCTATGGACCACGCCCGTCCCTAGACTAGGCACCGGGAGACATCGAAGAAGTAATGTTACAGGTGAGCCTTGAACTTGGGACTTTGAAGGGAAGCATATCTTCAGCCACTGTACTACTCATTGGGGACCAAATCTATCTTCCATTATAATGAAGCAATGGAACATTGATAACAACATTAAATAAGATTTCTAAAAGCCAACTCTCACAAAGGAGGCTCAAACAAGTATGGTTCTAAAACCTGTCTTTTCTAGCAATTTCTAATCAATGCACTGTAAACAAATACGATAGACAAGTACGAACACATTAAGCCTATCATCAGCAGAGATAAAAAAAAGAAAAGCAAGTTCAACATAAACCAACAGATCCCAGATCTAGAAATGAAAAAACCTGAAATGGATTCATAGATTCCTTTCATTGATATAACTGAGCAATTGATAGCAAGCCAATAGAGTGGGGAGGGGGGCACAATGGGAAATAGAAGTGACAAAGTCCAGAAAGACTACTCTCTGGTGTCTCTGCTCTTTCCACAATATTGGGAATAAAGTGAAGTGAGTGGCGACAGGCATTCTGGTTTGTTTTGATGTGTTACTTGTAGCATAGATATCCAAGGAATCTCTGGGTTTATAACGTTGTATACAGATGGTTTTTCTTTTGGATAACCAGGAATAGAAGTTTTGCCAAACTACATACCCGGGACACCTGCACCCATCTCAAGGCCCGAAAGATAACAAGAGATTTTACGATTATGCTCATCTCCCACAGAGCATACCTTAGAGAATGTATACAGATGATATTATGTAAATTGCAACAAGTATTGTTCCTTTTTTTCTTCGCAATTTCTATGTACCAGCCTACCAGGAGCTAAAAATAATGGTAACAGAGTTATTACAGGTCAATATTGTTTTACATGTCTAGAAAAACAGTGTCCCTGAATTAAGTGTTCTAAGAATGCAGTTGAAATCATGCTGAATTCCTGGGAATGAGGGGTTTGGGAGGGGAAAGAGATCTAATTTCAGGTGCAGAACTGGGAAAGAGAGTATTCAACTTGTGCATTAGGATATCTGATCTTGATGGAATCTCATTCAGAAGGAATTGTTGGACGATTGGTTTTTTGAACCACTCCATCACAGAATCTCCTGTTGCCCTCAAAACCACCTTACTAACCTCAAATGGGGATTCCACAGAGCTCAACATCTGTGCGATCACAAGCTTCAAAGTAGGTCCTGTAACCAATTTTATGCGCCTCGGGATTATCCCATAATACAACATTCGCTTCCTGAACCGATGGAGGGTGTGCACAACTGCTATAAGGGCAGCCCCGACTGACAAGTTCCTAACATCGAGGGACCAGGCAATGTGCTGATCAAAGACTATGGCCTTTGGAAAGAGCTTATTCTCATAAGCGACTTTCCAAATACATCGAGCTCGATTTATTTGTCCCATGAGAATGAGATAGTTGAGGAGGACATTGACAAAGTATCTAGTGCTGCTCTCTTCCAGCTCATAGTCAATGCCCTGAAAGAAATCCCTCACAAAAGATAAAACTGGCTGTTTCCTTTGTTCTGGTCCTGTAAACAGTCCACACAAGAATGAGTGTGCCTTATGTTTGGTAGCACCGAGTATGGACATCAAATATCTCTCATTCTGCTCATCTTGACACCTTACAAGATGGGCCAGGATGGATGTGTAAAGTATGAGATCAACTTTTGCAGCAGAGTCTACATAGGTTTCTAAGAGAGGCTTAGCTGACTCATACATTCCTTTTTTCATACATGACTCAAACAATTGCCTCAGAATAAAGTTATTAGTTCTTATTCCAGATGATCCCATGAACTGAAGCCACCTCAAAGCAAAATCAACAGAACCTTCCTTGATATACACCATCAATACATCGCTTGCGCTCACATCAACAGAGAATCCAATGGCCTTCATTTCCAGTAAGACTTTTGCAGCAATGTCGATTAGCTTCTTATTAGCCAGGAGCGTCAATAAAGAAGTGTACGTACTTAGGCCGAGTCTCAAGCCTGCATTTGTCATAGAGTTGTAGAGTTTCATGGCAGAATCTACTTGTCCCGAAGCAGCATGCATTTCCAGAAGACAGCAATAAGTGGATGGGGTAGGAAGAAATCCAGCTTTCTCCATCTCGGTAAAGATAGACATTGCAACATCAAGTTTCCCTGATTTGGCATGTGATTCAACAACTATCGAGTACAAACCAAAGTTGGGCCTAAAACCTGCCTTTTTCATCTCATCCCAAAGCTTGAGAGAAGTATCCAATTTCCCAGCCTTCACATGGGACTCAACTAAAGAAACAAACACGGTAGCAGAGGGTCTGAGCTCAAGCAGCTGCATTTCCATGTAAATCTTCATCGATGTGTCGAGCCTCCCAGCTTTTCCCATAGAATCCACAAGGGTTGTAAAAACATTTAGGCTGGGACGAAAATTCCTGGCTTTCATCTCTTGAAAGAGCTTCATTGAAGCATCTAAACGGCCGGACTTTGCCAAGCTGGGAATCATCAAGTCAAAGGTAGATGCATCCAAAGAAGAGCCTGCTCCTTCCATGCTCTCGTATATCTCAAATGCCTTGTAAGGCAGACCCTTGTTTAAGAAGAGGGTTATAAGGGAATTGTATGTTTGGGTATCAACCTTGAAACCTGAATCGTGAATCTTCTTAAAACAAGAGAAAGACGGTTCCAATTTCTCAGCTTTGGCCAAGTACTGAATGACACGATTATAGGCAGTGAATGAGAGGGTGTCATCATGGGTGCTCATCAAATCACGAACCAGCTCGTTGAACAAGAGCTGAATGGCATCAAAATCCCTGTTGTGATTGAAGCTATCAAACAACAAGGCATAGCAGTGGTCATTGGGTGCATACCAGGAGTGCCGCTTAGCCCAGCGAAACAAGCTCAAAGAAGGGTCGGGGTGATTGATAAGCTTCAATGCCTGAGTGATGTGAGTCATATTAGGAGCAAATGGGAGTTTATCAAGGTGGGATTCCAGGTCGGGACCCCATTTCCACCTGCATACAATCTCAACAATCTTGGCAACCGCGGAGGCATTGAGGAGGGGCATTTTGAGTGGGCCCACCATGACATGATCATCGAGACCGGGTTGAACGGATCGAACCCCCCCTTTTCCAGAGAAAAGGAGAGTTCCAGACTCATCTAGATACTCAATAACATCGTCAGTCCAGTGGGCAGGTCCATTGCCGTTGGCAGTGTTGTTGGATGCAGAGGAAGAATAAGAAGTGATAAAAGTAGGAGTAACCCGATGGGGGCTTTGGAGTGTGAAGAGGGAGGAAGGGGGAAGAAACAATCGCCGCCGTAGAAGTAGAAAAGGAAGCATGATAATGAAATCGAATGAATTTGAACACTTACCCGTTTTCCGGTTAAGTTGCAGCCATCCAATTTCCTAAGACTCTGCTCTCTGCTTCATCTTCGTCAGTGGATCAATCAATAAGCCACTTCTCAGTTTTCACGCCCTACCCACTTCTTCCCCCAAAATCCATTATATATGCCAATTGCCAATTACTTCTTCAGCCTTTAACCTATTCTATTCTTTCTTATATATTCCCCACCATTACTTTTTTCTTTCAATTTCCTTAGTCTGTCAAATTCTGATTAGGGTGTGTTTGGACCCTATCTATACAAATGGGTCGGGTTAGTTATAATAATTCAGCCCATATTTTTATTGTTTATTATAAATGGTAGTTGTCTAAATCTACGTGCACTTTTTATCTAAACTTATGTGTCCGTTTATCTCACCTTTATAAATATTACTTTTTGTTACATAATCAGTCTCTCAAATACCGTTTATTATAATGTTTGCTATAATAACTTCTCCTCAAACACCATTTATAATAACCCTCGTTGATCATAACCTCGTTTATTATAACTTTCATTTATCATAACCTTTTAAGTCTTTTAATTTACGACCCTTTTCCTTTAACAAACATTCTCTCATTTCCTAATCATATAATTTGTTTTGTTGTTTCCCAATTTTAACATTATTTTTATTCAAAAACTTTTTGTAAATATTTTATCTTTATTTCAGAAACTACTTTAATCTTAATCAAATTTTAACAACCAAAATCATTTTTTAGTTTTCAAATTTTAGTTTGATTTTTAAATATATAGATAAGATATAAATTTTTTTTTTTTTTTAAATCCAAAAACAAAATTATTATCGACTCAGATTTAGTCTCTAAATTTATTTTATAATTTTTTTCATGAATAACAAAAAAAAAGAGGGATTTTAGTATTGTCAAAATTTTAAAAAAAATCAAATATATCAAAATTTTCAAGTTAAATTAATATCAACAAAATGGATAGAATTCATTTTTGTTACATTTGAAATATGTTTAGAAAGCTAGGGATGTTAAATTCTACAAATTATGGCATGGATTCAAGCAACTTTGTCCATCTAAACTTCTTCGATGAAAGTACAAAAAGGTAGAATTTATAGCCCTATCAAATTGACGAATAGGAGATAAAAATAAATCAAAGACTATTCTCCAAAAGATTTCGAAGATATAACACTTGTAATGACATTTCACTTTTTTTTCTTAATTCAACAAGATTTCAAGATTCGAACTCAGTTGTCCGTCTTCTATTTGTATCCGTGTGTACATAAATTTCTAATTAATTGCCCACAAAAATTGGACTTAAAGTGACATTAAGTTTTCCAATCTCAATTTATTTTTAAAAATATCCAATTAGTTGTCAATTAATTTATGCAAAATGAATATGTTTTGAACATGTAGCATTTATCTTGCTTAGGAGTCAACATAAGAACGAAAAATAATTTTTTTAATTTATATTTTCAAATAAATCTAACATTTTTATAGTCGATTTGAATACCTCCCCTAAATGTTTTTAAAGACATTTTGAAATAAATATAACATATGGTCTATTTGGTGAGAGATTGGGCATGAGACACTATTTTGTAAAGTTTGTAAATTTCAAAATTAAAATGACCTAAATCTAACATCTTGAAGATAGGGGCGATGTCGTTCAAATTGTTGGCTAGGTAGAGTCGAGGATAAGGACTTCCACTGTGATAGCAGTGGATTATACGTGTGCACGTTTGTGGATAGTACTAGACTAAGATCATTAGTTTGGTTGTTGCATGTCGTTTGACAAACGAAAACTATATGGATAACCTCGCATCTCCTAATGTATTAAACACAAACTAGTAGCTTGCAAACAAAATCAATGATTAAATAACATACATGAATCATGGAAGCTTGAATCACCACTTGCGACACCTAGGTAGTGCACATTTTTGTTGATTACTTTATTGCTTTCTTCACCTAAACACTAGTTGGTTTAAGGTAAACATAGATGGAATCATTAGAGATCATGTTTTGGATGATTGAACTAGTGTTGTGTATCACTAAATCTATGAATGTTGAAGTTTTAACAATCTGTAAAAATTTGGATGTGACTCAAAATTTGAGATCCAAAAAATATAAGTAGAATCAGATGCCTTAAAGGTGATTCACCTCTCTGTTAGTTGAAAATACAGTTTCTCTCATCAATGTTAAATGATTTTAAGGTATACAACCAACATCTCTGTTCAGTGTTTTAAAACCTTGGTTAAATAATAAATTCAACATCTTCATCAAAAGTTTTAAAGTCTTTGATAAATGGTTTTTTTGTTTATTTAAAACTAAATCTAACATCTCAATTTAAGGGTTTGAAAACTTTCTTGTAAAAAAAAGTTAAAAAAATTTCATATATAATTTTTAAATACGTTTTAAAACCTTCGTTAAAAAATAACAAAAATAACACAAAATTGTCTTCATGCACAAAGAATATGCAGATATAAATGCAAATCCTTTTGTAGGCAAGTTTTTTTTTTCATATATCAATCAATGCCAATTTAAATTTGATATTTGAAAGCATAGAGTAAAATGGAGAAAAAAAAGAGAAAAAAAACTTATTTAAAAGACAACAATAATAGAATAATAGACTTGCATCAGTTTCTTGTTGTAATAGTAGGCAGCCCAGGTTTTATGACAATTTAATCAAACTTTCATCTAGAAAGCTGTATTCATAACATTGACAAGCAAAGCAACTGAAAACGGACGCACAGATACCGAGCATCGACCAAGCAATAACACCGTACGGCGTAGTTATACATACAAAGAAGGTTGTTTGTTAGGATGCAGTGAGAGTCACCAAGTTTTTCAGAGATCCTTAAATCAGGCATCCCTCACCTTCAGAGTGACTTCAGAGTGTGAATGATGAGATTTCTTTGAGTTTGAAGCGAACTTGCGGACCAAAATTTTGAAACATGGTAAAAACAACAAATATCCAATGACCAGAATAAATGGTGCAGCAACAAGCCATCCCAGCAACTGCCAATATTGATACAAAGCTTTCATCCAGTTTATTAATGCCAATGAAGAAGCAACTGAGCAAAATGACAATATTCCAACTAACATTCTCATATTAGAACTGAAGATGTTGAGAATCAGAACGAACCACAGAGAACATGAACTTGGTTGGCGACATGGTGTTAGCATTGGGGCTAATTGATGAATTTGACGACAGTACGATGCAGTAAGGCACAAGGGAGGGTTTATTAGGTTCTCCAGATTACTTGGCATGGCAGATATATCATTTAAAACCCTAGAACAAGATTACTGGGAAAAGGGGAAAAGTAATAAACAGAACGGAATGACAATGATAAAAATACGACAAGAAGTCTTCTATATATGCATATGTTTCCCTCAACCACCACACACCTCTATCTCGGCTGACAACAACTCTCTACAATGAATATGTGATAATACAATCATCTTGCTTCTTAAACCAATTCAACTAAAAAAAAAAAGATTCTTAAAGCATTTGATCTTGGGTGTTGCGACGGATAGGCGATCTTATAGTCTAATCCTGAGCACACAAAAAGAGTAACAATATCTATATTGGTATGTAGAAGAAACCTTACCACATGAGCAATACTCAATAGTACTCCATGTGAAGCTTGGCCAGTAAAAATTTCCTTCAAAGCATCAGGTGTAAATGGGAAACGAGGTCCCCCTGAAATGGCTTCACCAAAGCGCAAGAAAGGCACCATCAAACTTCACAGCAAAAAGTAAATCAACCAATGAGAAGGGGTTGAAGCATGACTTGAGAAATGCACACACACACATATATAGTTTTTTGAAACAAGGGTAACCACGCCCATCCTAGGCCAAGCACTGGAGACACCGAAGGAGTAATGCTACAGCCTACCGGTGAGTCTTGAACCTGAAATCTTGACTTAGCGACAAATGCACACATATATAAATATCAGAATATGTGTGAGGATACGATCAACTCCCTCCTGTGTTCATTTGTTATAGTAATGTAATTGTAAAGTACTTAGTGGGAGCATGCAAGTACCTCAATTCTATAGGAGTAGCAATAAAGTTAGCAAGCATGACTGTTGGAGCATGACAAGAAGATCCAAGAAATGCAATTGCAACCCCACAGAGGAAAACAGTGACCCCTGTTGTGTTAATGAATTATGTTAGCATCGATATACCTACCTACCTAGAGGATAGAGGTAATCAAGTCACCACATAAAGGGAAGCAAACCAACATTTCTTAGTTTCTATCGAAAAAATACCTAAAATGAAAAAATGGGTAAGAGAGTAAAGGCTTTGTTAATACCGCATATAGGAAACAATCCCAGGGTTATGCCTAGAGCTGCAGAGAATGCCAGCTTCTTCGGCTCTGCGCCCCTTCAAGAACAAACCCAAAACCAAAACCAAAAGATTCTGTCATCTCAGAAATCAATCAAACAAACAAACAAACAAACAAACAAAGATACACGACAAACACCACCTCTGGAGGATTTGGACGACAGGATCGACGATCTTTCGGTTAAACCAACTGATATGCCTTGCACTTCCCATCTTCACCTCAAAACAAACTAAATTCAATTTTTATTTCAGAAATCCAAACCAAACATAAAACGATCATTTCTCCCTTTCTCTTCCAATCTAATTATGATTCCTTCCTCTACGCACAACCATCCATAGTTTCTTCTCATTTCTCTTCCGAGCTCCACCGCCGACAAGAATAGGGCCGATCAATGCGCATCGCCACGTTTACTTATGTCAATATATATATATATATATTTACCAAAAGGGAATACCTTAAGCTCCTACTAATACCTTTGCCTTAAAAACACGAATACCCTTGATATAGGCATGTCTGAGCATGATATATAAAATAATGTCCATTTATAAGATTCAATATAAACCACAATTTATTTGATTTTAATTTTAAAAGATAAAAATAGATTGTAACCAATATTGAACTACATAAGTGGACATTATTTTATATATCATGTAGCACATGATATAAATATTTCTAAAAAAATATTGTGTTTCATATTAATGATTCAATTAAAGGTTTTTAATTGTGTTTCAAGTATCCTAGTCATCTATTTGTAACTTTTTTTTATCATTATATTCCTATCCTATGAATTATTATTTTATGTTATTATTAATAATTTAATTAATATTAAATCACTAACATCTATACCGTGCCACTAGGATTAGATCCTACAGATTTGTTAAGGTTAAGAAAATTTAATGTTGATAAGTATTGCATAGAGGAAAGAATTGAACATGCAAGGCTCCCCTGCCTTGTGAGGAGATTCCTCATGTCCTCTCGACTCCTCTCTAGGAGTATGAGGTTCTCTCTAATGCCATCACTGAACTGTCTCAAAATATTTGCATATTTGAAAATTCCTCCTAAACAATTTACTTTTTGTTCACGATTGTCAAAGATTGTAGATATTGCATTGTCGTGTAGGAAATGATCCTTGAAAGGGGCATCTGAACGTCAATTCTTAATAATTGCTTGAGAATGCTTGTAATTTGCATAGTTGGACTCATTCCAAATGGATGATATGACATCATCTATATAACAACAAATTATAGAATTATGATTGTGTAACGACATATTCTACGGTATGATGTAAAAGAAGTAATTATAATTAAATGATGCATGGGGAGGTGATCTGTAGTAGTAAGAGCGTTTCCGATCCACAAAAGAAAAGGTAAAGAAAAAAAAAAAAGGGTACAGAATTAGGTGGGATTTGGTTTCTCCAAACCTCTTCTTGCTCTACGTGACCACTGCATCTCACATCACAATTCAGCCCATCTATGCATGGGATGGGGGTGCAACCTAAACACACAGATGAAAAAAAGTGATGCACAACAATCATTTATTACATCCACACATACCATTTATGTACCATAATAAATTGACTTACGAGATTGCATCATGCTAACCTATTCTCTGTCCATCAAAATCTATTGCACTTTTGTCATCTAGGATACGTACGTGTGTGTGTATATATATATATATGAAATTGGGTATTCTTTTTTTATTATCTCATATATTGGAGGAATAATATATTTTTTTCATTTGAATGTTTGTATATTCCCATAAACAAAAATCTCAAGAATTTGAATGTTCAAATGAATTTTCAAACAAAACATTTATTTTATTTCTTGTTTAAAACATGACAAAACAAACTCTTTAGCACATATCATATTAAATAAATAGCTGGCACAATTGGTTATTCGATTTATGTTTTAAAATGCAGATGCAACTGTTTGATACGTGATAAATTATTCCTTCAAAAAAAAAAGAAAAAAAGATACGTGATAAATTACTAAATTTGATTTTATTAGTTCAACTTATTATATAATTAAAATGTTAATTAACAGAGGCAGGGCCTGGGCTCAGGTCAGATAGTCGGCCCAACCCACTGCATAATTGAATTGGTATATTCTCTCTTTTTCTCTCTCTCCCAATTCAATTGCTCTACATTCTCTCTCTGGCTGTACCGAATTTTCGTGCTAAATCAATCGTTTGGGATATGGATCTGTTTACTGTAAATGTGAAGAACAGCGGCGGCGGCTTGTGTCTGAAACAACCGATTTGTTGTACCTTGGGCAAGGCTACGAGGAGATTTTCTTCTCCACAACATCCCTTTGGCGCTGAGCTTGAGATCCGACTATTCAGGCCCAAGCTTTGCTCTTCTCGCTCTTTTCTGCTCACAGCGCTTTCCAAGAACAATCAAGGCAATTCTCTCATCTCCTCCTACTTTTCCTAATTTCGAAATTACCCACAATTTATCTATCTACTATATGTAGTTATCTTGAAACCTAAAATAAGCTCCCATGCTTATGTGTATGGTTGCTTACTAAGGGGACTCTTTCCCCCTCTCTGACTATCTTATATATAGCTCAAATTTAATCAATGCCAGTTGTAAGACACAGGATGTATTATCACTATGTTCATACATTTGTTTTATGTTTTTATCCTACGTGCATGTCGAGGTGATGGTGGGATGCGTATACGAATTGGGAGATGCTACAAATCGAATGAATGTATATTATCCTAGAAAAGATAATAAAGATACAAGATAACTAAGTGTTTGAGGTACTTAGACCCTCCCTTTTGAGATGACTTCCAACCCCTAATCAACTACTCACTCAATCACTTCTACTCTATCCCTTCACCATCTCTTATTTATCATACTCTTAGTAGGATTGGACGCTCCTATCCGGAGACTATGCAATTACCTAAGCTTATGGGTGGTCTTAGAATTGGCAACCTGCAGTAGAGGAACACAACTTTTTTAGCCAAATGAATTTGGTGTTTCATTCACGAGGAACATGCCCTATGGAACAAACTAAATGATGCCAAATACTATTCTTCTTCGAGTGCTTGTGGTTGGCCAGGCCTAAACTTGTGAGATCTACATCACATAAACCTCTTTGAGATTGATTTGTGCTAATTTGTATATTATGGTTGATTAAATGGACCATTGTCTAGGTAATGGTCTTTCTACATTGTTCCGGTCTAATTCTTGGCTTCATTATGGTGTTATTGGTAGAGTTTCTATTTAAAAACTACCCTAGGAGCCTCTATAACAGATGTATGGTGTTATTGGTAGAGTTTCTATTTAAAAACTACCCTAGGAGCCTCTATAACAGATGTTTGGAACACTTGGCGCTTATAATTTTTGTTTTTGTGGAAAAACTTAAACAATTTAGGCCGTTTGGTAACCATTTGTTTTTTTTTTTTGAAATTTAAGCTTATTTTTACTCAAATTTTCTACGATGTGTTTCATCTTTCCTATAATTCATTCATCTTTCCTTAAGAAAATATGTGAATGCTATTCAAATTTCAAAAACAAACTTTTGGAAGCTATTTTTTTTTTCCAAATTTTTGTTTAGTTTCTAAAATTATAGGTAAGATGTACATATTCAAGTAAGGAAAAACATGTGGTAAGGTAGTTGTTGTAGGCTTAAATTTCAAAAACTAAAAACAAAATAGTTATCAAACGGAGCCTTAAAATTTGATGAATGGACCAATCTATCGTGTCTCCTAGAACCTATTCGTCTTGGAAATGTCCCACATTCCTGGTCATGGTCCTTTGATCCTTCCTGAAAATTTTCGATACTCTCTCCAATGGAAAGTATAGTTGGAGTTGAGAATCCGATCGTATTATCTCTTAGTCGGCGATTTGGAAAGATTTCTATCCCAAATAAATAAAAAATTTACTTTGGAAGTTAAGTTGAGGTGCTGTTAGTACTCACTTAATTTAATCCCCAAAATATGTACTAAAAAAATACAGCTAAAAGGATGCGGAAGAGAAATTGTTAAGTTTACATTTCTTTGGCATGGTGTGTGATGTGCCAAAAAAATGTGTTGAAAGATGGAATTCAAATTATTCATTTAATAATGAACCTATTAGCTTTAAATAGTCCCCAAGGGGTGGGACAGTGGTTGACAACTTGGGCTTTGAGGGTATGCTCCCCTCAAGGTCCCAGGTTCGAGACTCAGCTGTGACATTACTCATTCGATGTCTCCCGTGCCTGGCCTAGGGACGGGCATAGTTACCCATGTTTCAAAAAAAAAAAAGTATTAGCTTTAAATAGGCTACAAGAGATACCTAATCATAAATGGAAAGATACTACTTAATCATAAAAAGAAAAGATAATACCTAATCATAAAAAGAAAAGATGGAAAGCAATATTTAATCTAATCCTAAAAGAAAAAATAATTAAAAGATAAAAATCCTAGTATAAACCTAAACCAACAAGTTGGAGAGACATGTCACCCTCATATCTTATTTTCTTTTATTTTGATAGGAAATGAAAACATTTTCATTGGTAAGATGAAAGTGTTACAAGATTTTAGGTCTGTAGTTTTTTCTTTATGAAGTTGTTTCTTGTTAAAAAAAAAATTAAGGAACCATAGAAACATTACAAGCCGTGAATACTTCAACCGACCAGCCGAAAGTTATAAAAAAGTGAGAGATATTTTCACCTCCCTTTCTAATTGAAAGAGATGCTTTGACAATGATGTTAAAAGAGAATCGGTTGCTTATGTGGCAGTACTGGTGACATTAACTTTATGCCGTTAAAAGTCAACTGGTGTTCCCCCTCTGCAGTCAACACCCAGATTTTAATGCTTAGTTCCTTGAGGTATGGTGCATATCTTAGTCAGTGTGACTTTAGTGTTATGGTGGCGATAGCTATAGATTCTTTTTTTGGATAAGCGACAATTTCATTAGTGATATGAAATTACAAAAAATACAAAGAAAGGACAATCCAGTTTATAATAAGGATCTCTAACTATTAGTAAGGGAATCAAAGCTATAATCATAAAACAATGTAGATATTTTACACCAAGATACCACCAAATAAGTGATATTTTCGATGATCTGCTCAAAAGGAGTAACATAAGGCTTTAATAAAATTCTCCCATAATGCTTTCTTCTTCTTCTCCTTGAAAGGGTGGTCCATCAATGAATGCTTTCTTCTTCTTCTCCTTGAAAGGGTGGTCCATCAATGCAATAACAAGTCATGAATAAGGGTCCCTTGGAAGAGTAAAAAACCATGAAAAGGCTTTATGAATGAAATCCCAACATGCAGTAGCATAGGCACATGATATCATTAAATGGGATTGAGATTCTGAAGACTTGTTACAAATGGCATACCATTGTGGGGATAAATTCAAATGAGGAAGTCTATGTTGTAGAAGATCATTGGTACTAATGACTCCATGACTCAACTCTTAGATGAAAAATTTAACCTTCTTAGGACATTTTCCTTTCCAAATAGCATTGCAAAGTTGTCCATTAGTAACAGATTGTGGGGCTTTGAGGTCTTTCATGAGAGAAAGGTCCGTGAATTTTTCGAGTAGCATCTGGTTTCCACTAGCAATTATGCTTTCCATCATTTAAAGTGATAAAACTGAGGAGATTCATCAGAGCACAAAATTTAGCAATCTTTTTTTCAACAACCACATCTTTGTCTTTGGTAAGGTTAAACAGAAGAGGGAAAGCACACTGTAAAGGAGCATCATGTAGTCAAATATCCTTCCAGAATAAAACAGTCTTCCCATTGTTAACTTTATAGAACATTCTATCATGAATCAAGTGTACAAGAGGGAAGATAGCTTTCCAAGGGCCCTTTGCAGTAGGCATCAAAACACTGCCGCGCTTGTTGGTGCCATATTTGTCCTCAATAATTTTTCTCCATAAGGCATGTTCTTCCACACAATACCTCCAAATTCACTTTGAGAGAAGGGCCTCATTTTTGGATTTGAGCTTATCTATATCAAGGCCACCTTGTTCAAAGGAAGGATGACATAATCCCATTTAATGAGATGCAATCCTTTGCTATTGATACTTCCTAATTATTCTCTTCATGATTTTGAGAACTTTGTTGGGCATTTTGAAGACCGACATATAATAAGTGGGAAGGTTAGCAAGTGTGGCTTTAATAAATGTTAATCTACCTCCCTTCGAAATATGTTGATTCTTCCATGAAGTGATCTTCTTTTCCACCTTTTCAATCATGCATGGGCTCCCAAAAATCAAGGGTCTTAGGATTTCTATTGAGTGGAAGACCCAAATATGTTGCTGGCCGCATCTTGATTCTACAACCATAACGATTTGCCAACGAGTTCATACATTCTCGTCAATGTTCAGGCTTTCAGCCCCAACAATTCTATTTTGTTGATTTTGATCCTAAGACGAGAATCAAGTTAAAAAACTGATACAGTCTGAAAAAGGGCTTTGATAGCATCCACATTATATTCAGATAAAAGGAGAGTGTCGTCCGTAAACTGAAGGTGGCTGAGGCTAGGAACTTTGGATCCAATGTTAAGCCCTATGATTCTATCACTATGCTTGTCTATTTCCTCTTTCATCATTCTGCTAAAACAATCCATGATCATAATGAACAGGAATGGAGAAAGGGGATCTCCTTGCCTAAGCCCTACTTGATGTTCTTATTTTTCCCTAGGCTTGCCATTGATGATGATGGAAAAAATTGCAGTGGAGATACAACCATAGATCCAGTGCCTCCATTTTGGGCCAAAACTCTTTTTCATCAAGATAATGTCTAAAAAATCCCAATCCATGTGTTGAAAGCTTTTTCAATGTCTAATTTGATGAAGACGCCTTTCTTATTCTTCCTTTTCCATTCATCGATGACCTCGTTAGCAATCAGGATGGCGTCAAGAGTATTCTGTAAGGACCCCAATTCCATTGAATATTCTAGAAGGGGCAAATTGGGTAATTCATTAATAGGGTATTATTGGGAGAAGGAAGAAAGAGCCTCTAAGGGGTATAAATATTGTATGGAAGGGAAAGTTAGGAGGAGGTTTTAATTGTCTTGGAGGCTAAGTCAGAGTGGCTTAGAGGAGAGGTTAGGTGGCTCTCGAACATCACCAGGTTAGCTATCGTATTTTATTGCCGTTATCCTTTTATCTTCTATCTTGTATTTAGTTGTGGCTATTGGGTTTTGTAATGGAGTAATCTTTGGATTATGAATGTTATATATGATATATAGAGGTTTCACATTGTTATTTCACTATCATTTGTGTGTGGGAATATTCGTAAGTATACGGAACCCGTAAAGGTATCAATACCTTTACATTTGGTATCGAGCACGTTTGTTCGGGAAAGCAGAGCTAGCACGTTGGAGGATCTTGAGCAAGGAAATGGTGAGGATGCGGGAACAATCCTAAAGAGAATGAAAAGAAACATGGAGAAGTTGGAGAAGAACGCAGAAGGATGGAAGATGCAGTTTGAGAGGTTGCAAACAATTCTATTAGACAAGGAAAACATGGGAGTTGTTAAACCCTTGGCAGAAAGTGAGGTCAAGGAGGATAGAAGGGCTAAAGCTACATTGATACACAAATCCGAAGAAAAGTGTATGGAATTTTACGAACCTGAGAATGAAGAAGAAAACCCCAGAGAAATTGGGCAACAGAAAATGACTATTCCATCAAAGAATAATGTATGTTTAGCTGCGGTAAGAGTAGAAGAGTTCAACTATGGTGAAGAAAAACACCATGAGGAACGAAAGGTAGAAGAGAAGAAAACAAAGAGAAGTGTACGACGAAACCACCTCCGAGAAGGGAAAGCGCGAGAAAAGAGAGAGTACGAAGGAAGAAAAGAGCGTAAGCGTCAACGAGAATCCTACATGGCCGGAGAAGGAAGCCCATTGTCGGCGAAGGCTTGAAAGGTTGAAGAAGAAAGCTCAAGGATAAAAACCGGTATGGTGAAGAAGGATGGTTGGTCGGAGGAAGGTGAACGATGGCGTGTTGTAATTAATAGAGCGAAAAAGAATGCTCGTGTGGTGGGTGAGGAACACGCAAGGAATAAATGGTGGGCGAAGATGGTTGATAGAAAGCAGAGAAGTGCGCCGTGGTTCGGGAAGAAGCGTCGTGAGGTAAGGGCGCGACGGGAATTACGCAAGAAGAAGCGAACGTGGGGTAAAAGCCCTAAGTATTTGCGTGCTTGATTAAGAAATTAAGGGAAATAAACCTACAATTAGGGTGACAAGTCTGCGCAAATTGAACCTCGGGTGTTAAATGTTCATAAGTTGCATTTACTGATGTTGGGCAAAAGTCCATGAGGAATGGAAAAATAATTACCAGAGAAGGAGTTTAGGGTTGAGTCTCGATGGGCTTCATGTAAAGAGGTGGAGTGCAGGCCCATGTTATAACACCGGTAGACAACAAGGAAATAAAATGGGGTCGAATTGTTATGAGTGGCGAAGTTCCGGTAATGGGTGGACTAAATTGGAATGGGTTGTGGACCAAGGCCTATATTATGCTTAAAAAACAGAAGTTCATGGTGCGGGGGTAGGTAGGGAGACCTTGGCATTTAACCTCGAACCAAAATCAAGACCCACCGAGATCCAGGCCGATAATTAAAAAAAGATAATATCAACGGATCTAATCCTAGCCCATTTTCAAGTTTGCAAGTGAACGAAAAGCATTGTGGAACTTTCTTGAGCATCCCGTTAAAAATTATTGCATATGGAACAATTTCGTCGTCATCATCATCACCATCACTAAGACTAGCCGGTGACCATTGTCTTACAAACAAACATCAAAATGTCGAAAGAAATAAGGGAAGAAGAGTTGAAAGAAATCAAGTTTATATCAAAGATTGACTCCAAGAGGAATTGCAAAACTCTAGAAACAAGAAACTTGGAAAGACAGGAGCAATATTCCCACAAGATCACGCCATTAATATTATTGACAATTCGTTTTTAGAAAAACTCTTAGAGTTGCTTGATTCTTTGCTCCTTCCCATAAAGCAAAATTTGAGAAGAACCTGAATGCAAATGTGGTTGTAACACACAAGACATTGAAATGAAGTATGAGAAAGTGATATTTGTCAAATTGGATGGTCGGACCGGTGAAGTGAAGATCATGAAGCACTATTATATGGCTGGATTTATTATCCATTTTGGGTTGCTAATGTGCAACGCTAGTGTGCGAAACTAGAACCAATAGAGGCAAATTTGGATCGTGGGGGTTTTGTTTATGATTGCTTCATCACATTCTCAAGTGTGATTATGTCGCTTGTGGGCGATTTCTCAAAATATGGGGAGTGAGGTTAGCTTTGTTAAAAACTTGATCCAGAAGACCATTAAAGAGGGGAGCATGGAAGAATGGAAATTACCTTGGGATTTCACTGGCGGTGGTTTCTTGCTCGTGTTCATTCACAATATAAATTCTAGAAGGGGAAAGCAAAATAGTGGAGGAAAACATGCGGACGGGATAAAGATAGAAAGTGATGTCAATTCAAGAGAATGGGTCAAGATAATGGGAATTGTGTGCAAACCTTGTTATTGGGCCGTCATATGGGCTTTGGGCTTCATCGGGGTGGATGTACATGGTAAACCATTATTTGGGTTTCTTGTTTTGAAATTTGAAATCTTTTGGGCCTGGAAGTGGGGAGAAAAAGTTGTGGGTGGCTAAATGGTAGATGTTGGGCTCGATGGAAAGGAAACATGTTTCAATTGAGGAAACTCAAAATAATAATCAAGAAGAAGATGCTGGGTACGAGAATAGAGAAATGGATTGCACTGACAATCAAAGGAAGAGAAAAGAAGCTGGTGCACAGGATACATAGTCTCTACGAGCATGGAGAATTGAGCATCAATTTGCATTTGCAAAGGCTAAAAATTTTTAATAAGGAGACACAGTTTAACAGAAAAGGTTATGATGAAACAAAAATTGAGCTTATGAAGAATTCGATCAAGAGTGTGCGATTGCAATTGTTCACGTATGTTGACTACCCAAAAATAGGAAGAATGAGCATTTGCTTGAGGTGTAACGAGGCCCTTGAAATGGGGCCTTTGTTTTATGACGGGCATTGTTAAAACACGGTTATTTATCCATTATCGAAAAATTTGTTGGTTTAATATGGCTGAAATGATAAAGACATTGCGAAATCATGTGAGTCTTAAGGATCAAGTGAGAGGAACAAGCGGGGATGCGGGAGTTATTTGACCAACCAAAATTCAGCATTATCAAGACGAAGACATTCCCAAATCAAATGGATAGCGGAGAAGAATGGGGATATTGGGTTATACACTCATAAAATGAGCGAGAAGAAAAAAAGACAATGTGGCTCTTGTGTACCACCATAAAAGTAATCACATGATGAAAAGGGATGAGGCAACAAATGAATATTGGCATTCCCAATCGGAAGTTGGAAATGAATTACGGAAAAGAGATAGTGCAAGGCTTCCAACAGACACTTATCGTTGACACTTGGGTGGAAGAAACTTACAAATGACTTTTTAACCCATGAATTCCACCTTGAGGACAAGGTGGGTCTTGACCCAGCGGTATTGTAAGGACCCCAATTCCATTGAATATTCTAGAAGGGGCAAATTGGGTAATTCATTAATAGGGTATTATTGGGAGAAGGAAGAAAGAGCCTCTAAGGGGTATAAATATTGTATGGAAGGGAAAGTTAGGAGGAGGTTTTAATTGTCTTGGAGGCTAAGTCAGAGTGGCTTAGAGGAGAGGTTTCGGTGGCTCTCGAACATCACCGGTTAGCTATCGTATTTTATTGCCGTTATCCTTTTAGCTTCTATCTTGTATTTAGTTGTGGCTATTGGGTTTTGTAATGGAGTAATCACTGGATTATGAATGTTATATATGATATATAGAGGTTTCACATTGTTATTTCACTATCATTTGTGTGTGGGAATATTCTGTAAGTATTCTGGAACCCGTAAAGGTATCAATACCTTTACATATTCCTTCCCTCAACAAATGCAGCCTGCGATTTAGAGATGGTATAAGGCAATTCCCTTTTCAATCTTTGAGGTAATACTTTGGCTACGATTTTGTACAAACATGAAGTAAGGCTAATGGGCCTATAGTCATTAACACTTTTTGCATCCACTTTCTTGGGGAAAAGACAAATGTAAGTCTCATTAAGACTAGCATTGATAATCCCATTCTTAAAAAACTCGTCGAACACTCTCATGATATCGGACTCAAGGTTGTTCCAAGTTTTTTTTATTTTTTTATTTTATAAAATTTGGTTGTGAAGCCATCGGGACTCGGAGTTATATTGGGGCCCAAGCTATTAATAGCATCCCAAACTTCAATCTCAGTACAAGGAGAGGGATAGGGTTGGGTCTTAGTAGAAATAGGAATAATATAAGGGTATGTTAGTACTTAGCATTGCTTGTTTTGTGGAATTTAGGCTCCAACCCTGCATATGTGGAAAGGATCTCAACTATAGTGTTTTTGCACCGTCTAGTTCCCACAATATGGTGGAACAACTTGGTATTCTCATCGCTATATTTCAGCCATTTTGTTTTACAATTTTGCCTCCAAAGAGATTTTTCCTTAACAGCTATAGCAAGAAGCTGGGCTTTTTTAGATTTTCTTTGGCAAATTTGAACCAAAAGCAATTGTTCTTTCTCCTCCATCTCATCCAATATAGCTAATTCCAATGATAATTCATTTTTCTTATCGGTAATGTTGCCAAATACATCCTTGTTCCATGGCTAATTCCATGCAATTGTTCCTTGAAGAAAAAATTGAGGCACTGTATTCTGTTTGTGGTAGCCGCCCAGTGGTCAAATCAGTCTGAGAACAGAAATCGGAACTCATTGAAGCTTCTGTCCCGATCTTCTTCATCTCGAATATTTTGTGTGTTCCGTTCATCGGAAAAAAATCGAATTCAACAGTCATAAACGGGTTCTGTCAGGCTGTTACGATTGATTTTCTGATAAAAAATTGAAGGGTCGCACCATTTCTTCTGGTATGAGCATGTACACGACGAGTCGGGGGACACTTCCAAAGCTCTTTTTGGTCGATACACATATTTCCCCTTCCCCTTCATCTTCTTTACTTCTTTCTTTTTTTGGGTCTACCATGCCTCCCTGTTTCGATCTTTCTTTGCAATAGGACTGCTAGACACTAGTGGGGGGAAATTGGTCAATTCTTTTCTGATTCCACTTCCTCTGTTTTCTGGGACGACATGGAGGGGAGCAGTTGCGGCCGATGGAAGCTCTTTAATACCCATGGTAGGGATATTTTTTGTATGACAGATTTAAAATTTGTGGCAGTAACTGCTATCTGTTGGTTTCTAATTGTTGTCTCTGCCACCATAAATGAAGTCAGTTGACCTCTTATTTTCTACTCCAGGATTTTCATTTAAAGCTGGCTTTTGGGAGGGATGAGTAGCATTGATGTTTTTGGTGGGACCTTTTGTGGCAGAGGATCCTTGAAGCAAAGTATAGAAAGAAAACTAGCCCATCCTTTCTGTGCCAATCGGGATGACAAGCTTGTTAATAGTCCCATTGTTGTTCTCTTTAGTAACCTCAGCAATATAGCCCTTCTTATTTCTACCTTTTAAGCCTTAAAGAATAGTCATCGATCCTTGTTTCTAAGAAGAACTTGTGATTCAGGGGAGTAGATAGAAGAGCATAAAGACTTTTGAGAATCTAAGTAAGCGGTGACCATTGAATGGATACTGTGTAGGAAATGTCCCTTGTAGACTGTAATCTTGACCTTGCTACTTCTATAATGGAGGTCGATGTCTTCTATGAAGGTTTTCCTCTCAATGGTTGCTTTTCTCGGATATTTGGTGGATTCCATGGTGGAGGAAAAGATTCATATCAAAAACTTTACGGAGGTCGGAGATGGAGCTAAGGGAGAGAGAAAAAAGCTAGAGAGCATTTTTGACGACGTCAATGTCTGTATTTTTTTTTAAATCTGTAAGCATCCAGGCCAGCTTACCGCACTTCACCTGCGGTAGCTATAGATTCATGGGGCTTGTCCAAAAATGGGAAAATTTGGCACCTGAAAAAAAGACAAGCTTCTCCACATTGTGAAAGTTAGGTCAAGGTGCTACCAATGCCCTTGGAGAGCCTTTGGATGTTTAAATTAAAGTGAACTGTATCATGAATGTTTAAATTAAAGTGAACTGTTTCACGATCTCCATGATGGATCACGGGCAGCTCCTCAAAATCCAGGGAAATATCATGTCACTGATCAATCTGTTATTCTTATATATAAAGTGCCTTATGGATACCGTTCTAATATTGGTTATTTGTACTTGAACATTCTCACATCTGAGCTATTTTGTACCCTCTGTAAATAGGACTTACTGTGCTCACCGTGAGAAATTGCATTTTTTCTTTTTCTTTTTTAAGTGCAGGAAAGGGAGATCATTCAATTCCGGGAGATGACGCTAAATCAAACAATATTTCTGATGGCAACAAAACTAATGAATCTTCTCCCCAAAAATCGCATCATATTAATTTGGACTGGCGAGAATTCAGAGCAAACCTATTTTCTCTTGAGCAGGTGATTTCTCATTCTTTTACTTAATACTACATTTTTCTGTTCGAATTGAAAACTGATCATACTCCTTATTAGGAAATAGGTATAATCTGGTAATCATGAGATACCATGTTTTTAGCTTACTCAGGGGTAGAAATGTTCACATAGACGGTTAAAGTTTTATTGCAAAGTTCTGTCAAAGAGGTGTCAATCAGTTATGTTGTATAAACCATCATGGGGTGGAGTGGCGTAGTGGTAAAAAGTGTTTTAAGTAATTAAGAGGCCATGAGCTCAATTTATGGTGGCCCGGATACTCGCACATTAAAAAAATCAGCTATCTTGTAGTTTATTAGATTATGGTGTTACCTGGTCTCATGAGGTAGGAGCCCGAAGCATCTTTGCAGAGGATATCCGATTCATCTGCAAAGTGGTGTGCCCTTTGGGTTGATGCTGCTGATTTTGTCAAGTTTAATAAAATCATATTTTCTTTTCTTGGATGGATGGACTTTCTTGAACTCTGTTCAAAGCAAAATTTAGATGTCCGACTGATTTAAAGCTCTATGTAGAGCTGAATGTTTTCATGGGTATGAGTGGAATGCTATATTTAGTGGTACAGGCTGTTTCCATGGTACAAAACAACATGGAGAATTTAACATTTAAGTTCTCTAGTTTCTTCTGATGAACCATCTGTTGGCCTAGTTGTTGAATAAAGATTTTGAAAATGATTAAGTACTTAGAGGAAATGTGTTCTATCCATGGTGGCTAACTAACTAGGATGTATTTTTCTACGAGTACTTTGACAACTAAATGTAGTAGGCCTTGAGAAGTTGTCCTATGAGAATAGTCAAGTACGTGTAAATTGACTTGGACACACATAAAAATAATATTTTCTCTTGGGTTTGGGCCTCTGCTTTGCTTTCTATTATGGGCGTCCCATTGAAAACTGTAATGGTCTGTCTTGTCCTAGTATTGTTATCATCTCTAAAGAACATAATGCAAACGCAGCAAGGTCAATGAAAGGAAAAATAAACTCCTTGATCAAATGCACTATTTTCTATAGCGTGATTTTTTTTGTAGGCAGAAAAGGTGGAAGCTGATGGGAACGTCCAGAATGTAGATGCTCACGAGTCTAAGCCTCTCGGCCTGAAGTGGGCACATCCTATTCCTATGCCTGAGACTGGTTGTGTCCTTGTTGCCACAGAGAAGTTAGATGGTGTTCGCACTTTTGAGCGAACAGTCATTCTTCTCCTGAGATCTGGAAACCGACATCCTCAGGAGGGGCCATTCGGGATTGTGATCAATCGCCCGCTCCACAAAAAAATCAAACATATGAAACCAACCAATCTTGAGTTAGCAACTACATTTTCTGATTGCTCTTTACATTTTGGGGGGCCACTTGAGGCGAGCATGTTTCTGCTGAAAACAGGAGAAAAATCGAAACTCCATGGCTTTGAAGAAGTGATCCCAGGCCTCTGTTTTGGTGCTCGAAACAGCCTTGATGAAGCTGCAGTGCTGGTGAAGAAGGGAATCCTTAAACCTCAGGACTTCAGATTCTTTGTGGGTTATGCTGGGTGGCAACTGGATCAATTGATGGAGGAGATTGAATCAGATTACTGGTATGTGGTAGCTTGTAGCTCAGATCTAATTTGTGGAGGCGCCTCATATTCCTCATCAGAGGGACTATGGGAGGAGATTTTGCAGTTAATGGGTGGTCACTATTCAGAGTTGAGCAAAAAGCCTAAGCAAGATATGTAGTTATTTATTTGAAGGAACATTTAATAATCCCAAGTCAAATGTGTAATCTAAGTTGAACTCAAGCCATAAAAGCTGAAAGCCAAATGTACAGAAGTTAACTGGCTTTTGAAATTTAGCAGACATCATTTCTTTTTTCTTCTTCTTCTTTAAAAAAAAAAAAAAAAGTTTAAGGACTACAACATTCTATAGTTATTTATAAATGAACTTATGTAAAGTATATTGTTATCTATCTATTTACATTTGTTTGGAATCAAACCTCTAACTTCGAGATCGTTAGAACAAGATGTTGATTGAGTTATTGTTCTAAATTCGAGGTTATTAGTAAATTGCACACTTGATTGATTCAATAGGTAAGAATCTAGACCTTATAATGTCATCATAAATTAAACTTATTTGCTTATTTGCTTATTATGTAGTCTCATTTTTCATCTTTGAAATTTTAAATTAATTTTCAGCTAGTCTCTATGTTTAAATATGTTATACTTCTATAGCCTTCACGAATACTCATTTTTAGTGTTTTATCATTTTTTTTTAATTCATTAACATTTATAATGAGAGAAATATGCATCTGGACTAGAACCCCCACAACCCTAATTTTCGAACTAACAAAAAAAAATGATATTAATTAATACATAAATGTGTTCATTTTGACCAAATATTTAAATTGTGTTCTCCGTGCTACCCAACCGATGTCTATAAATTAGAAAATTTGAAGAAAATATCTCAACCCCAAATATTTTTTTTTAAAGAACTCAACCCCAAATATTTATCTTTTCATTTAAAACCACTTTTTTTTTTTTTAAAAAGAAAAAACTCAAAACTTGAAGCTATTGGAAAAAAATATCTTGTTATTTTAGGTCACATGAAGTACTCCTACCACTTAATTATTGGAGAATAGAAAATATGTATCCCGAGTGTTAATCTCGAAACTCCAAAATGTTGGACTAAACCCAGTTAAGCCTAATTTTTTAACTAACCAGAAATAGCTTTTTATTACTTAAATGTGTTTGATTTGACCCAATATTTAGAATTGTTTTCGGCATCTAACCCAATGAGTGTTAAGAAATTGGAAATTTTGAAGAAAACATTTAGACCCCCAAATATTAGCCACTTCTATTCGAACCCCAATTTTTTTTTTAGCTTAGTACTTGATTTTCGGGCCAAATATCTGGTTGTTTTAGTTCACATGAAGTACACCTACCACTCTATTACCATAGAGTAGAAAATATGTATCCCGAACATGGTCCCATTGCCCCAAAATGATGGACTAAAATCCCTAAAATCCTACTTTTCGAACCAACCTTAAATCTCTTTTTAATAGGGTTTAGGGTTTATGAGTTTTAGGTCACATGGAGTACCCCTTCCACTCCATTAGGAGCAATAAAAAAATGTGTCCCGACCGTTGATTCGAAAACCCAAAAATAATGAGCGATTATACCCATGAAAATCGAAAATTTTGAACTATTTTATTTTTTATTTTTTATTTTTACTATATAAATTCACTCAATTTAAACTACTTCTCAAAATTGTCAACTACGTTTAACCCATCCGAGTCGAGGGTTTAAGGTTTGGGGTCTAGGGTCTCGGGCTAGGGTATGGATATTCAGGGTCTAGAGTCTCAAGCTAGGGTTTGGGGGTTCAAAGTTAAGGGTTCAGGGGTTATGATGATTTAGGGTTTAGGAGGGTTTAGAGTCTAAGGGTTAGGACGAAAAGAAGTTGTAATGAATTATAAGAGAACTATAAACAGACACACAAAAGAATAGAATTTATCAATATGGAAGTCAATCAATTTACATTTTTTGCTATATGTGCACATATTTTCATAATTGTGCTTTTCATGGAATATTTTAGCTCTTTTGTAATATACAAGCAAAAACCCTCTCTTTTAACCGAATAATATATATAGTTAAAATACCATTTTGGTCCTTCGACTTTCATCTTTGTTTCATTTTGGTCTCTTATTTTCAAATGTTCAATTTTAGTCTATCGACTTTGATTTATGCTCAAATTAGTCCCTCATAATTTTTTTGTAAAAAAAAAAAAAAAATCTCCTCAACTCTCCTCTCTCTATTTCTTTCTCTTTTTTTTCTTCGTTTTTCCTCCCTGTTCATGACTAGAAAAACAGAGGAAAACCCTCATCTTTCCCAAACCCAATCAAAACCACTTAAAACTGTTCTACAAGTCACTAAAAACATATTAATATAGCTAAGAAGCTCAATGGAAGGATGATAACTAAAGACATATTAATAAAGCTAAAAAACTGTTCTACACAAGTACGATTACTACGTGTTGATAAATTTACGACTCCATCAATGAATAAAGGAAAACTCTATCATACGTGGAAGAAAATGTGGAATAAAGTAGAGTTTAGAATACCCTCCTGGGGCTCTGTGCCCGTCTACATGCATTCAGGGGAAATAACAAAAGTCAAGAGTCATGATAAAATAAAATAATCAGAGATGACAGCAGGATTCCATGATCACAGCTCCTCCTTCAGCCATCCTGTCTCTCGCCTTGATTACGGGAAAACCACAGAATAAGGGTGAGTAACGAATTACCCAGTAAGAATCCCCAACCGGGGTACAATACGATATACATGATCATCTAGAAGAATGTATGCAAGCTATGAGTACAAACACAGAGCGGAGCACATAGCTAAGTCCACACTTGGACCTCGGATGCCAACTCGTGGTCTTAGTCCGGAAATACCACAACACACTAAACGCGCTATACGGGAACAAGTCCCGGCCTCGGCTGTCTCATCGTCGTCACGAAAGGTGCATCGCTCAAGATCCCGAGGAGCTCTCGATCGGGCGCCAGTAATGAGCGCGCGCGCACCGCATGCCACCGCAAACTGCGGAAGTGCCGGGTCTAGTGGCAAGCCGCCTGTGTTCGACCACCATGCCTAACTAAATCTCCGGATCGGTGTCACCGACATAGGGGTGTGAGACACTGGACACGTGAACTATGTCAAGCATGTACCACCGCACCGAGGCTAAGGAATCGGTCGTGGTAGGCTTACACCAGAAGCGGTCCTTGCCCTAACAGTGGCAATCAAGGGCTACGGCCGAACACGCCGAGGACGTGCCGATCGCCGGGCGAGGCAATGCCAAGTCATCATCCCGACCGTTGGGGCAATTAACGATTTGCCACCCTCACCCAAGATTGCGGGGCACCGTTAGGGTTAGCTAAACCCTAACGGGATCGTGGACTGAGTACCATCTCGCACGCGTCCGCATCGGGGATGCAAGTTACGTTATGCATCCGGCCGGATGATGCTACCTACGAACTCTAAACCATAGCAATAATAATAATTCAATCAATGCGATCCAATACGTGCTCAATGAGATACAAGGAACCTAGCATGATACTACGAAGCAAGACAGATATCGAACATGCCGAATGGAACAACCTAGCATGGGCTAACATGAGAAACAATACAAGAGTTCATGCCGATCAGAATTGAAACGAGCACCTAGGGCTAAACATGCTAGTAATCATACACGTGCATACAAAACAACAATCACAAATATACCGCAGGCCCACACAACTCCGGTAAGAAATCCTTACCTTGGTGGGAGAGGCTTCTACACACAAATCCTAAGGCTGCGGAACAATCCCGAGCTAGCGGCGGGAACCTAGCAAACCAACAATAATCGGCATCTAAAATGTCTAAACAACAATAGAACAGCAAGCTCTACGGAACTCACGCGGCGACGACGACGACACGAGCTTGGAGTCGCCGCAAGCCGCACGGCAGGTCTGGCGCTGGCTGGTATTGCACGCAACGGCAGGGAGGACCGGCACCGGGCACGCGAGACGACGGACGCGCAGCGCACGCGCGAAGCGAAGGCGGCGCGCGCGCGCGGCGGCGTGGCGTGCGATGCGCGGACACGGCGAGCGGCTTCGGCAGGACGGCGACGCGCGAGCGAACGTCTGGCGCGAAAGCGCGCGCTGGCGGCGGCGTCGCGACAAGCGACGCAGACGCGCGGCTGGCGCGGCGGCGAGCAGCATGGCGCGCGGCTACGGCGTCAAGGCGTCTGGCGTCTTCTGCTGCAGCGATCCGCACGATCTGGCGAGCGATGGCGCGCTGGCAGGCAGGTCGCTTCAACAGATCCGGCGACACTGGTGAGCGACGGCGAATCGTGCGACGACGGGCGTCGTCTCTCTTCTTGCTTCTGGCGCGATCCGGCGGCGATCCCGACCGGCTGGACGTCGGCGGCGACGACGAGGGAGCGATCTGTCTTCGCTGGCCGGGCTTCTCTCGGTGGTGCAATCAACACAAACACACACAACACACCTCTTTTCACTTGGCCAAACGCACACCAAGCGGATGAGAAGAAGAAGAAGAAGATCAATACCTACCCGGAATGATGATGAACGATCCAAGGGAGCTGCAAGGATGAAGAATCGGCAAGGCTATGGAGAGGAGAGCTTGTACGGCCAAGAGGAGTTTTGGAGAAGAAGATGGAATAAACCTAATTCTATTTCATTTAACCAAATGCACCAAAACTCCAAAATCCAAGGTTAACTAAGATGTGATGAAAGAGCAACAAGAGCACCTAATGGCTCAATTGGCACACATCTCTACAAGCTTCCCAGAGACCCGGGTTCAAACCCCCAAATGCAAGGACAAATTCCAAGGGTTTAGGGTTTAGGGTTTAGGTTTAGGGTTTTTAGGGTTTAGGGTTTAGGGTTTAGGGTTTAGGGTTTAGGTTTAGGGTTTAGGGTTTAGGGTTTAGGGGTTAGGGGTTTAGGGTTTTTAGGGGTTTAGGGTTTAGGGTTTAGGGTTTAGGGTTTAGGGTTTAGGGTTTAGGGTTTAGGGTTTTAGGGTTTAGGGTTTAGTTTAGGGTTTAGGGTTTTAGATTTGGGTTTAGGGTTTAGGGGTTTAGGGTTTAGGGTTTAGGGTTTAAAGGGTTTAAAATTTAAAATTTAAAAAAATTTAAAATTTTAAATTTAAAATTTAAAATTTAAAATTTAAAATTTAAAATTTAAAATTTTTAAAATTTAAAATTTAAAATTTAAAAAATTTAAAATTAAAATTTAAATTTAAATTTAAAATTTAAAAATTTAAAATTTAAAATTTAAATTTAAATTTTAAAATTTAAATTTAAAATTAAATTTAAATTTAAAATTTAAAATTTAAAATTTAAAATTTAAAATTTAAAAATTTAAAATTTAAAATTTAAAATTTAAAATTTAAAATTTAAAATTTAAAATTTAAATTTAAAATTTAAAATTTAAATTTAAATTTAAAATTTAAAAATTTAAAATTTAAATTTAAATTTAAAATTTAAAATTTAAATTTAAAATTTAAAATTTAAAATTTAAATTTAAAAAATTTTAAATTTTAATTTAAATTTAAAATTTAAATTTAAAATTTAAAATTTAAAATTTAAAATTTAAAATTTAAAAAATTTAAAATTTAAATTTAAAAAATTTAAATTTAAATTTAAAAATTTAAATTTAAATTTTTAAAATTTATTTGGGTTTTTAAATTTAGGGTTTAAATTTAGGGTTTAAAATTTAAAGTTTAAGTTTAAAATTTAGGGTTTAAATTTAAATTTAGGGTTTAGGGTTTAGGGTTTTAGGTTTGGGTTTAGGAGTTTAGGGTTTAGGGTTTAGGGGAGTTTAGGGTTTTTAGGGTTTAGGGTTTAGGGTTTAGGGTTTTTTAGTTTAGGGTTTAGGGTTTAGGAGTTTAGGAGTTTAGGGTTTAGGGTTTTAGGGGTTTAGGGTTTTAGGGTTTAGGTTTTTAGGGTTTAGGGTTTTAGGAGTTTAGGGTTTAGGGTTTAGGAGTTTTTAGGGTTTAAAGTTTAGGGTTTAGGAGTTTAGGGTTTTTAGGGTTTTTTTAGGGTTTAGGTTTAGGTTTAGGGTTTAAATTTAGGGTTTAAAATTTAAATTTTAAATTTAAAATTTAAAATTTAAAATTTAAAATTTAAAATTTAAAATTTAAAATTTAAATTTAAAATTTAAATTTTTAAATTTAAAATTTAAAATTTAAATTTAAATTTAAATTTAAATTTAAAATTTAAAATTTAAATTTAAAATTTAAAATTTAAAAATTTAAATTTAAATTTAAATTTTAAAATTTAAATTTTAAAATTTAAAATTTAAAATTTAAATTTAAAATTTAAAATTTAAAATTTTAAATTTAAAATTTTAAAATTTAAAAATTTAAAATTTAAAATTTAAAATTTAAAATTTAAATTTAAATTTAAATTAAAATTTAAAATTTAAAATTTAAATTTAAAATTTAAAATTTAAATTTAAAATTTAAATTTAAAATTTAAATTTAAATTTAAATTTAAAATTTAAAATTTAAATTTTTTAAATTTAAATTTTAAATTTAAAATTTAAAATTTAAATTTAAATTTAAATTTAAATTTAAATTTAAAATTTAAATTTAAAATTTAAAAAATTTATTTAAATTTAAAATTTAAATTTAAAATTTAAAATTTAAATTTAAAATTTAAAATTTAATTTAAATTTATTTAAATTTAAAATTTAAATTTAAATTTAAATTTAAAATTTAATTTAAAATTTAAAATTTAAATTTTGGAAAATTTAAATTTAAATTTAAAATTTAAATTTAATTTAATTTAAATTTAAAAAATTTAAAATTTTAAATTTAAAATTTAAAATTTCAAAAATTTAAAAATTTAAATTTAAAAATTTAAAATTTAAATTTAAATTTAAAAAATTTTAAATTTAAAATTTAAATTTAAAATTTAAATTTAAAATTTAAATTTAAAATTTAAAATTTAAAATTTAAATTTAAAATTTAAAATTTAAATTTAAATTTAGGGTTTTAAATTTAAATTTAAAATTTAAATTTTAAATTTAAAATTTAAAATTTAAAATTTAAATTTAAAATTTAAATTTAAATTTAAAATTTAAATTTAAAATTTAAAATTTAAATTTAAATTTAAATTTTAAATTTAAAATTTAAATTTAAATTTAAATTTTAAATTTAAATTTAAATTTAAAATTTAAATTTTTAAATTTAAATTTAAATTTAAAATTTAAAATTTAAATTTAAAGTTTTTAAAATTTAAAATTTAAAATTTAAAATTTAAAATTTAAATTTAAATTTAAATTTTAAATTTAAATTTAAAATTTAAATTTAAAATTTAAAATTTAAAATTTAAAATTTTTTAAATTTAAAATTTAAATTTAAAATTTAAAATTTAAATTTAAAAATTTAAAATTTAAATTTAAATTTAAAATTTATTTAAATTTAAATTTAAAATTTAAAATTTAAAATTTAAAATTTAAATTTAAAATTTAAATTTAAATTTAAATTTAAAATTTAAATTTAAATTTAAAATTTAAATTTTAAAATTTAAATTTAAAATTTAAATTTAAAATTTAAAATTTAAATTTAAAATTTTTAAAAATTTAAATTTAAAATTTAAATTTAAAATTTAAAATTTAAAATTTAAATTTTTAAAGTTTAGGGTTTAAAATTTAAATTTTTAAATTTAAATTTAAATTTAATTTAAAATTAAATTTTTAGGGTTTAAATTTAAAATTTAGTTTAGGATTTAAATTTTTAAATTTAAAATTTAGGATTTTAAGTTTTTAAATTTAAATTTAAAATTTTAGGAGTTTAGGGTTTTAGGGTTTTAGGGTTTAAATTTAAATTTAAATTTAAAATTTAAAATTTAGGGTTTAAAATTTAAATTTAGTTTTTTTTAGAATTTAGGGTTTAAAGTTTTATTTAAATTTAGGGTTTAAAATTTAAATTTAAAGTTTAAAATTTAAAATTTAAAATTTAAATTTAAAATTTAAATTTAAAATTTAAATTTAAATTTAAATTTAAAATTTAAAATTTAAATTTATTTAAAATTTAAATTTAAAATTTAAATTTAAATTTTTAAAATTTAAAATTTAAAATTTAAAATTTAAAATTTAAAATTTAAAATTTAAAATTTAAAATTTAAATTTAAATTTAAAATTTAAAATTTAAATTTAAAAATTTTAAATTTAAATTTAAAATTTAAAATTTAAATTTAAAATTTAAAATTTAAAATTTAAAATTTAAAATTTTAAATTTAAATTTAAATTTAAAATTTAAAATTTAAATTTTTTAAAATTTAATTTTAAAATTTAAAATTTAAATTTTAAAATTTAAATTTAAAATTTAAATTTAAAATTTAAATTTAAAAAAATTTAAAAATTTAAAATTTAAAAATTTAAATTTAAATTTAAAATTTTTAAAATTTAAAATTTAAAATTTAAATTTAAAAATTTAAATTTAAAATTTAAGTTTTAAATTTAAAATTTAAAATTTAAAATTTAAATTTAAATTTTAAAATTTAAATTTAAAATTTAAATTTAAATTTAAATTTAAATTTAAAATTTAAAATTTAAAATTTAAATTTTAAATTTAAAATTTAAAATTTAAATTTAAATTTAAAATTTAAATTTAAATTTAAATTTAAATTTAAAATTTAAAATTTAAATTTAAAATTTAAAATTTAAAATTTAAAATTAAATTTAAAATTTAAAATTTAAATTTAAAATTTAAAATTTAAATTTAAATTTAAAATTTAAAATTTAAATTTAAATTTAAATTTAAATTTAAATTTAAATTTAAATTTAAAATTTAAAATTTAAATTTAAAATTTAAAATTTAAATTTAAAATTTAAATTTAAATTTAAAATTTAAAATTTAAAATTTAAATTTAAAATTTAAATTTAAAATTTAAAATTTAAATTTAAATTTAAAAATTTAAAATTTAAATTTAAAAATTTAAAATTTAAATTTAAAATTTAAAATTTAAATTTAAAATTTAAAATTTAAATTTAAAATTTAAAATTTTAAAATTTTAAATTTAAAATTTAAAATTTAAAAATTTAAATTTAAATTTAAAATTTAAATTTAAAATTTAAAATTTAAAATTTAAAATTTAAAATTTAAAATTTAAAAATTTAAATTTAAAATTTAATTTAAAATTTAAAAATTTAAAATTTAAATTTAAAATTTAAAATTTAAATTTTAAATTTAAATTTAAAATTTAAATTTAAAATTTAAAATTTAAAATTTAAAATTTAAATTTAAAATTTAAATTTAAAATTTAAATTTAAATTTAAAATTTAAAATTTAAATTTAAAATTTAAAATTTAAAATTTAAATTTAAAATTTAAATTTAAAATTTAAAATTTAAATTTAAAATTTAAATTTTAAATTTAAATTTAAAATTTAAAATTTAAATTTTTTAAATTTAAAATTTAAAATTTAAAATTTAAAATTTAAAATTTAAATTTAAATTTAAATTTAAAATTTAAATTTAAAATTTAAAATTAAATTTAAATTTAAATTTAAAATTTAAATTTAAAATTTAAAATTTAAAATTTAAATTTTTTAAATTTAAAATTTAAATTTAAAATTTAAAATTTAAATTTAAATTTAAAATTTAAAATTTAAATTTAATTTTTTAAATTTAAAATTTTTAATTAAAATTTAAAATTTAAATTTAAAATTTAAATTTAAAATTTAAATTTAAATTTAAATTTAAATTTAAATTTAAAATTTAAATTTAAAATTTAAAATTTAAATTTAAAATTTAAATTTAAAATTTAAATTTAAATTTAAATTTAAAATTTAAGATTTAATTTTAAATTTAAATTTTAAATTTAAAATTTAAATTTAAATTTAAAATTTAAATTTAAAATTTAAAATTTAAATTTAAATTTAAATTTAAAATTTAAAAATTTAAAATTTAAATTTAAAATTTAAAAATTTAAAATTTAAATTTAAAATTTAAAATTTAAATTTAAAATTTAAAATTTAAAATTTTTAAATTTAAAATTTAAATTTAAATTTAAATTTTTTAAAATTTAAATTAAAATTTAAATTTAAATTTAAAATTTAAATTTATTTAAATTTAAAATTTAAAATTTAAAATTTAAAATTTAAATTTAAAATTTAAAATTTAAATTTAAAATTTAAATTTAAAATTTAAAATTTAAATTTAAATTTAAATTTAAATTTAAATTTAAATTTAAAGTTTAAATTTAGGGTTTAAATTTAAGTTTGGGGTTTAGGGTTTAAAATTTAAATTTTAGGATTTAAATTTAGGGTTTAAATTTAGGGTTTAGGAGTTTAGGGTTTAGGGTTTAGGTTTTTTAATTTTGGAGTTTAGGGTTTAGGAGTTTAGGGTTTAGGGTTTTAGGTTTAGAGTTTAGGGTTTAGAGTTTAGGAGTTTAGAGTTTTTGGGTTTAGGGTTTAGGGTTTAGGGTTTAGGTTTAGGGTTTAAATTTTTAGGGTTTAAATTTAGGGTTTAGGGTTTAAGTTTAAGGTTTAAATTTTGGGTTTAAGTTTAAAATTTAGGGTTTAAATTTAGGGTTTTAATTTTTAAAATTTAAAATTTAAATTTAGGGTTTAAAATTTAAAGGTTTTAAAATTTAGAATTTAAAATTTAAATTTAAAATTTAAATTAAAATTTAAATTTAAATTTTTAAATTAAAATTTTTAAATTTAAATTTAAAATTTAAATTTAAAATTTAAAATTTTAAAATTTAAAATTTAAATTTAAATTTAAAATTTAAATTTAAAATTTAAAATTTAAAATTTAAAATTTAAAATTTAAAATTTAAAATTTAAAATTTAAATTTAAATTTAAAATTTAAAATTTAAATTTAAATTTAAATTTAAAATTTAAAATTTAAATTTAAAATTTAGGGATTTTAAGTTTAAATTTAAATTTAAATTTAAGGGTTTAGGGTTTAAATTTAGAGTTTTAGGGTTTAAATTTAAGTTTAAAATTTAAAAATTTAAATTTAATTTAAGGGTTTCAAATTTAAAATTTAAAAATTTAAATTTAAATTTAAAATTTAAATTTTAAAATTTAAAATTTAAATTTAAATTTAAAATTTAAAATTTAAAATTTAAATTTAAAATTTTAAAATTTAAATTTAAAATTTAAATTTAAAATTTAGGGTTTAAAATTTTAAATTTCAAATTTAAAATTTAAATTTAAAATTTAAAATTTAAATTTAAAATTTAAAATTTAAAATTTAAAATTTAAAATTTAAAATTTAAAATTTAAATTTTAAATTTAAAATTTAAAATTTAAAATTTAAAATTTAAATTTAAATTTAAAATTTAAAATTTAAATTTAAATTTAAAATTTAAAATTTAAATTTAAAATTTAAAATTTAAAATTTAAAATTTAAATTTAAAATTTAAATTTAAATTTAAAATTTAAATTTAAAATTTAAAATTTAAAATTTAAAAATTTAAATTTAAAATTTAAATTTAAAATTTAAATTTAGAAATTTAAAATTTAAAATTTAAAATTTAAATTTAAAATTTAAAATTTAAATTTAAAATTTAAAATTTAAAATTTAAAATTTAAAATTTAAATTTAAAATTTAAATTTTAAATTTAAAATTTAAAATTTAAAATTTAAAATTTAAAATTTAAATTTAAAATTTAAATTTAAAATTTAAATTTAAATTTAAAATTTAAAATTTAAAATTTAAATTTAAAATTTAAAATTTAAATTTAAAATTTAAATTTAAAATTTAAAATTTAAAATTTAAATTTAAATTTAAATTTAAATTTAAATTTTAAATTTAAATTTAAATTTTTAAATTTAAAATTAAATTTAAATTTAAAAATTTTAAATTTAAAATTTAAAATTTAAAATTTAAAATTTAAAGATTTAATTTAAAATTTAAATTTAAATTTAAATTTAAAATTTAAAGAATTTAAATTTAAATTTAAATTTAGAATTTAAATTTTTAAATTTTAAATTTAAAAAATTTAAAATTTAAATTTAAATTTTTAAAAAATTTAAATTTAAAATTTAAAATTTAAATTTAATTTAAAATTTAAATTTAAATTTAATTTAAATTTAAAATTTAAATTTAAATTTAAATTTAAAATTTAAAATTTAAATTTAAAAAATTTAAATTTAAAATTTAAAATTTAAATTTAAATTTAAAATTTAAAATTTAAATTTAAATTTATTTAAATTTAAATTTAAATTTAAATTTAAAATTTAAATTTAAAATTTAAAATTTTTAAATTTAAAATTTAAAATTTAAATTTAAAATTTAAAATTTAAAATTTTAAATTTAAAATTTAAAATTTAAATTTAAATTTAAAATTTAAAATTTAAAATTTAAAATTTAAATTTTAAATTTAAAATTTAAAATTTAAAATTAAAAATTTAAAATTTAAATTTAAATTTAAAATTAAAATTTAAAATTTAAAATTTAAAATTTAAAATTTAAAATTTTTAAATTTAAATTTAAAATTTAAATTTAAATTTAAATTTAAATTTAAAATTTAAATTTAAAATTTAAATTTTAAATTTAAATTTAAATTTAAAATTTTAAAATTTAAATTTAAAATTTAAAATTTAAATTTAAATTTAAAATTTAAAATTTAAAATTTAAATTTAAATTTAAATTTAAAATTTAAAATTTAAAATTTAAAATTTAAATTTAAAATTTAAAATTTAAAATTTAAATTTAAAATTTAAATTTAAAATTTAAATTTAAAATTTTAAATTAAATTTAAATTTAAAATTTAAATTTAAAATTTAAAATTTAAATTTAAATTTAAATTTAAATTTTAAATTTAAAATTTAAATTTAAATTTAAAATTTAAATTTAAATTTAAAATTTAAAGTTTTAGGGTTTAGGAGTTTAGAATTTAGGGTTTAGGAGTTTAGGATTTAGGGTTTTAGGGTTTGAGGGTTTTTAAATTTAGGGTTTAGGGTTTAAAGTTTAGGGTTTAGGGTTTAAGGTTTAGGGTTTAGGGTTTAGGGTTTAAAGTTTAAAGTTTAGGTTTTAGGGTTTAGGGTTTAAATTTAAATTTAAAATTTAGATTAAAATTTAGGGTTTAAAGGTTTAAGGGTTTAGGGTTTAGGGTTTAAGATTTTAGGGTTTAGGGTTTAGGGTTTAGGGTTTAGAATTTTTTATTTAAAATTTAAATTTTAGGGTTTGGTTTAAATTTTAGGGTTTAGGAGTTTTTAGGGTTTAGGGTTTAGGGTTTAGGGTTTTTTAGGGTTTAGGGTTTAGGGTTTAGGGTTTAGGGTTTAGGGTTTAGGGGTTTTAGGAGTTTAGGGTTTAGGGTTTAGGAGTTTAGGGGTTTTAGGGTTTAGTTTTTGAGTTTAGGATTTTTTAGGGTTTAGAGTTTAGGAGTTTTAGGTTTTAGTTTAAGTTTAAATTTTAGGGTTTAGGGTTTAGGGTTTAGGTTTTTAGGAGTTTAGGGTTTAAATTTTTTTAAATTTAAAGAGTTAAATTTAAATTTTTAAATTTAAAATTTAAATTTAAAATTTAAAATTTAAAATTTAAAATTTAAAATTTAAAATTTAAATTTAAAATTTAAATTTAAAATTTAAATTTAAATTTAAAATTTAAATTTAAAATTTAAAATTTAAAATTTAAATTTAAAATTTAAAATTTAAAATTTTAAAATTTAAAATTTAAATTTAAATTTAAAATTTAAAATTTAAATTTAAAATTTTAAATTTAAAATTTAAAATTTAAAATTTAAATTTAAATTTAAATTTAAAATTTAAATTTAAAATTTAAAATTTAAATTTAAATTTAAATTTAAAAATTTAAAATTTAAAATTTAAAATTTAAAATTTAAAATTTAAATTTAAATTTAAAATTTTAAATTTAAATTTAAAATTTAAAATTTAAATTTAAATTTAAATTTAAAATTTAAAATTTAAATTTTAAATTTAAAATTTAAAATTTAAAATTTAAAATTTAAAATTTAAGTTTAGGAGTTTTAAAGTTTAAAGGTTTAGGGATTTTAGGGTTTAGGGTTTAAATTTAGGGTTTAGGAATTTAGGGTTTAAAATTTTAGGGTTTTAAAATTTAGGGTTTAGGGTTTGAAAATTTAGAGTTTAGGGATTTAGGGTTAAGGGTTTAGGGTTTAGGGTTTGTTTGAGTTTTAAAATTTAAAATTTAAATTTAAAGTTTAAATTTAAAATTTAAAGTTTAAAGTTTAAATTTAAAATTTAAATTTAAATTTAGGGTTTTAGAGTTTTAGGAGTTTAGAGTTTAGGAATTTAGGGTTTGGAATTTAAAATTTAATTTAAATTTAAAATTTAAATTTAAAATTTTAAATTTAAAATTTAAATTTAAATTTAAATTTAAAATTTAAATTTAAAATTTAAATTTAAAATTTAAATTTAAAATTTAAATTTAAAATTTAAAATTTAAATTTAAAATTTAAATTTAAATTTAAATTTAAAATTTAAATTTAAATTTAAATTTAAAATTTAAAATTTAAATTTAAATTTAAAATTTAAATTTAAATTTAAAATTTAAAATTTAAAATTTAAATTTAAAATTTTTCAAAATTTAAAATTTTAAATTTAAATTTAAAATTTAAATTTAAAATTTAAAATTTAAATTTAAAATTTATTTAAATTTAAAATTTAAAATTTAAAATTTAAAATTTAAAATTTAAATTTAAAATTTAAAATTTAAATTTAAAATTTAAATTTAAAATTAAATTTAAATTTAAAATTTAAAATTTAAAATTTAAAATTTAAAATTTAAATTTAAATTTAAATTTAAAATTTAAATTTAAAAAAATTTAAAATTTAAATTTAAAATTTAAAATTTAAAATTTAAATTTTTTAAAATTTAAATTTAAAATTTAAAATTTAAAATTTAAAATTTAAATTTAAAATTTAAATTTAAATTTAAAATTTAAATTTAAAATTTAAATTTAAAATTTAAATTTAAAATTTAAATTTAAAATTTAAAGTTTAAATTTAAATTTAAATTTAGATTCAATTTAAATTTAAATTTAAAATTTAAAATTTAAATTTAAATTTAAAATTTAAAATTTAAATTTAAAAATTTAAATTTAAATTTTAAATTTAAATTTAAAAATTTTTTAAAGTTTAAATTTAAATTTAAGATTTTTCAGAAGTTTGGGTTTAAATTTTAAGTTTTAAAATTTAGGGTTTAAATTTATTTAAATTTAAAATTTAAAATTTAAAATTTAAATTAATTTAAATTTAAATTTAAATTTAAGTTTAAAATTTAAATTTAAAATTTAAATTTAAAATTTAAAATTTAAATTTAGAGGTTTTAGTTTTAAATTTAAATTTAAATTTAATTTTTCAAATTTAAATTTAAATTTAAAATTTTTCTAAAATTTAAAATTTAAATTTAAAATTAAAAATTTAAATTTAAAATTTAAAATTTAAATTTAAAATTTAAATTTAAATTTAAATTTAAAATTTTAAATTTAAAATTTAAATTTAAATTTAAAATTTAAAATTTAAAATTTAAATTTAAATTTAAATTTAAATTTAAATTTAAATTTAAAATTTAAAATTTAAATTTAGGGTTTAAAATTTTGATTTTAGGGTTTAGGGTTTAGGTTTAAAGAGTTTAGGAGTTTAGGGTTTAGGGTTTAGAGTTTAGGATTTTAGGAGTTTAGGGATTTAAATTTTTAGGGTTTTAGGAGGAGTTTAGGGTTTTAGGGTTTAAATTTAAAATTTTTAAGGTTTGAGTTTAGGGATTTAAATTTTAGGGTTTAAGTTTTTAGGGTTTTAAATTTTTGGGTTTAGGAATTTTAGGATTTTTTATTTAAAGTTTAAATTCAGTTTTAAAATTTAAATTTAAAATTTAAATTTTTAAAATTTAAAGTTTAAATTTAGGAGGTTTTAGAATTTTAGGGTTTAGGGTTTAGGAGTTTAGGGTTTAGGGTTTAGGGTTTAAGTTTAGAGTTTAGGGTTTAGGGTTTAAAGTTTTAGGGTTTAGGGTTTAGGGTTTAAAATTTAGGGTTTAAATTTTTTAAGTTTAAATTTAAAGTTTGAGTTTAAAGTTTAAAATTTTAGGGTTTAGGGTTTAGGGTTTAGGGTTTAAAGTTTAAAATTTAGGGTTTAAATTTTAAGTTTAAAGTTTAAATTTTAAATTTAAATTTAAATTTAATTTAAAATTTTAAAATTTAAATTTAAAATTTAAAATTTAAAATTTAAATTTAAATTTAAAATTTAAAATTTAAAAATTTAAAATTTAAAATTTAAATTTAAATTTAAATTTAAATTTAAATTTAAAATTTTAAAAATTTAAAATTTAAAATTTAAATTTAAAATTTAAATTTAAATTTAAAATTTAAAATTTAAATTTAAATTTAAATTTTAAATTTAAAATTTAAATTTAAATTTAAATTTAAAATTTAAAATTTAAAATTAAAATTTAAATTTAAATTTAAAATTTAAAATTTAAATTTAAAATTTAAAATTTAAATTTAAAATTTAAAATTTAAAATTTAAATTTAAATTTAAATTTAAAATTTAAATTTAAATTTTTAAATTTAAATTAAATTTAAATTTAAATTTAAAATTTAAATTTAAAATTTAAAATTTAAATTTAAAATTTAAAAATTTAAAATTTAAATTTAAAATTTAAAATTTAAAATTAAAATTTAAAATTTAAATTTAAAATTTAAAATTAAAATTTAAATTTAAAATTTAAATTTAAAATTTAAAATTTAAAATTTAAAATTTAAAATTTAAATTTAAAATTTAAATTTAAATTTAAATTTTTAAAATTTAAAATTTAAATTTAAAATTTAAAATTTAAAATTTAAATTTAAAATTTAAATTTAAAATTTTAGGGTTTAGGGTTTAGAGTTTTAGGGTTTTAGGGTTTAGGGTTTTAGGGTTTAGGGTTTAGGGTTTAGGGTTTAGGGTTTTAGGGTTTAGGGTTTTAGGGTTTAGGGTTTAGGGTTTAGGGAGGTTTAGGTTTAGGGTTTAGGGTTTAGGAGTTTAGGGTTTTTAGGAGTTTTAGGAGTTTAGGGTTTAGGGTTTAGGGTTTAGAGGGTTTAGGGTTTTAGGGTTTAGGGTTTTTGGGGTTTAGGATTTTTAGGGTTTAGGGTTTAGGGTTTAGGGTTTAGGGTTTAGGTTTTAGGGTTTAGGTTTTAGGGTTTAGGTTTAGGGTTTAGGGTTTGGGTTTAGGGTTTTAGGAGTTTAGGGTTTAGGGTTTAGGGTTTAGGGTTTAGGAGTTTAGGGTTTTTAGGGTTTGGGTTTTAGGGTTTTAGGAGTTTAGGGTTTAGGGTTTTTGGGTTTTAGGGTTTAGGGAGTTTAGGGTTTAGAGGTTTGAGTTTAGGGAGTTTAGGGTTTAAGTTTAGGGGTTTAGGAGTTTTAGGGTTTAGGTTTTTAGGGTTTTTAGGGTTTGGGTTTAGGGTTTGAGGTTGAGTTTAGGAGTTTAGAGTTTGGGAGTTTAGGGTTT